>LZPO01031192.1:901436-915149 GCA_001675575.1 Neotoma lepida
AAGAAGAGAGGAAGGAGATCAAGGGAGGCCTAAGTACTTCCTCCTCATCAAGTGAGCAGAGTTCGCCAATAGGAAGTGAATCCAGGTGAAGTCAAGAANATCCAATTGAGGGTCAGTGGACCACGGCTCANNGGGTAAAGGTGTTTGCTGCTGCCCAAGCCTGAGGACCTGAACTAGATCCCAGGGACCCACATAGAGTTAGAAGAAGAAGCGAGCTTACTTCATCAAGTTGTACACCGACCTTAACACATGTGCCATGGCACACACTTCTTTGTGTGTGTGCACACATACACACACAAATTATAATAATAATAAATTTAAGAGTATTAGGACAATATTTGTCCTTAATGTAGGTTTGAGTTGTCACTGCTTTTTTAATCTGTCTGTCTATCTGTCTGTCTGTCTGTCTCTGTCTGTCTGTCTGTCTGTCTATCTATCTATCTATCTATCTATCTATCTATCTATCTATCTACCTACCTACCTACCTACCTACCTACCTACCTACCTACCTGTCTATCTATCTGATGCTTGTGTTGATCTTTGTGGTGGTTTGAATAAGAATTCCACAGGCTCATATATTTGAATGTTTTAGTCACCAGAGAGAAGGATTATTTGAAAGGATTAGAAGGATTAGGAGATGTGGCCTTNTTGAAGGAAGTGTGTCACTAGGTGTGGGCTTAGAGGTTTCAAAAGCTCATGCCAAGCCCAGTCTCTTTCTTTTTTTCTTCTCTGTTTGTTAGTAAGGGTGTAGCTCTAGCTACCACTCCAGCACCATGCCTGCTATGTGCCTCCATGCTCCCCGCTACAATGAGAAGGAACTAAGCTGCTGAAATTGTAAGCAAGTGCCCAAGTGTTTTCCTTTATAAGCATTGCCTTGGTCATGGTGTCTCTTCACAGCACTAGAACAGTGACAATCTTTATCCCACAGTGTTGTGACATTGTTAGTAATAATACCTTTGTATGCATTCTTTATGAATCTCTACCCACGAGAGCAAGCCATCAGCAAATAGAATTTTACTTCTTCTGATAAATCAGCCTGCCTCCATCTTGGGCTTGAAAGTGATTTTATAAATAAAAACTAGACTCAATCATGTTTATGATTAGATCTGTTTCTCAAGGATTGTGCTGTGCCCTGCCTGTAACCGTAACTACAAATAGTTCTGTACTGCCTGTTCCAGGAAAGAGCAACCATGTCTTTGTTTTTAAATGTTGTTATGACCACCTTATTATGACTACCTTGTTATGACTACCTTTTGAAAAACCATATCATTGTTTCAGGGGGTTGTTATGTCCAACTTGTTATGCTTATGTTCTGTTCCTGTAACCTATTTGCCTGCCAAATCCACCATTTGGAAACTCCTTACATCTGAATTATAAAAACCTCTATCTTAACCCACATCCAAGGCTGATCTCTTGAACTCTGTCTTTAGGGAGAGACAGCCCATGTACACAAATGAAAAAGCTTGCTTTAATTAATTTGGCCATGCTGATTTGGATCAGTGGTCTTGCTCCTCACGTCTGTGAGATTAACACTTTTGGTTTTAAAAAAGGGTGGGAGGGCTCGAAGATGGCTACATCAGTAGAGTGTTTGTCTTACAAGCATGAAGATCTGATTTCAATTCCCAGCACCCACATAACAAACTGAGCATGGCAGCATGTGTCTGTAATCCCAGCACTGGTTAGGTGGAGATAGACAGATCTCTGGACCTCACTGGCCAGCCAGCCTAGCCTAATCAGTCCTCCTCAGGCCAGGGAGAGACCCTGCCTCAAAAAGGAGTGTCATCATAGGTTGATATTTGACCTCTACATACCAGTGCACACATACCTACCCTCACATGCACACACACAAACATGAATACATACATACACCTGCATACACATAAAATAAAATAAAATAAAATAAAATAAAATAAAATAAAATAAAATAAGATAGAAAACATCCATACAGTTTGGGCAGTGATCTACTTCACCTGAGAGCCACGTTGGGCTAAGAGGCCACCTCTGCACTTGCTCCCCATTGGCCCAGCCCATGAGAGTCCCAGCGGCATCAGGTGGATTGAAGCCGCAGACTGTGAGCTTCTGAGTTCCATCCCTGGGACCCACCAGGTGAAAGGAGAGAAAAAGCTCCACAGGTTGTCCTGTGGCTTCTACACATGTGCTCTAGTGCATACACACACACACATACATGGAGGGGGGCGGGAGACACCAAGGGTTGAGAAAATAAGAGGCCAGATAATAGAACTGGTCCCACTAGGAAAATTTCACAAGCATGATCTAAGAATCCCAAACTGCTATCCAGGAATACTGTGGGTGATTTGTGACCAGGCCTTTGGCTTTGCCCAGCATTGCCCTTATTTGCATGGTCTTCATTTACATGACCCCACAATTGAATGGCAGAGACGGCACAACTGATAATTACCCGCACAGTGGCTCACACTGACCTCCCGGAACTGTACATCTGCTCATCTAGACTGCCCTCCTCCTTGTGATGTGAATTATGTACCAGGAAACTGGACACAAAGCACAGAAAGAAAACTCACCCTAACCATGGGTCATACTCACATGGAGACCCTCACAGCCCAGTACCTTGTGCTGTGTAGGTGGTGCTCAAGTTCCTGCCCAGCTTGATGCCCTCTTGCAGTGTACTTAGTAAACCATCGTTTCTAGATCTGGAAAAATGGCTCAGTGTGTAGATGCATGGAGCTGAGTTTGGTTCCCAGACCCCACTTCTGGCTTCTTTAGGTGCTGTACTCATGTGCACAAACCCTGTGTGTGTGTGTGTGTGTGTGTGTAATGATATATATATGTGTATATATATATATATATATCACTAAAAACAAAAAATAAAACTATCATTCCTATTTTGTTCTAACGTGCCAATTCTTCAACCACCTGCCAATCTTTCTCCCGTTACCCTGGTAGGCTCAGACCACCACAACCACTTAACCAAGCTGACCTGCCTGTGTTGACAACAGAGCCCTGCTCTCCCCAGAGCTCAGAGAATGGATTGATTTTCCGGGGTGTGCAATTGCCTTAAATCTTCTGGGGAACAAGGCAACGCACAAACATAAGTGATGGTGTGAGCTTTCCAGCCAGGACAGAGATCACTACAAATCATTAGCTGTGAAAGGCAGCTAAGCTGCAAGAAGCCACCCCATGAGCATCTTACGACCCTNCCCAAGACAACTGCATCTCCACTGATTCTTTCACCTGCAGCTACTCTAGCCAGCCACTCCTCAATTTAGGAGTCTTAGGTCCTACAGCCCTGTGACCCTGACCCTAAACCAAAGCCCAGGTGAAAGAGGAGATATCCTAAAGAGACCCATGCCTTCCCTTTGCCTGTCAGACCACCAGAACCATGGACCCCAAGAGATTGGATATTTGACAGGAATGGCATGAGGGAAGAAGGAGGAGGCTGAAGCCTGGAGCCAGACAGAGGGAGAGCTTATCTCCTGGAAAGAGATTTCACACAGTTCTGACAACTTGTCAGACCACCTTGCAGGAGAGACTGGAGCGAGACAGTGATGGGTCAGTGATGGGAGGGTCCCCACGTTGACCAGGACTGCTTAGCTATGCAAACCTCTTGGGGTGGGGGTCACTGAATCTCTTTGTCAGTCTCCTTGCTCTACTTTTCACTCTTACTTGTCTGTTTAATTGGCCTATTGAGGGTGGGTAGGTGTGGTGGTTTGAAGAAAAATGTCCCCCTCATAGGATCATATATTTGAATGCAGTCACCAGGGAGTGGCACTATTAGAAAGGATTAGAAAGATTAGGAGGTGTGGCCTTGTTGGCCAGAAGTGTGTCACTGGGGGTGTGAAATTCGAGGTCTCAAAAAGCCCACACCAAGCCCAGAGTCTGTCTGTCTGTCTGTCTGTCTGTCTGTCTGTCTGTCTCTCTCTCTCTGAGACTGTGGATCAAGATGTAGCTCTCAGCTACTGCTCCGCTGTCTGCCTCTGAAACTGTAAGGAAGCCCCAGTGAATTATTTCTTTCCTAAGAGTCGCCTTGGTCGTGGTGTCTCTTCACAGCAATACAACAGTGACTAAGACAGTAGGTAAGCCATGCCTATTTCATAAGGAACAAAAAGCACCAACCAGCTCAAAACATGTATACAAATAACCACACAGCACAGGTGCACAGATACATGTTTATGTCTGTCATCTGCTGCAGGGATTTGACCCCGCAATCTCGTCAAGGCTTTACACCTGATGCTGGCACTACCATTCCACATGGAAAACATCTAGGAAAGGGACAATATATATATAAAATAAGGAGCAGTGACAAATGGGAACTCACAAACTTGGGCNGGAGCCTGGGAGGNTGGATGAATCTTCTTTATGCCTTATTGCCTCTGACCTTGATGGCTTTGGGNGTCTTGTAGTAGCCTGAGCTTTTCGTCATAGAGCTAAACACACTATCCAAGCTTAGGGACAGATGAGTGTCAACCGTGTGAGTTCCAAAGCGGCTGCCCTTCACAGCCATCTTCCACATCTCCCATAGCATCTCTCTCCTGTGGCCCCCTCTAATGGCAAACATTTAAGGCAGGCAATTCTGGGAAGTGGCGTTGCCCCAAGCCAACCTGCCTAGATGAATCTTTTGAAAAACTTCCTCCAGTGGTCTTTCTTGGAATTCCAAGCTCCCCACTGAGACATAGCAAAGGTTTAGCACAAAGCAGGAGGACTCCATGCCGAGAGGTGACGGCCAGCTCAAGATGAGGTCTATATGTCCCATTATTGTCCCANGGAGGGACAGTGACTCCTCCTCTCTGGAGTTCTGTGCCAGCCCAGGTTGCTGCAAAATAGCTTTTTCAGGGCTTTGAAAGAACAAGGGCTCAGCAGGGACCAGACAGTGAGAAGAGACCAAGTCCTTGACTTGAGACACTATGGGCTTTCAATAGCAGCCAACATGTTGTCACCAAAGCATCTTTAGGGGGCATGGACAGATGTGAATGCTGTGGGCACTGTGCCACCTATGACATTGGCTTTTTATGGCATCAGTAGCAACCAGGAACTTCACATGGGGAGCAGGACAGAAAACCAGAAGATAAGAAAAAAGTATAATGCTGGAGGCCAGGAGGAACAACTCCAGAGACCTGCTGGGATGGTTCCTCTCCATTGCTAACATGACTGACTGGATTAGCATCACCTTGGAGATGAATATTTCTGGGTATGTCTGTGAGGGAGAGTCTAGAGAGGACTGGCTGATGTGGAAAGACCTATCCTGAAGGTGGGTGGCACCATACCATAGGCCAGGAACCAGGAAGGAAGAAAAAATGAAGCAGAAGAAAGCTAGAGGAGATTCCTGGCCACTATCATAAGCTGCTTCCTGTCTGCCATGATGTGAACTGACTTGGTNCNCTCCACCATGGTGTGACCTGATCTACATCCTACCTACCATGATATGAACTGATCTACTTCCTGCCCACTGTGATGCGAATTGATCTGCTTCCTATCCACCTGTGGTGATTTGAATAGGGATAGCCTCATAGGCTCATAGATTTGAATGCTTGATTACCAGGGAATGGCACTATTAGGAGTTGTGGCCTTATTGGAGGAGTGTATCACTGGGGGTGGTCTTTGAGGTTTCAAAAGATCAAGCCAGGCCATGAATCTCTCTCTCTTCCTGCTGCTTGCAGATCCAGAACTCTCTGCTCCTTCTCAGCACCATGTCTACCTGTGTGCCACCATGTTTCCTGCCATGATGATAATGGACTAAACCTCTGAACCTGTAAGCCAGCCCCAGTTAAATATTTTCCTTTATAAGAGTTGCTGTGGTCATGGTGTCTCTTTACAGCAATGGAAACCCTAAGACACCACCATGATGTGAGCTGAAGCACTTCCTGTTCACCATGATGTGAGCTAATATGCTTCTTGCCTGCCGTGATGTGAACCAATGTTTCTTTCAAGTGTTGTGACCACTGCAGTGAGAATCATAACTAATATATGTGCCCAAGAGAGCTACCACTAGGAATAGATGTAGTATCTCCAGAGGAGGTTCCTAAGAACCTAGACCTGTCTGTGACTATTCCTGGAGACACTGTTTTAACTGGCAGTTCAACTGGCATTACCGTGGCCTNGAAATCATGAATAAAACAATCAGGTGATAGAAGTACACACCATGGCAGAGACATTGTCCCAAAGGTTAGAGCTCTTCAGTTGATCAAGAGTTTATTCCACAGACTGAGCAAAAGTGTTCAAGACAGTTCCAAAGGAGAAGAAAAAAAAATGGTGGTTCAATCAGGGTCATACAAGAGAATGTGTGATATCAGGCCAGGAAAGTAGTTTTGGGGTGGTGTTACCCTTATAATACTTCCTAGAACAGTGGCTCCACAGAGGCCATGATGTGGGGCACCAGAACACCCTGGACTCAGAGGCTACCAGTAGCCTTTNAAGCCTAGGCCCATTTGAATGCAATTTTCTTATTCATGTGAGCCTGAACTTGGCACCATCTCTGCAAACATCATCCTAGAGTCTTCCTGTCAGTCTGTGCATTTTGATAGAGGTGCGGCCATCCTTTTATGCTGTGGGATGTCTTTCTGTATGCTGTGAATATATGTTGTTCCCATTGGTTAATAAATAAACCGCTTTGGCCTATGGCAANGCAGCTTAGAGGCAGGNGGGAANTCTAAGCAGAGATACAGGAAAGAGNCAGGTGGGAAGAGNAGACAGCAGCCTGCCGCCCAAGGAGCAACAAGATGCCAGCAGACTGGTAACGCCACAGCCATGTGGCAACACACAGATGAATAGAAATGGGCTAATTTAAGATGAAAGAGCTAGCTAGCAAGAAGCCTGAGCCATAGGCCATACAGTTTGTAATTAATATAAGCTTCTGTGTGTTTACTTGGGACCGAGCAGCTGTGGGACCGAGCAGCTGTGGGACCGGGTGGGACACAGGAAAATTTCCGTCTATACTTCTCTTTGCAAATGAATGAGTTCCAGTGAGAAAAAGAAAAGCCATTTACTGAAACAGAATCACAGAGGTTTCTTACTGAAGGACCAGGCTGTTCATCACTGGCCAACTCTCATGCCTCAATTAATAAGCTGCCTGAGAGATGCTGGAGGTCATGCTTTGCTGTCATCAAGGAAGCCATCTCTCCTTTCATCGCCTACATAGCCCCCGCTGAAGTGGTCTAGTTTCATTTCTGTTGCTGTTATAAAACACCTTCAACAAAAGCAACTTAAGGAAAAAAGGGATTTATTTCCGCTTATACCTCCAGGTCACAGTCCGTCNTTTTAGGGAAGTCAAAGCAGGCACCCAAGCCATTAGTCATGTCAAGTCCATAGTCAAAAGCAGAGCAAACTGCACCCAGGATGCCTGCTTGCTTCTACCCAGCTTTCTCTTGTCCTGTATAGTTCAGAGCCCAACAGAGGGAATGGCGCTACCCACTGTGGGCTAGGTCTTCCTACATCAACGAACAATCCAGACAGTTGCTCACAGACATGCCCACAGGCCAAGCTTATCTAGAAAATCCTTCAGTGAAACATCTTCCCAGGTGATTCTAGGTTGTGATGGATGGACAGTTAAAAACTAAGNATCATGGGTAGATAGAGGGTGACAAGGTAATATGCTGGGTTGTGAGGGATTAGCTTTTGGATTTTATTTGAAAGTTTTGCAGGGAGATAGTAAGGATTGAGCTCAGAGCCTCGCTCATACCAAATGTGTTCTCTAACACTGAGATATAGCCAGGTGTGTGTGTGTGTGTGTGTGTGTGTGTGTGTATGTGGTTGGTGTGCTTGTGTGTGTGGTATGTGTAGTGTATGGTTGGTGTTTGTGTGTATGTGGCTGATGCATGTATATGTGTCATTGGTGTGTGTGTGCGGTTGGTGTGTATGTATGTGTGTGGTTGTTGTGTATGTGTGGTTAATGTATATGTGTGGTTGTGTGTGTGTGGTTGGTGTGTGTGTGTGGTTGGTATATGTGTATGGTTGGTGTGTGTGTGTGCTTGTGTGTAAGTGGTTGGTGTAAGCGGTTGGTGTATGTGTATGTGTAGTTGGTGTGTGTGTGTGGTTGTTGTGTATGTGTGGTTAGTGTATATGTGTGGCTGTTGTTGGTGTGTGTGTGTGTGTGTAAGTGAGAGCCCCGACTCAGACAAGCAAATCGATGACAGCAGACAGCCATGGAGAATAGATAGGCTCTAGGCAGATTAGTGTGTTTCCAATTAAACATTTAAGACGGCTAACTTCTGGATTCTTTTCCCTTTCCAAGACATTTGGTGGGATTTTTAGGGCCAGGCATATTATTCAGTGGNATTTTCCAATCTCCCATTGGGAGTGGGATGGTGGGATTCAGAGGCCAGAATCAACCAGCTTCCCTTCCTTCATATTACTCAATCCCCCACAACAGCCCTAACGAGCCAATTCTGAGAGAGAAGTGGAAGTCATCCTACCCCAAAATACAGGAAAATTCTTGTTTGTTTTTTTTTCCAGACAAACTCAGATTCTGGGTCTAGATTCCCACCCCACCCCAATCCCCATCCATACTTGGGAAGTCTGTCTCTTTATGTGCCCCCCCATGTGTGTGTGTGTGTGTGTATGTGTGTGTGTATGTGTGTGTATATGTGTGTGTGTGTGTGTGTCTGTGTGTGTGTGTGCATATTCTGCTTTCAATAAAACTTGGCTGTGTGATGGGACTTTGCTTTTCCTGGCCTTTTATTCTTTAAATTGGTGGAGAAAAAGAATGCATTACTGAAACCGGGTCTCTCAGCGGCCTGGAGCTTGCCAAGTATAGACAGGCTGGCCTGTGAGCTCCAGAGATCCGGTTGTCTTTGACTCTCCATCATAGGCCCATTTATAGTGTATAGTGTATAGTGTATAGTGTATAGTGTATAGTGTATAGTGTATAGTGTATAGTGTATAGTGTATAGTGATGAGCTCCGTCACAGACATGGCCACTGTGATCTGGGCAAAACCCTTTTTGTAAAGCAACTGATTGAACCCAACTACAAAGGACAACGTCTCATCTATTTTAAGTCACAACTATTAGTGGCATCTTTCAAAACCTGTTAAGTTAGTGCAGACAATATAGAGGAGGTGGGAATGGCNTGTCTGGTGGTTACAGTAAGGGTGTCACAAACTGAAAAGTGATCCATGAGATGTCTCTATGGTAACATCTCTCCGTTTTCATCAGGCATTGTTTCCAGTTGCAGTCTCCAGAACCAACATTAGCTAGTTAACCAAAAAAAAGTTCATTGAAGGAGGCCCCAAACCAAACATCACTAGGGTGAAGTTTCTCTTGCCTTTCAAACTGGGGCTGTAGCCCAGTTGGTAGAGGAATTGTCTAGCATTCACGAAGCCCTGAGTTCAATCCCCAACCTGGTACAAATAGGCATAGTGATGCATGGCTGTCATCAGCACTCCAGAGGTAGAAACAGGAGCATCAGAAGTCCTCAGTCACATGGAGAGTAAGAGGCCAGCCTCGGATCTATGAGACATTATCTCTAAATGGATGAATGAAGTTAGACATCTCTCCCCNGTGCCCTCTCTGGCTATAGTTGGGATGTAGCCACACCCAGTATGCCCCCCAAGGACTCATATATTGGGAACTTGGTGCTCCATGTGACAAAGATGATAGGTGATGGGATCTGAGTTGGGACTTGGTAGGTCACAAGACTGGCCCCTTCACATACTCTCACCATGTGATTTTTTACCCCTTCCCACACATTCCCACCAGGATACTATCCACTACTGTGTGGTGTAGTTAGAAGCGGCCCTCACCAGAAATGGCACCGTGCTAAATAAACATCTTTCCTTTATAAGTATTGGCCTCAGGTAGTCAATTATTGTAACAAAGAACCCATTAATATTCTCTCTTATTTCTACACATGCGGGTCTGATTAGGGAAGCCTCGCTCACAGGGTGGACCGTAGGTGTAATGGAGGCAGAAAGGCTGGTTTCCATTTAGCCCTAAGTAGGCAGGACTCACAAAGTAGAAGCTCCCTTAAACACAAGAAAATTATAAGGGAGATAGTTGTTATTTATTTAAAACTCCAACTTCCAGAAATAGGTACCAGACTTAGCATAATTTGATCCTAAANTCCTATATCCTCTAAATAGNCACAGCTGAGTAAAGGCTAAACAGAAAATACCACAGTAAGTATTCTCAATAACATTCTTTTTCTTGTTATTTTTTAAATGAAATGTATGCCTGTGTGTGGGTTTGTGCATGTAAGTGCAGTTGCCCACAGATGCCAGAAGAGGGCATCATATCCCNTAGAGATGTAGTTATAAGCAATGGTGAGCTGTCTGGTGTGAATGTTGGGAACCCAGCTACAGTCCTCTGCAAGAGCTTATAGTATGCACTATAAGCTGCTGAGCCCACNTCCCAGNCCCTCAGTAACATTCTTAATAAATAAAGNAATCCTTTATCATATCTACTTCAATGCATGTGCTGTGATCAGAAATCAAACCAGTTCGTGTCAGCAAGATTTTCAGACAATGAAGTGTTATGTATCAGTGGTTTTCTTGCATGCTTTAAATGGATGCTAGGTAGAGACAGCCAGGATGACATTCTCCTACCTAGCACCATTGATGACCTAAGGCCCATGGTCAGATCTTCATTTTTCAAATAAACAAGGAAGGATAAAAAAAAGTCCATGATAATTTTCATGATTTTTTTTTAACAGACCAGTTTCCAGATGACATTGCCATGGTGACCTACTCAGCACACTACCTACATGCACTACAGAGAGCAGAGGCACCCAGGATACTAAAATAGTAAGTATATAATAATCTAAGAAGAGCTACTATAGACTCACACCCTGTAGCCCCTGTGATCCCATAGCTCCTGGGCCTCCCTTATCTGACCCTGAGTGACCTAGAGATTCCATTACAAGTTCTCTGAACTTGACCATCTCAAAGAGCCCTTTCAGAACTCTGAGCCGAGAGCCAAGTCCCTCATCTTTGGNANCATGGATGTTGGAGACGAGGTACTAGCTTAACNTGGGGAGCCAAGCTACGCCTTGAGAGGTGTTTACAACATCTCTGCCCAATATTGGTGTGATGGCTAATGGTGATTGCCAACTTGATGAGATCTAGAACCATCAGGAGATAAATCTGGAGGTATGTCTGTGAGAGAGTTTCTAGATTGGGTTAATTAAGACAAGAAGACCTGTCCTGAATGTGGGCAGTATCATCCCATAACCTGGGGTCCTGGATGGAATGGAAAAGAAAGTAAGCCAGGTGAAGTGGTGCACGCCTTCATCCCAGCACTCAGGAGGTAGAGGCAGGTGGATCTCCATGAGTTTGAGGCTAGACTGGTCTACATAGCAAGTTCCAGGCCAGCCGGAGATTCATAGTGAGACTGTCTCAAAACATGAGGAAGAGGGGAAGCTGAGCACCAGCATTCTCCTCTCTCTGCTTCCTGGCTGCAGATGTCATGTGACCAGCCACGTCATGTGTGCTCTCACCTTTCCCCCACCGTGTTGGACCACACCCTCCAACTGTGAGCCTTTCCTCCCTTAAGTTGTTTTTGGCATAACAACAAGAAAAGTGCTGGATACAACCAACTTGACGTGAGTGGCAACTCCAGTTGCGATGAGCAAAAAAATGTTCTCATCATTGCCAAATATGCCTAAGGGACACAACTGCCACCTTTACCAGCTTGAGGACCAAGGCTCAGCCCTATTCCTTCAGCCACCAGTGGGCCTACGGTGTTCTCTCATTATATATATTATTATATATCTCATAATATAATATATTATATAAATATTATATATGTGTGTGTATATATATAAAATCTCCTTTTAAGCTGATAATAGGATCAGCCCTTGCTCTTGCAATGTGGGGAATTTATTAGCAAGTGTTCTGTATCCTGTTTACACTCTCCATGATTTTTGTTAATTGAAAAACACATATTGAGGCGAGGGAGATGGCCCAGTGCTTAAAGTGCATGCCATGAGAGTGTGAGGATGGGAGTTCGAAGGCTCAGAATCCACGTGAGTGCTGGGTGTGTGTGGTAGCCCATCTGTAATTCCAGCTTGGAAAGGCAGAGACAGAGGACCCTCAGAACAAGCTGGCTTTGACACTCGCTTTACCCGAGAACTCTGAGTTTGAGAGACTCTGTATCAATGAATACAGTGGAAGAACATGGAAGATAATGCCCGATATCAACCTCCAGCCTCCACGTAATACACCAAACACATACATACACACACACATATACACACACATACACACACATACACACACACATACACACACAATGAAAAACAAAGAGAACCACATCTTCCCAATTCACATCATTGTTTGAGTGTTCTTAACAGCTCAAGACAGTAGGGAGGCTTGGGTCACTCAGCACCTGCCACTGACACCTGAGCTTCTAGTGCCTGCATTGTCTGCTCCTCCACCCCCAAACCTAAGAGTTGAAATACCAGTCTCCAACTAGACTAGCCACCTTCCTCCGCCTTTATGACATTGTTTTCTCCCATTGGGCATGGGTTGGTCCTTGTCTTACTTTTATTTCTGTAGCTGTAACAAATGTCTGGACTGAAAGCAACATACAGAAGAAAAGGTTTATTTGACTTAAAATCCCAAGTTACAGCCCATTATTGGGGGAAGTCAAGGCAGGAACTCAAAGCATCAAATCCAGTCAAGAACAGAAAGAAAAGAAACCCATGGATCCTTGCTTGCTTGCTCATGTTCAGCTGGCTTTCTTTGCTCTTATAAAGCTTGGGGCCCTGCATAGGGGATGGTATCACCCACAGTGGATGGGGTACATAAGGCATGTCTGTGAGGAATTATCTAGATTGGTTAATTGAGGTGAGAAGACACACACTGGATGTGGACTGCATCATTCCATGGGCTGGAGTCCTGGACTGAATAAGAAGGAGAAAGTGAGCTGAGCACCAGCATCCATCTCTCTCTGCTTCCTGTGGATGCCATGTGACCAGCTGCCTCATGCTTCTGCCACCATGCCTTCCCCGCCATGATGGACTGTGTGTCCTCATACTGTGAGCTAGAAAAACATCCTTCCTTCCTTAAGTCGCTTTTCTTAGAGTATTTTTACCACAGAAGCAGAACAGTAGCTAATACAGTAGGGGTCATCCAGGAAAGGCTGCCAGGTAAGTGGCTGGCTTGTCCCTTTCAAGCATNCATCCCAGAAGTGATGGTAATGGGGGCAGACAGGGGTTTTTTACGTTCTATAATACAAGAGCTAATTTGACCTTCAGATTGTAGAAAGAAGTCTGTGTATTTGCATTTTAAGTACGACAATACATACACTCAGCTAAACAGTTTGTTCTGATTTAACCTTTGACCTAGATGTAACCCAGATGGTGACAAGCCTTGTGACAAACAGAAAGAGAGAGGTGACAACAAGGGAAGNAATAGAAAGCAATACAGAGAGAAGCATTCTTATGAGGGACATTGAAAGAATTCAGTGTCACACACGGAGCAGTGGACAAGACAGGCAGAGAACATACAGCAGAATACAGTGGCGCACGCTCTCAAGAGGTGAGGATGGACAATGGCCAAAGGGACCATGGTGTCAATCTACACTGTAGATAGGCTTTATATAAGTTCTAACGTCTCTAACAAGCAGGTTTTCCTGAGGGGTTTCCAGGTAATTGACATGCCTTACAAGACAGGGCATGGTATATCTTTGTTCTTTATCGAAAAGATTTCTTGCAAGACAGACATCCTGTAAAGTTTAGGGTTCCTGGAACTGGGTTGAGATGCTTACCAATTAACAACCCCTGAGCAGTTCAGGATGCCATGTCT
>LZPO01031192.1:915539-927401 GCA_001675575.1 Neotoma lepida
GGTTGGACAGGAATGGGAAACTGAGGGAAGGGAAGCCCATGAACAGGAGACATTCAGGGTAGCCAGAGGGGTGAGAAGAACCAGGATGCCAGCATGGACTCTGTGACAGGTACTTGGGATGCTGAGAGAAGTNGGAGGCTGCCANGTGCTTTGGTATGCTAATAGACACCACAGTTAACCATTTGTCCCGAGTTTCTTTTGGATGGAACACTTATTTCTTCTTAATAAACTTGCTAACTTTAACTTGGCTTCACTCTCACAAGTTTGGAATTTTTTTTTTCTGCCCTGTTGTCCAGGATGTATCTTTACTTGGCTGGANGTCCCTAAGTCGGGAGAATGCCTCAGGTTGCTATAGCGCTACAGGGCTGTGTTTTCTGCTCCAGTTGGTGCTGACAGACCTAGTGGACATTAGAAAGATGTGTCTGTAGCCTGGAGGGGCAACCACACCCACCATGATGACGTGCNTCGGCTCTGCCTCCTCAGCCCTCTGCCTCCTCAGCCCCCTTGAAGAAGATAGATCATCTAGCTACTTTTAACTACATCCCAAACTAAAGACACTCTTCATGTCCTACCCCAGAGGGACTCTAGCTAGTAGACGGCCTTCACATAAGAAATAACTTAGACCTGTTAAGACATATGTAAAAGAGAGGTTGAGATAAAGGGACCTGCTGGGAATGACCCTTCAGAACTGTAGAGCAGAAGGCAGNGGGGGAAGGAGGCAGTCAGCAGGAGGGCCCTGCCTGGNNGGTTCAGCTCCCAGGAAACAGCAAGATCAAGCAGCCACGTGGGACTTACTCATTCCTCCCCCGTGGATATGTTAATGGGGGTCTTATTTCTGACTTCCCATATTAATTTAAATGATGTATGTTTATGCCCCACTGAGGAAAAAGGACACTGAATTAATGTACACATGAAAGAGAGCTATAGCCTTCAGCTGTCATTCTTCAAATGGTCTTCTGAGTCACTTTGGATGAAGGACTGCTATGCTCGGCTTCTGAGAAACTCTCCTATTATCATCTCCCTTTTTNGAGTACTTACCAGAGAAGTCATTAAATACTTGGTTTCTTAATGAGAAAAGAGTACAGGAGGCCAGCTATTTATTCCAACACTNTTGCTTAAGAAAGGCNGAAGGTCCCTTTTGTGACCTTCTCCTTCCCTTTCCTGCTCAGATTGTTCAGAAAAGTGTTTGTCTAACACCCATGAGATAGGATTTCCAGGGCTCACANGGGAGTGTGGCTTTGGCTTCTCTCCACAGGTGTTCAAAGCCAACTATCATACCTAGAAAAATGGTACTCTGNCTAACANGGTGTCTGTACACTTGNAGGCAAGGTATAGATCAAAAGAATCAGAAAATGANCAGGCTNGAGAACTCTTAAGTCACAGACACCCAAGNGTTTCTANGCTCCTAAAAGCCAGAACCTGGGAACCACACACCAACTCTGGTGTCTGAACCTGGACATGNAGAGCAAGAGTGAGTGATTTACACATTGAATAACTATTGACGGAAGTTTTCCTGTGTCCNGCCAGGTCCCGCAGCCTCTTGGTCCCAAGTAAACACACAGAGGCTTAATATTAATTATAAACTGTATAGCCTATGGCTCAAGCTTCTTGCTAGCTAGCTCTTTCATTTTAAACTAACCCATTTCTATAAATCTATATGTTGCCACATGGCCATGGCGTTACCGGTCTGCTGACATCTTGTTGCTCCTTCAGCAGTGGGCTCACATCTTTCTCGACTCCGTCTTTCTCTCTGTATCTCTGCTTGGATTTCCCACCTGGCTGTAAGCTTTCTTGCCATAGGCCAAAACAGCTTTATTTATTATCCAAATGGGAGCCACACATATTCACAGATACAGAAAGACATCCCACAGTAAGTAACAATTAGGTTCATACCATATATTTGCACAGTGAGATCATTGGGTCTCCCTGTTTCATGTGTGTGTGTCTACATGTGCACATGGAGGCCTAATANCCACAATCCTCCTGTCTTAGCCTCCTGAGTACTAGGATTGCCACCACATCCGACCATAACCAGCATCGTAGCTAGCTTTGTTAACTTGACAACAGTCTAGATTTACTGGAGAAAGGGAGTCTCAACTAAGGAATTTCAGAGATCAGATTGTGAAATCTTTGGGGGGTTGTCTTAGTTGTTAATTGATGAAGGAAGGCCCAGTACACTGTGGGCAGCATCATTCCCTGAGCAAGTGATCCTGGACTGAAAAAAAAAACAGGAAATGAGTCAGAAAGTGAGCCAGCAGTCCTCTATGCTTTTTCTACCTCCAGGTTCCTGTTTGAATTCCTGTCCGGCTTCCCTCAATGATGGATTGTGACTTGGAAGTATAAGTCAAATAATCCCTTACTTCCTCTAAATTGCTTTTGGGTTTTTATCACAGCAAAAGAAAGGAAACTGAAACACCTGGCTTATCTTATTTTTAATGAAAACAAACAACTATTGCTAATTGGTAAACAAGATTAATAAAGAAAGAGACTTTGTTGTTTTCAAGACAGAAAAATCTGGAACATTTAGCATAAGATTCTGATAGAGAGATAAGGCTGAGTAGGAAACTTCTGTGGAATAATCCCTTTGTACACTGTGAAGATTTGTCACTGTGGTTGGTTTAATAAACAAGCTGACTGGNCAATAGCTGAACAGAATAAGGTTAGGCCTGAAATCCAAACTGAGAATGCTGGGAAGGAGAAGGGNGGAGTCAGANGACTNGCTAGCCAGCCANAGTTGGACACACAAATGGGATAGAGATGAAAACCAGGAGCCTCGGGCAGCACATAGATTAATAGAAATGGGTTAAGTTGTAAGAGCTAGTTAGTAACAAGCCTGAGCTATTGGCCGAGCATTTGTAATTAATATAAGCCTCAGTGTGTTTGAGAGTGGCTGTGAGACAGGAAAACTCTGNCTACAGGAAACTGTAAAACAGAATACAGCTGTTCTTAACTACTAAATTCTACCCTCAGTTCCTCACTGGCTCTTCTGGCTTCCTTCCTGGTGCTGTGATAGGGGAAGAAGGGGTTATCTGGCCTACAAGCCCAGGTTAGCATCCATGACAGCAGAGAAGANACATTGGCAGGAGCTTGAGATGGCTGATCACATCATACCCACGGCCAGGAGCAGTGAGAAATAAATGCATGCAGGGATGCNTGGTTATTTTCTCCTCTCTTATACAGTTCAGGACCCCNCCACCACCACCAACTCCCAGCACTGCCTAGGAAATGGTACCACCCATAGTGGGCTGGGTCCTCCCATAGCAATTAACAATCATGACAGTCCTCTGCAGACATGCTTACAGGCCAACTTGATTTAGATAATTCCTCAATTAAGATTCTCTTCCCAGGTGGTTCAAAATTGTATCAAATTGACAGTTAGGAAGTAACCACCACACTAACCGTGCCTCCTCCCTCCTCCATTTCCCTTAAAACCCCTTACATTAAGCAGGTTACTTCCGTGGATGGTCCAATTTTATTTTTCAAGCTCAGCATCCCACTTAACAAACAAAAGACCCTTTAAGTGGTCCATCTTNTGCAGTCGGGGATTACAGACAACAAATAGCATTTTATTTTTCCCATCATAGATATTTATTTTTCAGTTTGCATGTGTGTGTTGATTCTATCCTAATATTTACATTCTATGATTAGATTCTGAAGGAGGAGAGAAAAGCCCACATTTCTCCCACCAGGTGCCTTATCAGGTCTATACTCATGGGGCCTGATCTATGCTTCTTTCTTATGGATNTGTGTGCAATTTGGGTGCATATGTATGTGTGTGCACATGTGGAAGCCAGAGGTCAGATCCAGATGGGGTTCCTTAGACGCTGAACACTGTGCATTTCTGAGGCAGGAGCTTTCATTCACCTGGAGATTATCAATTACAGCCAGACTTGCTGGTCAGCAAACCCCCAGAGACCTGCCTATCTTTGCCTGCCCTGGAGGCTGGGATTGCAAGTGCACACCATTGTGTGCAGTCCTTTTTATGTGGGTGCTGGGGATTGAACTCAGTTCCTCACACTTACGTGGCAACCACTTTACCTTATGGCTCATTTGAAATATTTATTTTTGTTTTATTTACATGTCTGTGTATGTGTGCCTGTCTGAGTTTAGGTGCACAATATGTATTTGGGAGCCAACACAGAGGCCAGATATTGGATCATCCTGAAACTGTAGTTACGGGTTGTAGACCACCATGGGAATGCTGGGAACTGAACGCCAATCCTCTGCAAGAGTAACAACTGCTCTTTCTTAACTGCTGAGCTATCTCTCCAGCCCCCTACCCTTTATGGTTCATTTTTAATGTAGGTGGTTATCTTGGTGATGGTGGGAAGCTATACCACAAAACTACAGACTGTGTGGCTTGAAAATAGAAAGACTAGAAATCTGAGGATCAATTAAGTCTCCAATGGGTTGGGGTCTGACAGAAGACTGCTTCCTGGTTCACTGATCACACCTTCTTTCTGTCCTCACCCGACAGAATGGGTAAGGGAACTGTTTGGGTTGTCTCAGAAGAGCATTAATCTCATTCATGGTGNNTGGGACCCACCCCCTCATATCATCACATTGAAGGTTAAGATTTCTATCTACGGACCTCTGGGAACACACATATCCATTNCATAAACAAGTTATTATGGAAGATGCTTGCCCAACTCTTGGATCAGTCTATAGCACTCTTAGAGATTCTTGAAAAAGCCAATGAAGCAGACGCATGGTAACCTCATCACATGCTGGCCCTTGAGCTAGATCTCCTTTTAGAGCCTGTATGGTCTTGATAAGGCTCTTAAATTTCTTGAAGACAAGTGAACTTAGAAGCGTGAAGCCTGGAAGTGTCCTTGAGAGTGTGTCCAGAGGTGATTAGATCACGAGGGCTCTGAGCTAGTCAATAGCACTCTGGAAAGTGGTGGGACTGTGGATGGTGGAGTATACTTAGAGAAAGTCACCAGGGTCCCTTTGAAGGGAAAGTCTTAACCCCTGGTACCCAAACACCATGAAATGGGAGCTCTGTTCTCTTACACACTTGTGCTGCTATTATGCTCTGTCATAGCACAAGCCACNCACAATGTACCAAGAAGATCGCAGCTGAAAAAATAAGCCAAAAGAAATTCTCCCCCTTTTAAGGTATTCTTTCGTGTATTTGTCATAATTATGAGCAGTCTTGGGTGAGGATTGTACTAATCAGTTTTAACTGCCAACTGAGGAATTGTCTTTATCAGGTTGGTCTGTGGCTATGTCTATGGGGAATTGTCTTGATTATCAGCTGATACAGGAGGGTCCAGCCCACTGTGGGCAGCACCATTCCCTGAGCAGGTGGTTGTGAACTATATAAGAAAGCCAGCTGAGTATGAGTCTATGAGTGAGNCAGCAAATGGCACCCTTCATGGTTTCTACCATGTTTATTTGATTGTGAAGTGAGTTCCTTGGCCATAGGTTATACTGTGTTGAAGAGCAAGCAGTCCTATTGTCAGGTTCCAGGCTTCAGTTCCTGCTTTGATGTCCCTCAATGGTGGACTGTGACTTGAAAGTGTGTGCCAAGTAAACCTTCTCTCTCCTTCAAGTTGCTTTTGGTTGGGGTGTTTTATCATAGCAACAGAAATGAAACTAGCAGATGCCTGCCTCTCTGGATAACGTGCTCTTTCCACAAAGAGACTTGTTTTAAAATGGAAAGGCAACAGAATCAGCACTCATATGTTTTCCTCTCAGCCCTCACACTTGACTTTCAGAAGTGTAAGACCAAGTCGACAGTCTGCAGAATCCCACAATATGGAGAAATGGTTTCAGACATGGTGCTTAACTGAACTTTCACAGGAGCCCCAGGAGCTGGAGATCTCTCCTGAGATTTCCATGCAGATCAATGGTTCACTGATCTAACCAGGTCAAACATGAAACAAGTACAGGGATTCAATTGAAGACGGAAGCAAGTCTGATGGGCTTTTATGTATGTATGTACGTATGTATGTATATATGTATGTATGTATATATGTATGTATGTATATATGTATGTATCCATCCATATATCCATCCATTCATACACCCATCCATCCATCCATGATCCATACAACCTTTTGTCTGTCCATCCGTGTGTCTGTCTGTGTGTCTGTCTGTTTGTGTGTGTGTCTGTCTGTCTGTCTGTCTGTCTATCTATCTATCTATCTATCTATCTATCTATCTATCTATCTATCTATCNATCTATCTATCNATCNNNCTNTCTNNCTGTCTGTCTGTCTGTCTGTCTGTCTATCTATCTATCTATCTATCTATCTATCTATCTATCTAATCTATTTATTTTGTGCAGGTGATTCAAATATAGGGCTAAGCATGTTTCACCACTTATCTCCAGCCCTAGACTCTGCTTGGTCTAATTCCCCATAAGAATTCATCTCCTGCCCTGAAGTTTGCTTGGTGGAAATTGAGGGTCTATTGTCTGAGAAGGGGTGGTACATGCCTATAATCCCCACATTCAGTAGGGAGAAGCAGGATTGTGAGAAGGTCAGCCTGGTCAATACAGTGATTTTGAAACAAGCCTGAGCTACATAGAGAGTTTGAGGCCAATTATGTAAGGAGACTCTTGAGAGAGAGAGAGTTGGGGGGGGTTCAATATTAATAAGAATTACAGGAGTCCACTGTTAGAGATTGGACCCTGGGTCCTGTGTTAGCTTCTTTTCCTGCTGCTATGATGAAAGACTCNGACATAAGCAACTTAAAGGAGAAAGGGTTTACTTTGGCTTACAGCCCAAGTTACAGCCAATCATATCCAGGGAGTCACAGCAATAGAGGTTTGAGGTCCCTGGTCATATCCCATCCAAAACTGGGACTAGAGATCAAAGAATGTATTCATACGCGTGCTCAGTTCACTTTCTCCCTGGGCATACAGTCCAGGATGCCCTGCCTAAGGAATGGTGCCACCCACTTTCAGGCTGGGGCTCTGACATCAATGAACACAATCAAGAACATCTCCCACAGACGTGCCATAGGTCAACTTGATCTAGACACTTTCTAATTGAGACTCTATTCCAGGTGATTCCAGATGTGTTAAACTGACAATTAAAACTGATCAGCACAAGCCCCCATAGACCAAACCTAACAAGATGGGATCACTCATGACCAAAATGAAACTAAGTTGTTCCCTGACCTGCTGAGAAATAAAGAATGAGTTGATACTCAAATTTCTTTCAACAAGCCAGTATCAAACAAGAGGTTAATAAAGTTCCTCTTACTTTAATCCCCATAGAAAAACAGCCTGATGTAGCCTGATTGTAACCAATTTATTTTTTTCCCCACCTCTTTCACTTCACAAGGACCCATCTGCTTCCAGTTGTCTCTGCTGGCTTTTTTGTGTATGTAAAACCAAGCCCCACTGCTAGTCTGACATTCTGGGAACAAGTGTTGGCTGGATCTAGGATTTCAGGTAAAGTCAATTAAGATCTCTAAAGTGGAATTANTGTAATTTTATCTTTTGACACCTGGAAATTATTCATACCATGGGGCACATTAAGTTGTTATGTGAACTTTCTAAATTATACCATGAATGGGTTTAAGAGACCGGGTACATGTCAGTCACAGAGCAGAGCCTAGACATGAAGAAATCAGTCATAAGAGAGTGTGGACAAGCCACCAGGGACTTGTAAACTAAAGTTCCCAAGGAAAAAGTCACACCTGTACTAAAGATTCTACAATGGTGATTGACTGGTTAGAACTATGTGATCGTGGAGAGTTGGCATGTTGCAGAGTCAGAGCCATAATCACAATGGCTTATTTTTAGTCCATTTATTGACTACCTCTGTGTCTGACCTAATATCCTTGTGACTACCAGGTAGAACCTCTTAGGACATAGCAACCTTCACAGACCACTAGCTTCCATTAGCCCCAAAGCTAAGAATGTCATTATACAGCATCTGAAACCTATAGTAGAGATTTCCACACTTTGCTGTTACCCACCTACCTGATGTTCCCGTCAATGTATTTGGTAAGTGCCTAGACTTCTTTATCGTTACTCTTCTACTGCTGTGATGACTAAGACAATTTACAGAACAAAAAGTGCGTTTGGGTTTATGTTTCCAGATGGATAAGAGTCTACAGCGGTGGAGTGAAGACATGAAGTCAGGAGAGAGAGAGAGAACTTACAAATGATGCAAGTCTTTAAATTCTCAAAGCCCACTCCCAGTGACATACTTCTTCAAGAAAGGTCATACTTCCTAGGCCTTCCCAAGTAGTACNACCAAGTGGGGATCAAATATTCAGATATCCAAGANTGTGGGTGACATCTCATTTGAAACACCACAATTTAGGTTCTCTGGCTATCTGAGTTTGGGTAACTTCTTCCATGACATAACATGTCAGTTAGAACATTGAATCAATGTTCGTGGGCAATGTTCACTCCTATTTGGTTCAAACAAATGTTCTCTGATTCCCTTTGGAGCAAGAATTATATGTTGGTCAGGCAGTGGTGGTGCACGCCTTTGATCCCAGCACTCAGGAAGCAGAGGCAGGCGGATCTCTGAGTTCGAGGCCAGCCTGGTCTACAGAGCGAGTTGCAGGACAGTCAAGGCTACACAGAGAAATCCTGTCTCGAAAAAAAAAATATTGTATTTTGGTTGGACAGACTTGGAGTGCAGAACTGAGAGGACCTTGAGCAGGGCACCTCAAGATATCAACAGAGGGACCAGATGAGGTACTTGTTATNGTGAGCTTTAATTATCAACTTGACATGATCTGGAATCACCAGGAAGAAATTCCTGAATGAAGGATTTCCTAGATCAGGTTGATCTGTGGGCATGTTGGGGGGATTGTCTTGATCATTGATTAAGGTGAGGAGACCCAGCCCACTGTGAGTGGCACCATTCCCTAGGCATAGCATTCTGATCTATAAATGAACAGAGAAATCAAGCAGAGCATGAGCAATCAAGAGAGCATTCATACATTCGTTCTTTCTCTGCTCTTAACTATGGACACGATATGTCTAGCTGCTTGAGCCTCCTGATGCTGTGACTTACAGTGATGAACCATGACTTAGAATTATGGGCTATGACAAACCTTTTGTTCTCTAACTTGTTTTCTGTTGGGATATTTTATCACAGTAACAGAAATTAAGCTAGGACGGTAGTTAATCTTCTCTAAGTATTTATGCAAAGGGAGAAGAAGGTGCAGCTGAAAGGGAAGAGACAGCCAAGAAGAGGAGCAGAGAAGAACAGTCTACATGTGCGGGTGACTTCACAGCCTCCTTCACATCTGCCCCCGCCTTGCTATCTTAAGTACAAAGGTCACATTTGAAGAATGTCAATCACGAATATTTTGGAATCAAATTTCCCCTTCAACTCAGTTATTATGCTAAGCAAAGAAAATAGCTGGAATATAATTATGAATGACATTCAGAATGAAATCTAGCTTGTATTCTCCATAGCCCAGGAATCCTCTCTCCATTTCAATTAATGCAAAACACTGTACTTATTATGACCAAGGTATAGGACCATGTTGTAGATATATAATCATGAATAAGGTAAGCATGACTCTTATCTTCCTGGGCTTTTCAGTCTGGGGTTCACAGATCTCTAGATGAGAACAAAGAAAATGATGAATATTGCAATGCAAAATATTAAAATTGATGAAGACTCTCTANGGTCAATGTGGTAATCGGTTCTTTATGACGGTAACATAATACCTGAGACAGGATATTTCACTTAGTGCCTTAGTTTCTTTCCTGTTGCTATGATAAAGCAACCTGACAAAGGCAAGTTAAGAGAGAAAGGGTTTATTCTAGGTCACAGTTNCAGGGTGGAGTCAATCATGGTGGCAGAGTTAATGGAGCGGGAGTTTGAAGTAGCTTGTCACATCGTACCCACACTCAAAAAACAAAGAGTGATGAATGCAGTGCATGCTGCCTCTTAGAGCCCTTTCTCCATTTGTCCATAACTCNGGCCAAGGCAGGGTGCCACCCACAGTGGGCAGGCCTTTACACCTCAATTAAAACGTGAAGATATTGCCAACAGGTGTGCCTAGAGGTCCACCTGCTGGATAGATTCTGTCAAGTTGACAATATCAACCATCCTGCTTACCTTATAGCTGGGAGGTTGGAAGACCAAATACCACAGAACAGTGGAAACACAGACATATATCTCTGTGTGATACCTACCTCCCTCTTTTCGTCAAGTCACCTATATTCAACCAGAGAGATGCACCCAATTACTTAATACAATCTAATCACATGCAAAGGCTACAGCTTTAGAAGCTGCAGCGGAATGAAGTTGACAGTCTCTCAACTGCATTCACCTAAGTGGTTTGGGATTAATTCTTCTGTGAGTTGGTGGGGACACAGAAGGACAAGACAGAATTATCCTAAAACCAGAGTGGTCCAGATTCCAGTAGAATTGGTAGTTGTTTTAAGTCTGGGTGAAATATGAACAAAGCTACCAGGTATCAACACAGAGAAAGACAAGGCTATCCTGCAAGATCTTGCCAGAGAAAAGGAAAAGAAGGAACAAGGAAGGGAAGGGGGAAAGAAGGAAGGAAAGGTGGAAGGAAGGAAGGAAGGAAGGAAGGAAGGAAGGAAGGAAGGAAGGAAGGAAGGAAGGAAGGAAGGAAGGGAATCAGAACAGGCCTAGTAGGGCAGGCCTCTATTCCCAACACTTAGGAGGCTGAGGCATGAGTACTGACATGACACTGAAGTTAGCCTGGTCTACACAGTGAGTTTGAGGCTAGCCTGGGCTACATAATGAGACCCTGTCTCAAAATAAAAAATTGAAAAAGATGTCTAGGGATGTGGCTCAATGACAGGTACCTGCCTAGAATCCCCCAGTGAGGGGCTGGGGTGTGGCTCAGTGGTAGAGCACNTGCCTAGAATNCCCCAGTGAGGGGCTGGGGTGTGGCTCAGTGGTAGAGCACATGCCTAGAATCCCCCAGTGAGGGAGTTTCACGCTTGCCTCAGGGCTCCTCAACAGCACCCTCCATCCATGCTCCTTCCACAGGACACCATGACAGAAAGAACGCTGTACCCTGCTCAGTTCTTCACTCCTTGGAGACAAACCACGGCAGTAAANACAAATGACTTTGTTAAATGCAAACCCATTTTTTTCTACCCAATGGATAAAAATCAAACACCTAATTCCCCCCCCAAAGAATATTATAATAATCGATCAAAAATGTTAGACACCCCACAAAGATGTTAACACTAAAAAGAAAATCATCATAACTCAAGGTTAGCAAGAAATTAAAAAAAATAAAGGATTTACATTTAAAACCAGATCAGTTGGTTATAAAAATATATTTAAATGTCTCTTAGCTCAGAGTAAAAAATAAAACCTGGAGTCATACACTATTTAGAAACTAGCGACAAGTCTAACACTCCATGGAGAAACTTACGAGCTGTGGCAGATCGGCCCTCGAAGGAAAATCCAAAGCATTAAATGCTTTAGCTATTAAGAAAACAAAAGAAAAGAAATAAAACAGGATTTCAATTCGAAAGGGTGGAAAGTGAGCTGGAAAGGCGGGGGGTGGAGACAAAACAAATGTGTAGAACTCAAATACAGAGTAGGAGGGGAATGAATAAATACAGAGTTACTCCCTTGGAAAGATTTAAAAATTCAATCTCATTTTAAAAGGAGAGAGGGAAAATGCAGACACATAGANATACCCATTGGGATGGAGAGGAGGGCTTTGGCCATGCATAAAGAGGCAAATATTTTAATAGGGGAAGAAATGTCAAAACAGAGAACAATCTGAGACAGCAGAAAACTGGCATAGAGGGAAACATTAAACTCCTGTGGAGGCTGTCAGGCATCCCAGTGCACACAGACCCTGGATCCAGATGGGACCAAGAATAAAATAGGTCCATTTTTATAAGATAGAAAACCCTACACAATTTAAAGTCAT
>LZPO01031192.1:1018112-1032021 GCA_001675575.1 Neotoma lepida
TGATTCTCCACCTAACTTTTTAAGACAAGGTCTCTCGCTGGATCCAGAATTCAGCAAACGTCTCAACTGGTTTGTCAGCAAAATCCAGAGGGCTANCTGCTCCCACTCCCTCCACAGTATGGTTACAAACGTGTGCTACCATTTCCAGCTCTGGGTGTGTGCTGGGGACCCGAACTCAAGTCTTTATGCATACCAACTCAGCCATCACCCCAGCCCTGGTGTTACTTTGTTTCTTTGGTGTGCTGACACAAGCTAGAGCTATTTGGAAAGAGGAAACCTTTATTGATAAAATGCCCTCAGCAGCTTGGCCTGTAACCAAGTCTGTGATGCATGTTCTTGACTGATGATTAATGTGGGAGGGCCCAGCGCACTGTGGGGTGGTGCCACCCCTGGTCTGGCCCTCGGTACTATAAGAAAATAGGCTGAGCAAGCCATGTGAGCAAGCCAGTAAGCAGCACTCCTCCATGGTTTCTTCCTTAATTGTTGGCTCTGATGTGTCTTGATAAGAAGTAACGCCATATGGAATAATAAGCAAGCCTGCCTTAATTCCTACCTTGGTTTCCCTCAGTGATGGACGATGATCTGGGCTTGTAAGTCGAACAAACACACCTCACCCAAGCTGCTTTTGGTCTGAGTGTTTTTGACAGCCACAAACGTGAAATGGGGACATCCAGCAACACGTCTGTTACCCCTGACCTCACTCCTTTTCTTTCTATTTCTAACCCAAATAAGTTAATTACTGCTGCCTAGTGGAATTTGACTTTTTGTTGGCTTGATGGTCCGCAGGTAACCACAGGTGCAGTGAAATCATGTGCACAACAGCCAACGCCTGTCCACGTGACAGCACTTAACAACAGTTCATCCTCTCCTCCAGCTCTNCTATCCCTTGCACCCCCTCTTCCACCGTGTTCCCTAAGCCTTGGATGAGGGGTGATACGGGTTGATAGACCTGCAGTTATTTTCCCTCTCCAATTTTTTCCAATTCCTTTTATCACTNCTTATTCAAACGATTTCCTCAATGCTATTTTCCAACCCTTCACAGACTTGCCTATTTTTGCTCCATTTTAAACTTAGGGGATTTATTTTGATTATGGTTATTTCTGTAACAGAAATGTTCTCATTCCGTAAACAAAGCATCCTGTGATCCCTGGAAGTCAATTATAGTTTTAAAGCCTAGAGTCTCTGCTTCCACAGACTGCCATTTGTTGTTATTGTTAAGGTTTGTTGTTGGTTTTTTTCCTCTCTCATTGTTGCTGTTGTTGTTTATGTTCATTTGTTGATAATAGACTCTTGGATAGGATGTCTGGAGCTTCCATCTCTCTTGTCTCACTGGAAGTGTGACTAGACTGGGGAGATAATTTAGTCAGTGAAGTGCTCTTCTGGAAAGCTTGAGGACCCTAAGAACCCACACAGAAATCCAGATGTGGTGGTCACCCCTGTAATCCAACCCTGAGGAAGTAGAAACAGGAGGATCCCTAGGGCTTGCTTGTTAGTCAGTCTGCTACAGGAGAGCCACGGTCCCAGTAACAGACCCTGCCTCAAATAAACAAGCGGAAAACTCCTGAGTAACAAGACTGGAGATTGAGCTGCATCCTCCACAAATACACACACACACACACACACACACACACACACACGTGTGTGTGCATGCACACACATGTGCACATGTACACACATCGCAACCGAAAAATGAGTAACGTCATATGAAGATGGAGTTTAACACCAGGCATTTCCACATGAACAGCCATCCTGAGTTGTCGCCCCCACTGCCATCCATTGGCCTCTTCCTTAAGCCGGGTTGGTTTCTGCCAAGTGGATTCTGTAAACTTTTACACACAGCAGTGTGAGAGCCTAGAGAGGTCACAAAGCTCAAAAGCCTCTCCATTGAGTATATTCTGACATAGGCTATGTCTACAAACTAGAGTTCAGAGGGTAAAGGAAAAGGACAAGCTCTAGTTGTGCAGATGTGAAGGCAGGTGTCCTGGATAGCTTGAATTGTCACCTTGACAGAGCCTGGAGCCACAGGAGAGGAAAGCCTCAGTTGAGAGATGACCCAGCTCAGACTGGCTGTGGGGGCGTGTCTGGGGGGGGCTGTCTTAATTATTCATTGGCATAGGTAGGAGAGCAAAGCCCACTGTGGGCAGCACCATTCCTAGACAGGTGGTCCTAGGTTGTATCCAAGTATGAACATGCCAATAAATGAGCATGTGATGTTCCTCATGGTTTCCGTTTCAAACATTTCTGTTTTGAGCTCCTCCCTTAGATTTCTGCCCTGACTTCCCTGGATGATGAATTGTGACGGGGAAGTGTAAGATGAAATAAACCCTTTCTTCTTCAGTTGATTTTGGTCAGAATGGCTCATCACAGCAACAGAAAAGAAACTAAAACAACAGAAAATAGGGATATGACTACAATCCTCCCATTCTTACACACATCCAGCCATAAGAAAAACCTGTCTTGTCCTGTCCAGGTCCTGGTCCTGGGGGGTAGCATATGGCTTTTCTTTCACAAATCATGTGACCCATCCTGTCTTCATTTGGAAGTAGAGATAATACTTGGCCTGGTAGCTATGACAACAGCTTGAGCAAAACCACAGTGATAGATGACAGATAGCTAGGTCTGTGGTATCAGTAATGGAGTTAGCACTTCCTAAGAGAAGGAGGGAGTGGAGGGTCTTAGGACCATCACCAAGAATCCCAGCCATTACTCTTTCTGCCTCACCACCATCTGCAAAGGATCTTGCGAGATGTTGGACTATCTAGGAAGTGGAAGACAAAGAGAGTCTCCATGATGCAGCATCCATGAGGTCGCCATCCATTATGGGGTGGGCTTTTGGTGGTACAGCTACTCTTGGGTCATTCATGCCCCTGTAAGTAGCCTGTCACCTGTGCTATGAAAGTAAGCCCAAAAAAACTCATCAGTTGACCAAGTTGGACTTCATGGAATCATTACTTTGGTCTGGTGTCATTGCCCTACCTAGAATGAGGAAGTACTGTACACATCTCCCCTAGAAAGCTAGTGTAACAGTGGCTCTCTGGGGTTCTGATCAGCTTGCACTCTTCTGCTCTAACAATCTGGTGAGGATTAGTTTTAACTACCAACTTGGCAATGTAGAATCACCTCGGGAGAAAATCTCAGTTGAAGGACTGCTTACATCAGGTTGGCCTGTGTGTGAGTGTTTTGATTTTTAATTGAGGGGAGGGCCCACCCTGAACGTGAGCAGCAGTATTTTAGGGCCTGGGTCCTGTGTGTATAAAAGTAATGAGAGCCACCAGCAAGCAAATAAGTTAGAGTGTATTTTTTCTTTGTTCTTAACTAGGGATGTGACATGACTAGTTGCTTGAGTCTCTGCCTTAAATTCCCTGAAATGATGCACTGNGCCTTGGAATTATAAGCCAAAGAAACCCTTCTTCCTTAAATTGCTTTTTGTAAGGGTATTTATCACAGCCATAGAAATAACACTAAAATGAATCTCTGCCCATCTTATGTGGGAGGTTAGGTCTCAGTTTCTTTAACTGGCTGCCAACTACCATTTATCTATTCTCTTCCCATCTTCCAGTCCTGTAGGAGTTTGGGTGATGTCACCAACTATCTTAGTTAGGGTTTCTATTGCTGTGAAGAAACACCATGACCATGGCAACTCTTATAAAGGAAAACACTTAATTGGGGTGGCTCGCTTACAGATTCAGAGGCTCAGTCCATTATCATCATGGTGGGAAGCATGGCAGTGTGCAGGCAGACATAATGCTGGAGTTATAGCTGGGAGTCCTACATCTTGCAGGCAACAGGAAGTCGACTGAGACACTGGGTGGTATCCTGGGCACAGAAAACCTCAAAGCCCACCCCCACAGTGACATACCTCTTCCAACAAGGCCATACCCACTTCAACAAAACCACACCTCCTAATAGTGCCACTCCCTATGAGATTATGGGGATCAATTACATTCAAANTACCACACCAGCCATCTTGTTTAGTTTTCCCTTTCCAATGCTCTGTGCCTCTTTCCCATCATTTTACCAGCNTCAGGAGGACCCAGAAGTAAAGGTGGGTTCACTCCACCAAGCTGTACCACTCGGAGATGCTGAGACAATCTACTGCAGAGAACCACACCCAAAGTTTGATTGCTGTTCCCCTGGTCTGGTCCTCCTCTCCTCTTCAGATGTTTCATCCCATGTACCCTTTGAGTTTTCCTTAGCTTTGGGATTTTGCCTCAAGCAAGAGATGCTCAGACACTCCCTTCACACCCTGTGTATACAGTTGCCATGGGTACTGTAGACCACTGTTCTCCAGGAATGACATGACTGGTGTTAGATGGGATGGATTAAAGTCCCATCATGGCGGAGAGAGGCTCACAAGGCCCCACTCCTCCCTGAGGACTTATTGATGGTTAATGGTTGCTGGGGAAGGGAAGCATTTTCTTTGGTAGTGTTGCCATTGGAGGCTATCCATGCTCCTGTAAGTAACCTCAAGTNAACTCATCGTGCACCAAGAATTGGGTGGAATCATTTTGATGGTCTGACATGGGTGCCTGGGATGGTTAATCTCAACTGCCATCTTGATGGGACTCCAAATGACTATAAAAAAACAATCCTCATGACACAACTGTGAATGTCTAGACAAAGTTAACTGGGTTGGAAAGACACCCCCTTAATGTGGGTGGCAGCATCCCATGAACTAGGTTTCCACACTGAATAAAAAGGAGAAAGTGAAGTATACATCAATATTCCTCTCTCTCTGCTTCCTGATTACAGATGCCATGTGACCAGCTGCCTCAGGCTCCTGCTGCCATGCCTTCCCCATCATGATGGACTGTACTTTTGAACTGTGAGTCAAAATGAATTCTTTCTTCCTTAAGTTTCTTCTTATTAGACATTTTGTCACAGCAACAAGAAAAATCTCCCTATCTTGAGAGAAAAGATATTTGTTAGTCTCACCAGCAAAAGTTGCACANCTCTCACACCACATAGGTCNTTGCACTAAGGACGGGTCTTACGCCATAGAGGTCACCTTGCACTGGAAGAATGTTCTTGCCTACCTAGTTCCCTCCCCAAACAAGAAATGAGTAGGCTAGGATTATGTCAGTTGCCAGATTCCATCTCCATGGTGCAGCCCATCATTTGATGCATAATAGATGCTCATTGGCATCTGTTCAGTGGAGCCATTTCTAATACACTGCATGTTGGAGGCCCATCCAGCCTCATCAGAGAGCGAAAAACAGGGCTGTGTTTATTTGCCAACATGGAAATAAGAAAGGCTAATCAGAAAGCACCAGGAAGTGAAAACTGCCAGATGTTTTTTGGGAACACAAGTCCAGGAAGACAAAATAGCATGCAACGGGGGTGATGTATATTTTTCCTAGTGATTCAAAATGAATGTGCGCTTATTAGGCAGAGAGAGAGATTTAACGGGTTTCTCGGCTAATGCTGTAATTTTAAATCCATTTAAGATAATTTTCTTTATCTTGAATTTATTTTTCTCAGTAACCAGGATACTTAACTGATTTGCACAAAACCCATTTGAAAAAAAAAAAAAGAAATAATCTACTGCAAGCGAGGGCACAGTCTAAATGGGAATAAAAAAAAGGAGACGCTGAAAATCTAAAGAAAATGGAGATTTGAGAAACCAGAGTGAGCTCTTACATGGCAAATAGGGGGACTTTCAAAGCTCCAGTTTGGATGGGGGAGGGGTGCCAAGCCCCACCCTTGGTGGAGGAGCTTTTGGAATTTGGTGGCTGCTAAGTGTCGGAGGGTCGCTGTCCTTCNGGTACATGGACTGGTAGGTTACCTGTGCCCCAGTGGATGTCCCCACACCCACATGCTTGTAAGTAGAAGATATGATGTTGGAGACATGTTGAGGGAGACATCTGGGGAGTTTGAGGTTGGAAATGGTGGCAGATATGGCCATATTTCCTTATTTACATGGATGAAATTCTCAAGNATAATAAAAGACCCAATAACAACACAAAAGGAATTGCTAAAATTCTTTGAAAGAGAATGCTACAGTATAGATCTACAGAAGTGGTTCTCAATCTGTGAGTCGTGACCCCTTTGGAGGTAGAATGACCCTTTTTCAGGGGTCACCTAAGACCATCTGAAGACACATTTACATTATGATTCATAACAGTAGCAAAATGATAGTAATGAAGTAGCAGCAAAAATAATTTTATGGTTGGGGCATCACCACAACATGAGGAAGTATATTAGGAAGGATGGGAACCACTATCTAGAGCCTCCAACATAATTCCTTTGGATTCCAAGTTTGGAAGTAAGCATCAGATCAATACATAGACATGAATGAGAAAAGATTACACACAACATTATTATACACAACAATAAAACATCAAAAATACCCTANATTTCCAATTATGGACAACATGATCATAATGAGTTATATCAAAAGCTTGTAGGGGCTGAAGAGATGGCTCAGGGGTAAAACACTTGCCATGAAACCATGAAGACCTGAGTTTGACCCCCAGCACCCATGAACACGCCAAGGCTGGGGCATGTTACCTTAGCTCTGGGAAGACAGAGGATCTCAAGGCAGGAGGATCTCAAGGGTTCACTGGCCAATCAGCTAGCCCAGCTGAATCAGTGAGCTTCACATTCAGTAAGAGACTCTGCCTCAGAAACTAAGGTGGAGAGAGAGAGGAGAAGATAGCTGACATCTACCTCTGGCCTCCACATCTGCACGCACACACCTGCCTGTACACCCCCCCCTACACACATATGTGTACACACAGGAACACAAACATTTGCACATGTGCTTGTAATAGGATGTCAAATAAAAAAAGATAAAACTGATACATCANTTACTCATAAGCTACAGAAAACAGACTCAATGATAATATTTTAATGTGGTCATCTATNGGTACATGATAGTCTATAATATTATCAGTATCTAGGCTTAGTGGCTCATGTCTGTAATCCCAACATCTGAGGAGGAGGGGCTAAGGCAGGAACATTGATCATGAGTTTGAGGCCAACTTGGGCTACATAGTAAATTTGAGCTAGCCTGAGCTACATGCAGTAAGACATTGTCTCCGAAACCAACAAATACATAAAGTTCAACAGATAGATGATAGAACAGGTAGATGACAGATATAGATAGGTAGGTAGGTAGGTAGGTAGGTAGGTAGATAGATAGATAGATAGATAGATAGATAGATAGATAGATAGATGATGGAAAGAGAAAAGATAATTAATAGATATTAAAACCAACAATTGCTATGTTTAAGTAAGGATAATATGGCGATATTTTAAATTTAAAAACTTTTGTATTGGGAATCTTTCTATTAATTTTATAACAGTTGTACTTTTTATTTTCTATGATGGTGTCATGTAGCCCCGGCTGATGTCAAACTAACTAATTAGCCCAGGCTGGCCTCCTACCTCAGTCCTGAGTTCCTGATACTCCTGGCTCCACTTCTCCAATGCTGGAATTGGGGGGTGGGGTAGGGTGCCACCATTCCTGTGGTGTCTGGGATGGAACCCAGGGCTTCATTTTAGAACCCGTACTGGGCAAGCACGATATCATTTGAGCCACATCACCAGCCCTGAACTTTTTTATTTAGCTAATATTTCCTAAGCAACAAAAGTCCTTGATTGACTGATTATAGAAGAGAGAGCAAGATAGAACATCCTTCTGTGGGTACAAATAGAGGAGAAAGTATCACAGATTAAGTCAAAGCTAGTCAGTGCCTTACCAGGGCTCAGCTGTAACTTACTTAGTGGGACGATAATCTGGAATAGACCGATCCAAGGAGATCTTTTCACTGAGGTAGGAATTGTAGCCATACTTCTCATGAGGTCCTTTGGCTTTTTCTTCTTCAGAGGGGGAAAGGGTGGCAGGAAGGCCCCCTTTGCCCCGCCCACCATACCCTTCGATGAGACCGAGGGACTTGGATAACCCTAAAAACAAGGAAGAGAAAGAGTCATTCCAAAANATCTCCCCTAGATACATCATGTGATCTCCGATAGAGCTTCAATTAAGATTTTAACACATCTTAGCACAGAAAAAATTATGACCTCAGTTTACACATCCTGTATATATGCTTGGAGAATACATATCCAGAGGCAGGGTCTGATGTAGCCCAGGCTGGCTTTGAACTCCCTATGTAGCTGAGGATGACCTTAAACTCTCGATCTTCTTGCCTCCAGCTCCTGTGTGCTAGCATTGAAGGGCTGCACCTCAAGTATCCAGCTCATGTGGTAGTGGGGATGTTTCTATGGAGAGAAAGGCCCAGGCTATGCCAGGCTCTGGGGTTCACATCTGAATATCTACTGGGAGCCTCACTCTTCTTTTAGAAACACATGGAAATAGAGGCTGCCAAGACCTGGAGAAATACAAACCAAGAGGAACCCAAGAAATGGGATGAATGTGGGGCATCATCTGTGTCCATCTCCCCTTTCTCTTTGGGACCATCACAGCCAGGTTAGGTCTGCAGGAAAGGGAAGGTTCCTGGGACCTCATAGACTTAATACATATCAGGGAACCACCAGGCTAGAGGTGGATGGGTGCATGGGGGTGGATGGGTTGGGGAGTATTGCTGCAGTTGAACTAGGAAAAAACAGATTAATTTTACCATGAGCTAAAAGCATAAGCCAGGACTTTGACGTGACTTTTCTCCAAATGGTTTTATTTAAGTTCCATCTCAATGGCAAAGGGAAACACAAAGTAGTTGAGGATAAATCACAGAGAAGAGAAAAAAGCCAATAAGCGCGATAACAAACAATATACAAAAAAGGGAGCCCTCCATGGCAACCCTCTCTGAGCAGCTGCCGCCCTCAGGATATTGGTAGGTCCCTATCCATTGTCACAGTATTCCATAAAGAGTAAGACCTTGAAGAATAAGTAGAGACATCAGAACTGTGACAGGTTGAATTACTTAGGAAAATGTGTGCTTATGGCTCTCACTGATTGCAAATGGACAAGCCACTTAGTATACACACACATGCACACACTCTGGAGTCCCAGGAATTGAACTAGGGCCTCTGAAATACTACACGATCTTTTACCACTGAATCACATACTCAGTTTCTTTCTGGGGGATTCTAGGCAAGCACTCTACTGCTGGTATAGGTCCCTAGTCCTTCACCAGGTGATTCTATGGAAGTGCTTTNCCACTGAGCCACACCCCCAGCCCTTTATTTCCACTATGGACAGCATGAATATAGATCACCATGTCCCTTGGCTTTAAGAGTAGGCAACTATTGATCCCAAGTGGACCCAAACTTCACAGGAAGACATCCCTGGGGAAGTCAAAGCCAACAAGCCTTCTTGGGTCATGTGAGATTCAGCATCACAAAACATCAAGGTGCATCATCTATTCCAGCCATTGCAACAAATGGGAATGCATTTGTGTAGCACAAAAATCAAAAGCAGCGTGGCTCAATCCAGGGCAGCATTGTGTAACCTGTGGATGGTTCCCATTGGTTAGTGTGTTCTTCTCATATGTGGACTCCCAGCTCTTAGCCTCCATCCCAGCATCAACTGAGATGCTCATTTTTGCCTACATCTTTGTCTTCAGCCTCACGGTCCACATCGACGTGGATAAAAAGGCCCAAACAGCATCAGCTTCGCCATGCTCAAACAACTTCCTTAGTCAAACACAAGCACTTATGTTTGATTAAAATCATTTGGTGCCAAGGCAAGGCAGTGTGCATGTGTAATCCCATCACTCAGGAAGTGAAGACAGGAGGAGTGTGACTTCAAAGCTAGCCTGGACTAACTGTTTCATGGCTCAGAAAAATAGATAAAATCAAATCACTAGTGATAGAGCATTACTAGAGGAATGGAAAATGGAAAAGAATTTAGCAGTTCTTCAACATGTCAAACAGTGACCATAAGACCAAGGAACTCAACTCCTGGGTGTACATCAAAGTAAAATAAAAATGTATAATCACACAAAACTCAAACCAATGGCTCANAGCTGGTTTAGGCATGTTACTCAAATGTAAGCAAAATTTAATGTTGGCATACAGTGGTGTACTGGCAATAAAAAGAGTAAAGTGGCCATAAAGTGGTGGTACACATATCATACCACATAGAGTATNCAGACAGACAGAGAGATGATACCTGTCTAGATGACAGACATAGATATATGATTTANAGACAGATGATAGATGGTAGATGTGAAAGATGATAGATAGGCAGATAGATGATAGATANGTGATAGATGACATGATAGATGATAGCTATCTAGATGATGGACATATAGATGTATGGTAGACAGACAGATGACAGATGACAGACAGATGATAGATATGACAGATAATAGATAAATAAGTGATGGATGACAGATGATAGATACACAGATGATTGATAGGCAACAGATAAATAGATGACAGATAATAGGTAGATAGATATGTGATTGACAGATAGATAAATGATATATATAAATACAGATACATGATCAATAGGAGATTAGGTAGATATAGATTGATGACAAATGACAGAGATGATTATATACATACATATGTATATATACATGTGTACATATGTGCATATATATGTACAGATGTATATGTATGATTACATATATATACACATATATAAAGTAAGGCTCTTTGGGTGCAGCAGGGCCACATGGTCTCCTGAGAGTTGGGATCACAGGNTGCTTTACAGGATCTGTAAAAAACCTTTACAAATCCATAAACACCGAGCCCTCTTGTGATGAGCCATTCTGTTTCTAACAAGACAAAATGTAAGGGCACACATAAAAACTTTCCAGTGAAACACAGAAACATTCAAAAAAGTNATTTTAACTTGCATAAAATGCAGAGCCAACTTTATAAGAAAGGGAAACTCCAGAGATGATTTAAAGGGAGAATGGAGACAGTCTGCTGAGAAAGGAGAGATGAGTTGATCATTAACTAAAGGCTGATGTATGGAACAGGGCACNCCAAGTCCACCAGAGAAATAAAATTGAGACAGAGATATCTGTAAAAATCGAGANTCCCTTAGAGAATGTATTTAGAAAGGAAGCATGGATGATGATGATGGTGATGATGATGTTGTTGTAAAAGGGCTGGGCTGGTATCTGGCTCAATTGTAGGGCACTTGTATATAATCCCCCAGTGAGGGGCCGGAGGTATAGCTCGATGCTAGAACACCTGCCTAGAATCCCCCAGTGAGGGGCTGGAGGCGTGGCTCACTGATCAGACAGCTTAGGCAAATTGGTACACTCCAGGCTTCAGTAAGAGACCCTGTCTCAAAAATCAAAGTGAATAGCACCTCAGGAATGATGACCGAGGCTGACCTCTGGCCTTCANATGCAACCACATGCACGTGAACATGCACACACGATACATGCAAAATAACATAGAAATAAAGCTTAAGAATGTATGTCCATTCTACCAAGGACATGCAGGGAATTTGGTTCCTAATGCAATGTTTTTCCCCCCTTGTTGCATGATTTCTTCCCCATATGAAAGACTCCCACTTAGCAACCTCACAAGAAAAAAAAAAAAAAACCACTCCATGCCTCCCAGCACAATGTGACAACTATGAATTATATATTTCGTGGTCCATGTGTTCCCATTTTTCCCCCCAATTTCATCTGCCAGAGAGATGCAACAAGGCAGCACAAATTTCCTCAGGATTTTAATGTGTTTATTTAGCAGGTTCCCAGGAACCACAGGCACAGACAAATAAGAGTTCAAGTTCATGGATGAAGGCCGAGTTAGTTTTTGCCTGACAATGTTGCCACTGCGATCTATTTAGATGACCCCCTTGTCCTTGTCACTTCCCCACTGCTGTGACAAAATCCCTGACTAATGCAGGTCAAGGAAGGAAGGGTTTATTCTGACTTTCAGGCTGCGAGTACACTCCGCCAGGAGGTCAAGGCACAGAGGCCAGAGCATGAGGCAGCTGGTCACATGGCATCCGCAGNAGACAGAGGGAGATGAACGCTGGTGCTCAGCTCACTTTCTCCATTCTATTCTGTCTGGGACTTCATCCCGTGAAATGGATGGTACTACCCACATGTAGGGTGGGTCTTTCCTCCTTAATTAATTNAATCTAGAAACCTCATCACAGACATGTGCAGAGGTGTGTCTCCTAGGTGATGCCAGATCTTGTCAAGTTGACCCTCAATATAAACTGATGCACAGATGCACCCAGAAATGATTCTTTTTTCCAAAGGTGCCCTTATATAACATCTTATAGCACAAGGACCTGAGTTTGCTCCCTAGAGCCCTCATTTATAAGGCTGGGCACAGTGGAACTCACTGATAACCCCAGCACTGAGAAGGTGGATCGCTGGGGCTCACTGGCAAGTCAGCCTGGACTTCTTGGCCAGTTTCAAGCTAATGAGACCTTGTCTCTATAAAAACATCTGTTTTTGACCTCTGTTTTCCACACACGTTTGCAGTCATGTACACACAGTAACATACATGCACACACACACACACTCACACACACATTAACTAGCCCTGAGAAAGTCATCTAAAAGAAGAGTGAGTATGAATCTATATTCATAAAGAAGAGGACAGACACTAATGAATGTCACAGAGAAATCAAGCTTGAAAAAGGCCAGCTGGGTGTTGCAGAAAGGGCAGTAGAGGCTCTCAAGACAGCCCTGTCAGGGAAGGAAGTGTCCCCAGGGTGATAAAGAAAAGAAGTAGGAAGCAAGGCTGCCTCTCATTGAAGATGCCTGGGTGGAAGAAGTAACGATCTTGTATTAACGAGAGCTTTTTATTCCCACAATAACTAANCAGAATATATAATATTGCAGGGAACCTATTTATAACAGCAACAGTATTGCATCAGCTCCAGCAATAACCAATAAGGCTATTAGGACATTTTACTAAGGGGAATAAAATGCAACCTACATAAANTGGTAATGAAGATGTGTCTCCTAATCGNAAGATGGAANAGTAGGAAAATGCAATACTATACACCCTCTCTGGGAAGGGTGATGGGATTTGAACTCAGAGCCTTGTGTGTGTTAGCTGGCAAATCACACTTGTACTGAGCTGCACTCCAAACCCAATTTCTTCTTTTTTAAATTTTTTTAATTACATTTTGTGTGTGTGTGTGTGTGTGTGTGTGTGTGTGTGTGTGTGGTGTAGAGGCCATAGGACAATTTGTGACAGTTGGTTCTCTCCTTCTATCATATGGGTCTTAGGGATTGAACTCAGCTAGTGAGCAAGGGCCTTTTCTGTCTGAGCTGTCTCTCCAGCATCCCTTTCATTGTTAAGGATGTGTATCTGCGTGGGTATGTACATAAAAGTGCAGGTACCTGTGAGGACCAGCAGAGAGCATCAGATACCTGGAGCTGGAGTTAGAGANAGTTGTGAGCCACCCAACATGAGTACTGAAACCCAAACTCAGGACCTATGAAAGAGCAATTCGTGTTCTTAACCACCAAGCCCTTTCTCCAGACTCTATTGNTTTTTGTTATTGTTGCTGCTTAAGCCGAGGGAGACAATGAAGGGTAGATTAACCTAGAAAAATGAAAAGGTAAGAAAAATTGTATTTGTTTTTTAGAAGAGAGAAATAGAGCTGGGGAGATGAGTCTGTGGACTAGAATGTTTGTTGTGCAAGATGGAGGACCTGAGTTCAGATCCTTGTACCCAGGTAAAAAAGCCAGGCGTGACTGCACATGAACCTGCAACCCCAGNCCCNTGGTGAGCTGAGACAGGAGGATTGCTGGTGTTGAATGCTTAGCTCCCAGCACGGGGTGCTGTTTCAGATGGTTCTAGAAACTCTAGGAAGTGGGACTTGGCTTGAGGAAGTCACTTCGGACATGTCTTTGAAGGTTGTAACTGATCTGAAGACCTCTTGTGATCTGCTTCCTGTTGGAAAGGAAGGAAACCACTCTCTCTGCCCCGTGCTCCCACCGCCACGATGCTCCCCCTGTGCACGTGGGACTGAGCAGCCATGGCCTGTAACCCCCTGAAATCAGGT
>LZPO01031192.1:1051638-1064645 GCA_001675575.1 Neotoma lepida
AAACATTTTTTCCCAGACCAGTTTGCCCTCTTCCCCAGTTTGCTTCTATTAAGCAATGGCTGTTTTTTAAGGTCAAAAGTCCCCTTTACAGCAAATCTACCTGATATACAGGCGATTTTTTNCCCCCAAGCTACTTTTCTTCCTGGTAATCATTCTTTCCTAACAAGGAGTGGGAGCAGTGTCTGCTAATGTGTCTTCANTGGGTAGGGTAGTTGGCTGGAATACAAGGGACTCTCTGCCCTTCCCTGATTATGCCTTTTTCCTTTGCTTTTTTTCATTTCAATCCACTGAAAAACAGTGTCTTTGTAAGCACTCAAATAAATCTCTAGAGAAAAAAGGCACCCACGAAGAAGCAGCCATGACTGCCTAGTATTTACAGTCCAGACGGGACCTGAGATAAATTTGCACTGCTTAGCTAGTTAAAAAAAAAAGTGCAGACCCCTGAGAATAATTTTTATGATGATTCAGAGGACTGAGAGGTCAATATGGCTCAGAATAAAATATTCACACATGATAAGACATAAAGAACCAAAAGCCAGGTGGTTGTGATGCACACCTTTAATCCCAGCACTCAGGAAGCAGAGGCAGGCTGATCTCTGTGAGTTCAAGGCCAGCCTTGTCTATAGATCGAGTTCCAGGACAGCCAAGGCTACACAGAGAAACCNTGTCTCAAAAAACAAAAACAAACAAACAAAACAAAGCAGAAATAAAGAAGCGAGTTCAACAAATAGAAAAGTATTTGTGGGGCTGGAGAGATGGCTTCATGGTTAAGAGTGTTAGCTGCTCTTGCAGAGGACCTGAGTTTGTCAGTCAGCACTCANATCAGGTGGCTCACACCTGCCTGTCACTGTAGCTCCAGGGAGTCACTTACTCTCTTCTGGCTGTCACTGGCACCAGCATACAGTCGAACAACCGCACCCCACTGCCCATGCACACACATCTAAAAAGGAAAATATTTGTGATTTTCTACCACAGTAAGATTTTGTAACTCTGTCTTTGGGATGCCCTCACCTGCCACACCCACCCAGCCTTCAGTNAGTACCACCAAGGAGGAAGTCACAACCAGGGGTCTGGGAAGAGAGACAANGGCACACCNAATACAACAGAAAATAAAAGCTTCNTTCNTATCTTCAAAGAGTGTGTGCTCTTTCTATATNCTAGACCTAGAGATTTAGCCATAAATAAAACAAATGTATTTCCAAGATTTCTGNCCCCTGCAGACAAGAGATGGTGAGTAAGTAAATACAGCTAGGGCGACCTACCTACNAGCTCTGCATGCCCGGGTTCTGCCAATGGCAGGTCAAACACATTAGAGAAAATCAATTGTATTTAACANATACTGTATTGGTTAGTTTTCTCAGTACTGTGGAAAANACCTGGGAGAATCAAGTTGGGGTTTGTCTTGGCTCATATTTTCAGGGGNGTACAGTCCATCCAGGTGAGGTAGGTATGGTTACAGGAGCTGCTCTGTCTATAGCAGTGGGAATGTGGGTAGAAACCCCACCATTATGGACAGACAGACAGACAGACAGTGTACCCTTTAAGGTTCCCAGCTATTAAACCACCTCTGACAGCAAGGCCCTATAGCTCAAAGGTTCTACAATCTCCCAAAGCAGCACTACCCACTGGGGATCCAAATGTTCAAACATGTGAACCTATGAGGGACATTTCACATTCAAAGCACAACACACACCTTTGTGTAGCAATCCCTCCCGAAGGGAAGTCTTCNTAGAAGACTCAGGAAGTGCATAAACCTTACAAGTCTCAGAAAGCGGAAAGTTACAATATGCGCAAAGTGTGGTCACTAAGGTTATACAAGCAGCAATAATTGCTAGGGAAGAGAGACTCTTTGCTGGAAATGACTGCAAGTTGGATAGTGAGTTCCAGGGATGCAGCTTTTGTGTGTCATCGACCATGCCAGGTGGGCTTTTCCCATGATGCAACTGCCTTTGNGTCACCTATGGTCCTGTAAATTATTTCTACCAATAACTCATTNTGTTTCACCAATTTGGACTTTGGTGTATTGTTACATTGTTTTTGTCCTTGATGTCTGGAAGAGTGAAAGACTCTGCTTCAAACTATAAAGTGGATGGCAACTGAGGAATGACACCAAGCCAACCTCTACACACACATGCACGCGCGTACACACACACTCACACACACACACACACACACACAATGTGAGGCTGTTCCCTCTTGACAAAGAAGATAAACATCCCTTTCCTGTGTTGCTTAGGGATGCTGGTACAGGGGACACAGTGTTTGATTCAACCACAAGAAAACAGATACAACCAACTAGAAAGAGTCATCCATCTGAGCTGACAAATGAGCCAGGGAATCTGGGCCCTCTAGAGTCCCTCTTAAGTGAATACAAAAGGCCTTCTCTGATTGACGCAATGATAGGTGTTCTGTTATTTGCTAGCCAATCAATAAAAGCAGGCACCAACTAAGATGATACCCTTGAACACTCAGAGAGATGACTCAGGGCTCATGTCCTGTGAAAATTTTAGGAACATTTCATTAGAGTCCTGGCAGAAGGAAGAACTATGATGTTTCTGATTTGCTTTACACTGGTGACAATATGAGCTACACGCATGGGTAGTGTTGGATGATTAAAAAAAAAACAAAACAGGTTCAGCAGGATGTGGACACACACACACCTGTAATCCTGGCACTTGGGAGGCAGAGGCAGGAGGATTGAAGTTCCAGACCATCCTTGACTACATACTAACTGGATGTGGTAGTATGTGCCTGTAACCCTAGCACTTTGGAGGCTGAGGCAGGAGAATTGAGAGTTTTAGGTCAGCCTGGGTTACATAGTGAAACACTGTCTCAAAAAAAAAAATCACATTTGGCTACACTTTTGGCAACTGCACTAAATTTTATAGCATACACATGCATTTATAGTGACAAGACTCCAAGTTTATCCTCAGTCCCCCTTTACCCTTTATCACAAGTCCCTTGATATAACTATTATCATTATAATATTCTAGACTTAGAAGTGTGAGATGAATATTTGGGGCATCTACCTGATTGGATTAAGAGATGCTTGAGGCACCGATGAATCATAATTTCTGGATGTGTCTATGAAGGCATTCTCAGAGATGATGGAAGTGTGGGTCAGTGACCTGAGGGGGGCGGAACTTCACCGAATATGGGTACACAACTGGCTGGGGTCCCAGATGGGAAAAAAAATGAGTCTCTCTTCCCTCTTTCCTCCNTTCCTCCCTCTTCTCCTCCCCCTCTCTCCTCTCTTTTTCTCTTTCCTCCTCCCCTTCTTCTTCCTCTCTCTTTCCTCTTCCTCTCTTTCCCCTCTGTCTTAACCCCCTTCTCCCTTTCTTCTCCCCTTCTCTCTCCCCTCTTCCCCTTTCTCTCTATCCCATCTTAGGCATGGAGGTTGTGTGTAATCAGACATCAGCTCCTTCTATAAAAGGCAGCTCTGNGGAATGCAGATGGAAAGGGCCAGCTGGTCTGGGTATGGAGATGAGCCTCCAAAACCCAGGTGAGACCACAGACCCTGGAAGCCAAATGGCTCCCACGTCTAAACTGCCATCCGAAGCTGCCTTTCTTCCTTTGTAAGTATCCTTGAAAGCTTGAGAACTATGAGTCACCGGGACAAGAATAGCACCATTCCTGAAATGCAGGTCTTTGTAACTNGGATTCTCTCTTCTAACTTGCCACCTGGTCACTGGGCCTTCCAGACACTTGTCTCCATGCACAAACTCCCCTCAGACCTGGAACCTTCACACTTCCCTGGATTGGATAAAATTCAACCCACATTATCCCTGGAGCAAGCTCAATACATCACTTTTTACCCATCCCTTTCTGGACCCTCCCCTTTACTCCTCAAGGGNATAATGGTCTCTNTCTCTCTGAACCCAGAGCTTTGCGTATCCCAGGCAAACATTCTACTTTAGAGTTGCAACCTCCATTTTTATTTTGAGACTGGGACTCACTAAGTTTCACAGAATGGCCTTGAAGTCATGACCTTCCTATTTCAACCTCCTGAGTGACTGGTGTCACTGGTATATACTACCACACCCTGTTTGGTATNGACTCTTTCTGATAACTGGAAATCATAAAGTAAGTCTCCCAATGAACTAAGCTTTGTAAACTCTCAGATATTACATAAATGAAAAAGTCTAAGCATTGTTCTATCCTGAGAGTAATACTCTAGTCAGAATCCCTCCAATCACTAGAAGTTTGGATTCTTAAAAACATTTATTTAGTTTTTAATTATGTGTTGTGTCTCTCTGTGTGGGTATGTGCATGTGAGTGCAGTGCCCAAGGAGACCAGAAGAGGGCATTAGATTAGCTGTAAGTGGGAGCTGCAGTTACAGGCAGTTGTGAGCCACCTAACATGGTTACTGGGAACCATACTCTGATCTTCTGTAAGAGCAGCAAGCATCCTTACCTGCTGAGCCATTTTTCCAGCCCATGGGCTCTGGATTTAACTGTTCATTTTCTNGTTTTATTTTTATCAAAGGTATTTTACAAGACACTTTTGTAATATTTCCTTTGGAGGGCTTGGGAGATGACTCAGTGGGAAAAGTATTTGCCATGCAAGCATAAGGATCTGAGCTCAGATCCTCAGAACCCACATGAAGTTGGATTTGGTAGTGTGTAAATCTGGAACCACAAAGCCCCTATAGTGAGATGGGAGGCAGAGACTGGAGAAATCTCTGGGGCCTTGTGCATTGGATNTTCTGGACTACACAACGGGGAACAATAAGAGGTCCTGCCTGCCTCAAACAAGGTGGAAGGTGAGGACCAATGAATAAGATTGTCATCTGACCTCTGCATGCCCACCATGGCACATGCATACACGCATGGTTGCACACACACACACACACACACCACATCCAATATACTTTCCTTCACTGTATCCATTCTAAACTCTCTTAAGATCTGACTCTTCTAGGTGCCGCCAATAGAGTGTGAGTCTCCCTTGTCTTTTAATATAGGAAGCAGAACCAAGTCTCATTACCTCTGTAACCAAAACCCAGCATAGTAACGTATACCAAGCACATGTTGCAACATCATGTTATACCCACCAGGACTCAACTATCAAAAATAAATCTCCCACCACGAAAGCCACACAAACAAAACACAGGGCTGAGGAAATGGCTCAGTTGGTAACATGCTTGCTTTACAAGCAGGAGAAGCTGAGTTCCANTCCCAGCACCTGTGTGTCATCTCAGGGCCGAGGCGGCAGAGACAGGTGGATCCCTGGGGCTTGTGCCCACCCAGTCTAGCCAATTTCTGAGCTCCAGGATCAGTGAGAGATCCTGCCTCAAAAAATAAAGCAGAACACCACCCAAGGTTGTCTTCTGTCCTACACACACACACACACACACACACACACACACACACACACCCCGCACACACACACGGAATAAATAACTATAGTGAGGATGTAGAGAAGTTGTTTGCCTTGTACACTGATGAGGGGAATGCAGCACAGTACAGCTGCTGGGGCGAAAANGATTGTATTCCAGACAAAACAAAAAAATAACACATGACCCAGCAACCACACATCTTGGTATATGCCCAATAAATTTAACAGCACAGACTACACACTTATGATCAGAGCAAAGTTGTTTACAATAGCCAAGAAGTAGAGGCGACACACGGATGGATAAAGAAAATGTGGCACATCTATATGATGCAATTTCATTCAGACCTAAAAAAGGGAAAGGGGTCCTGACTCAAGAAAACACGGATGAACCTCAAGGACATTATTCTAAGTGGAAGAAAGAAAGAAAGAAACCAGTCACATGAGGACAAATACTGGGGGTTTCATCTATCGAAAGTACCAAGAGTAGTCAAGTTCGTAGAGACAGAAGGTAGAAGAGTGGTTGTCCATGTGTGGGAGGAGAAAGGACAGGGTGTTGTGACTTGGCAGAGTTTCGTTTTCTAAGACAGAAAGCATTCTGGAGATGTCTTCACAGCAGTGACTACCCTCAACCCTCCCAACCTGTGCGCTCAGAAACAGGGAAGACGCTAAATTTTGTTGTGTATATTTTACCATGATTAATGTCTTAATGGAGACAAATCTTGATATTCCTCTGCTTAAATTTTCAACGCTTTTCTACAAATTCTACAANTTTTTAAAGTGGCAAAACAGCTGGGTCTGGCAGTGCAGGTCTATAGTCTCAGCACCTCGGGAAGCTGGGGCTAGGGTATTTAGAGGCCATAGACTGAGTTCAAGGCCAGCCTGGNTAGCTTAGTGAGATCCNTTGCCAAAACAAAAGGCAAAAAAAGGGCTAGGGATACATCTTAGTTGTNAAATGCCTGCCTAGAATCCCCCTGGGAGGCATTGGGGTGTGGCTCAGTGGTAGAGCACCTGCCTAGAATCCCCCAGTGAGGGGCTGGGGTGTGGCTCAGTGGTAGANAATCCCCCAGTGAGGGGCTGGGGTGTGGCTCAGTGGTAGAGCACCTACCTAGAATTCCCCAGGGAGGCACTGAGGTTTGGCTCAGTCGTAGAGCACATGTCTAGCATGTGTGAGTTCCCAGGACTGCCCATTAAGAAACAAAATAAGAAAAGAAAGACTTCCAGGCCATCAGTTGACTTAGTTANCTGTTACATCTCCTGAGAGTCCTAGTTAAGGATGGACACCTTTTCACTCCTTGAGACACCAGGCTATCAGCTTGACAAATGGTATTCCTTTCCAACTATCTGCTCTGTTTACAGTGAGGCTAGCATTTGAGAGGCCCTTCCCTTGCTCTTTGATACNGTTTGATATCCACCAAGTGCCCACCCAGACTGGGAGGAGAAGGGCTCACAGACTTCCTGTTTCCACATGGACACTAGAGACATACCTGAACAGAACACAGACCCAAATTTTAAGAATACAGGCTAATGGGGGCTCTAGGGGTGCTGCTCCGTTGGNAGAGTGCTTGTCAAGCATCCAGAAAGCCCCGTATTCCATCCCNAGTACCTCATCCACTAGCAGGATCAGGAGTTCAAGGTCATTCTTGTCTACATAGTAAGTTCCAGGGCAGCCTGGGCTACAGGAGACCCTGTCCCAAAACAAAAAATAAAATAAAAATAAAAAAACCCCAAACATATCTGTACCAGGCTTTTTTTTTCTTGCCACCAACCAGCCCCCAAATCATGACATGAAAACTTATTCTTAGTTATGAATGCTCAGCCTAGCTTAGGTTAATTTCTTGCTAGTTCTTATAACTTAATCTATTTTTCTTTATCTGCCTTTTGTCTCAGGGCTTTTTACTTTTCTTTCTTTCTGTATGTCTTACTTGCCTGCTGTCTCTATGTCTGGCTGGCAACTGGCTGGCTCCTGGCCCCGGGCATGTCTCTCTCCTTCTCCCTCTTCTCCTCCTCCTTCTCGCATGCTCTTTTCCTACTTATTCTCTCTGCCCAGAAGCCCCGCCTANCCCTCTCCTGCCTAGCTATTGGCTGTTCAGATTTTTATTAGACCAATCAGGTGCCTTAGGNAGACAAGGTGAAACAAATGTAACACATCCTTACATAATTAAACACACATCTTTACATCGTTAAACAAATGCAGCATAAACAAATGTAACACATCTTTGCCCAGTTAAAATAATATTCCACAACACATACCTACTAATGACTTTATACTCCAGTAAACATCCTGGTCACACTCTGTCACCCTCCAGGATAGAAAAATTGGATTCTAGCCATGAATCATCCCTAGATACAAAATTACAGTACTTAAGCCTACAGCTGGGTCTGTTCTACAATTGATGTAGAATAACCCTCAGGAAGAAAGAATGCATAAATTGGTTAGTATAANAAAATTCATATTAAAATTCACTCCTAATCCTACAAGCAAGACTGTGAAGGGGAAGAACCCCAAGGAACAAGAGAAATTACAAGCCTTAAAATCGGATTACATTTGATAGAAGATACATGACACAGTTAGGGATTCAGACATTTAATTTTATGATCCATAACTACATCTAAAGCTGTGCCTGTAGGTTTATCTTATCTAATACCATCCCAAGTCTATCCTTTTGATTTTTCTCCCAGTGGTAAAAATGCAAGGTTTGTAAGTGAAATCCTGGACTTACAGATAAAATGGGCAACAGAGCCTCGTGTAGCAGATGGTGTCCCAACACAAACATGAGGGTAAGAAACAGAAATATAAGCAGTTCAAGCTGTGANGACACCCTTAGTGCAGGGACACAGACCATTTTAAAAACAAGATGTATTTATTTTTATTTTGCTTGTATGTGTGAGTGCCCGCTTGTATGTCTGTGCACCATGAGCATGCCTGGTGCCTTTGGAAGCCAGAAGAGCATTGGATCTCCCTGGAACTGGAGTTACATATGTTTATGAGGCACCATGTGAGAGCTGGGATTCGAACCTGGGTCCTCTGGAAGAGCAGCAAGAGCTCTTAAGTACTGAGCTCTCTCTCATTTCATTTTCAGGGGCTTTTCCATCCCTCGGATGTTGCCAAACATGTATAGAAGACATGTAAAGAATCCCAACAAGGTAATTCAGCAACCAAGTGTGGGAAACCATGCTCAAGCAGGGCATCACCTCCCCAAGCCTTTAGTCCCCTGACTGATCTCTACGCCATCTCTCCATCCCCTCCCACTGGACTTCATATATAAACACACAGTACAGTCCACACTGGTGCTTTTGATGGCTCCAAAGCTACTCAATAGGAATGCTGTGAATGGTGTCCAGTGGTTGTTTTAATGTGCTTTAGAAGTGTCCCTCAAAGGTCAAGTGGTGAAAACTTGGTCCTCGGGGCAGTAGTGATGAGAAGTAGAGCTTTGAGGAAGTGATTGACAGCTCCACCCTCATCCATGGATTTGTGTAGTGATGGAGTTGGCCTAATGAGACATTGGGAAGTGGTGGACACTTGCAAGGTGGAGCCCAGTTTGAGGAAACAGGTCGGTGCTGAGAGTGTGTCTCTGTAGGTAACATTTTGTGCCTAGTGTCTGTTTGTCTGTGTCCATCTATTTCTCATTCTCTTGCTGTCCCTCTGTGTCTCTCAAGTTAATCTTTCTTTCTCATTCTTATTATAGTTTTCTCTTCCTCTCTTGTTCTCTGTCTCTTATTTGTTTCACATTCTGTGTGTTTCTTTCTCTCTCTCTGTCTCTCTGTCTCTCTGTCTCTCTGTCTCTCTTCTCCTCCTCCTCCTCTTCTTCCTTGCTTCCATGAGCAGCTTAACCACCTACTACCTGCCTTATTCTTCCTTGATTACAGACTCAGACACAATGTAAGTGACTAGACATTGAAATCTCTAGCCGAAGTAAATCTTTCTCTTTTTTTAAAGTTGTTTGCCTCAGGTATTTGGTCACAGCCATAGAAATCTGCCTAACACAGTGATAGGGCTCTTCTTGGTGCTATNACTTGGGTCTGCAATGTCCTCCAAGGATCATGTCTAAAACCACTGGGTACTCAGCAGATGGAACTGTAGGGGAGGGTACGGAAGCTCTGGGAAGAANGGATTTGCTGGTGTGTGGAGGACACTAGAAGAGACCCTTAAGTGTTATATGCCTCAGCCCTAGTTATGCCTCTTTGCCTCCTGCTCTATTGAGNGGTGCATTGCCTTTCCCACCACGGTACCCTTGAAACCATCAGCCAACATAAACCCTTTCTGCCTTATTATTATTATTTTTGCCAGGCGTTTTGCCACAGCAATGAAGAAGCTGATAGCCCTGACATGTACAAGGCCCTGCATTTGACTACTAGCACCACAAAGTAACTAAATACATGCATACATGCATAAAAGAGGTGGAGGCAGGAAGATCAGAAGTTCAAAGCCATCCTTGACTACATAGTGTGGTTGTAGCAAGTTCAAGGCCAGCTTGGAGATATATGAGGTTGTTCCCAAAACCATGCAGGATTGGGGAGACAGCTCAGTCTATAAAGCACCTGCCGAGCAGGCGTGAGGACTGGAGTTTGAGTGCCTGCACCCATGTAAAATCTGGGCACAGTGGAGGCCACCTGTAATCCCAGCACTGGGGTGGCAGAGGCAACAGGATGCCCGGGCTCGCTGCATAGCTAGTCTAGGCAAATTCAGCATGCTCCAGACTCACTTAGAGGTCCTGTCTCCAAAAAAATAAGAGCAAGAGGAGAGGCCCCATGTTATCTCTGGCCTCTCTGCACACACGTGCACANCCCCCACACAAACACGCGCACAGGCATGTCCACCAACATGGACACATACAAACAAATTCTTAGAAGTGGGTCAAAGAACCGAAGAATCACTGAATGAATGGAGACCACCAATCTTCTGGATGGGAATCCTTTCAGATATCAGTCATGTGGCCCATTAAAGAACAGAAGTGTGTNTTTTCATTCAAAGCGGTGAGATGTGTTAAGGGGACGGGTTGGGAAATGAGAGGGGAAAGCCCGGCATACCTTCTTGAGAGACAGTTTAATAGACTCAAACATGGGCATCTCACCTTGAATCCCGGGTGGAGAAATAAAAGCTGACTACTGTTCCCAGTCCTGGGATAAGTTTAGCACAGATGTTTTTAAAAATACTTGCCTCGCTGCTGCCCCCGAGGAGCTAAGTTNTTATTGGGATACCGCAGAGAGAAATACATCGCTTTGTTGTCAGAGTTCCGGAAAGAGAAATTTCAAGGGCTAATGTGAAATCTTTGGGGTCAAGTCCTGCAAGGAACGTGGGTCTTTATCAAATATAATAGCTGCTTTAGCTGGGACTCCAGTCACTGTGAGTCACTAAGAAACAAAGGCAGTAAATTCTCAATAACACAGAACAGTGGAATTGCTTACCAAAATACTAATAATTAATAATAACAATAAATGAATAAATGAAGAAGCTCAGTATGTATAAATCACTACATTAAACATTTTTTTAAATTGGTTCTTTATTTTTAAAGAAATAATTTATTTAAATTTATTTTATGTGCATCAGTGTGAAAGTGTCAGATTCCCTGGAACTGAAGTAACAGACAGTTGTGAGCTGCCGTGTGGGTGCTGAGAATTAAACCTGGGTCCTCTGGAAGAGCAGCCAGTGCTCTTTACCACTGAGCCATCTCTCCAGCCCTACATTAAACATTAAAGGCAGGATCTGACATCTTTCTCGCATAAGTCAGAAGTATATTACATTTAATTGGGCTTTTTAACTTTTATTTTATTTTTAATTTTGTGTATATTTATGTCTGTGTGTGGGTATGGGCATATGAATGCAAGTTGCTGCAGAGGCCAGAAGAGGGCGCTGGATCACCTGGAGCTGCGTTACAGGTGGGTATAAGCCACCCAACATGGGTACTAGAAACCAAAGTTGGGTCCTCTTCAAGAATAATGCTCACTCTTAACCCCTGAGGCATCTCTCTAATCCCTTGGCTGAATTTTTTGATGTTGTTGTTTGGAGGAGGGTGTTGGGGGGGGGCATGATTTTGCACATGTCAAAATCAGAAGATAACCTCTTGAANGTGTTGGTCCTCTCCTTCTNCTTTGTTGGAGACAGAGTCTCTTGCTGTTTACTGCTGTGTACACCAGGCTATCTAGCCCGTGGGCTCCCAGGGTTCTCCTGTCTCTGCCCCCATCTTACTGTAGGAGTAACAGGATTACAGACACACGCTACAGTGCCTGGCTTTTACACATGTTCTCGGAATTCACACTTAGGTCCTCAAGCTTGTGTGGCAAGCACTTTACCCACTGAGCCATCCCCTAGGACACACATCCCTTTTCATGACAGGGTCTCACTAGGTAGCCCACACTGTCCTCCAGCTCACAATCCCCCTGCCTCAGGTGGGTTACCAACACTCACCACCACATCCAGGACCCAGCACTTTGCATTTTTGTGCCTGTGCCACCTTCCTCCTTCAGAGTCCTGCTGTCTATTCAAGTAATTCTCATTCATACACCATACTCTATTAACCCAGACTGAGGGATCTCCCTTTCAAAACGGATTGGCTAATTTCTCTTGCAAATAATTTCTGAATAAAATGAAAAGAAAGCAATTAAGTGGCACGAGTAAGTCCATAACATCTCAGCCACTGAAGCTATCATATGTCTAAGAGTTTTAGTATATTAATAATATGCATGGANATCTCTACTCCTGTAACAAATGAGTGCGCTGTACAGAATCTGAATTTCATCAAAATTTTTTAAAGATTTATTTTATTTTAAGTTATGTGTGTGTGCGTATGTNTTTGTGTGTGTGAGTGCAAATGCCCACAAAGGCCAGAGGATGGTGTTAAATGCTGTGCAACTGGAGTTACAGACAGTTGGGAGATACCTGGTATGGATGCCAGGAACCGAACTCAGGTCCTCTGCAAGAGCGTCATGTGCTTTTAACTGCTGAGCTCTCTCTCCAGCCCTCCTCAATTAACAGCAGAGGTCTGCTACTCTCCTGAAAGTGATGTTGTAGTCAGGCTCAACAGAAAAGCTTTGATTTCCCACCAACTGGCACGCCGCCGACACTGTGATACCACATTATCGAAGCTCAGAAGCAAAAGTCAGAGAGACATCAGCGCCAAGGACAACTAAGAAAATGTTTCCTAAAATATTTTTAAATTATGTGGATGTGTGTGTCCATCTGGGAGTATGTGCATGTGGGTGTAGTGTCTTCAGGGACAAGACAAGGGCATCGTAACTAGGGCTAGAGTTATAGGTGGTTTTGAGTCACCCAAGGTGGGTGCTGGAAAATGAACCCAGGTTCTCTGCAACAGCATCGGGATCATATCTTTCAGGCTCTGACTTATGTGTGTGTAGCATTCTCATGTGACCGTTTAAAACTATAAAACTCAGGGTTGAAGGGACAACTNACTTGGTAAAGTACTTGCTGCATTAGCATGAGGGTCTGAACTGAGCCCCACAATCCACANCAGAAAAGAAAAGCTGGGCAGAGTGGCATGGGCGTAAATCCAGAGTTGCACAGGCAGAGAGAGGAAGATCCCTGGGATCACTGGATATAGCCAGCCTAGCTGAACAGGCAGGTTCTGGGCAAGTGAGAAACCCTGGCTCAAAACACAAGGTTAACAGCAACTGAAAGATACTCATGGTTATCCTCTGGTCTCCACATGCATGG
>LZPO01031192.1:1065325-1082690 GCA_001675575.1 Neotoma lepida
CAGGACACTTAACATGAACTCTAGCCTCTCCACAGATTTTCAAGTGCACAACACTGTATTGTCAACTGCAGACTGTTCACCAGATCTCTAGGGCTAAGCCATCTTGCCCAAATGAAACTCTATTTACTATGGCTTGGGTAACTGACCTGCAAAGGTAAACATGCTAGCAGTCGGGTCTCATATCTGGCTATAAGCAACAATTGTCTAATTGAACTTAAGACTCACTAGCAGTAGGAAAAGCATGCCTGGTACTAGAAACCTAGCNAAATAACCATAGCTTGTGAGCTCATGGATCTTAGAGGAGAACCCACTACAGCCACTTCACTGAACCAGCACAATTCCTAACTGCATTCTGTTCTAAATGGGTCATCCTTGTACACACAGGTAATTGGAGCTCTCACTCACCCTCAACTAAGCCTCGGCTTCTCCTTGCAACAGGTGGAGACTATTACAGAAGACTGTAACTGGTCAAAAACGCTGAGAACTACTGGTTGTGGGATGCCTAGCCCCAACGGACACAACTCCGCACCTAAAGCTCTGGAAACATTGTCGAAGAGGGGGCAGAAACACTGTAAGGACCAGGAAGTTTGCTGCAAGATTGTGTCTCCTAGAAATGACAGGGACGCTTCACCCATGATACCTCAGCAATATGGCTTCCTTGTAAGACGAATTTCTAAGCGGTCTTGTTAAATAAAACACGGAGCCAGGGATAGGGGTGCAAGTCTGACAGAGATCAGAGGAATTAGGAACAGCCGCCAGCCTCACCTTATCAATGCCACTGTTTCTGACCTTTTTCCTCTGATCCTCAGATAAATTTTATTGGGTGACATAGATAAAATACCACCATTACATAGATGAGGAGGATCTAAACAAGACTTCCTAAACAAGACCTGAACAATGCCACTGCCAATAGACATACTCACACGGAAGGAGAAAAATCTCACAGGGCCACACCCATAGACAAAGAACTACAGGCATCTAAGGATTGCTGAGAACCNGAGAAATAGTCTTCCCTAGGGATGAGCCTCCCCNCCCNCCAATTGGTTATCCAATACCAAGTGGTCCGTCCTGAAATCATACACAAATACAAATGTTCAAAAAANATCTGGTCTCCCAAGGTGTGGCAGCACATGCCTTCAATCCCAATACTTGGGACACTGTGTCAGGAAGACCAAGAGTTCAAGGCTAGCCTGGATATGACATAATAAGACCCTGTCTTGAAGATCAAACTGTGAATGAAATTCTCAACCAACAAAAATGAAAGTAACAGAAAGAAATCCGACAAGCAAAGGCTTCATTACTCTGTTGGCATCATAGGGAGGCTATGGGGCTTTTAAGGGGCAGAGCTTAACGGTTAAGTCTTTAGGCCACTTAGGACATGCCTTCAGTTGGCAATGTGGCAGCCCAGGCTCTTTCTCTTTACTTCCTGGCTGATGATGGGACTGGTTTTTGTCCTCTTCTCCTGCCATCCATCCAGCTTCCCTACCCGATATCAAAGCAACGGAGCTTCTTGCCAAAGGGCTGGTGTCTCCAAACCATGAACTAAATAAAACACTTTATAAGTGGAAAACCTCAAGCCNTTTGTTATAGTAACANAGAGCTGACTAAAACAGCCCTAGAAGAACTCTTTCTTTCTTTAAACTGGCAAAGAAGTATAAGACTACAGAAAACAAAGAATAAAAAGACAGTGTTAAGTCCTTCACTACTAATACTTCAAATGGCAATGGGCGTTATTCATTCTTAAAACGGCTTCTGGAGGACAGAAGTNAAAGNGCTTGTGAGAAACAATGAGGAAAGAGCCAGTCCTGTTTCCAANGCTTTTCCAAAAGCTAGCATTTCCTTAGCTGTGGCCAGAGGGTAAAGAAGTCTGGAGAAGGTCAAGGTCACCGCCGCTAATCCAAAATACACCTGTGTTAATGTGCTTTGCAGATCCGGGACATATGAGCAGAAGGTCTGTTCAGTGAGGAGATGCATGGGTGTACATGTGTCTGGGACCCTGGCCCTCCCTTTTGTGTGTCTCCCCCCCCCTTTTAGAAAAGTTGTGTATACTATTTAATTTTTTTTCTAACTGCATGTTGATAACTGTGTGTGTGTGTGTGTGTGTGTGTGTGTGTGTGTGCGCGTGTGTGTGTGTCTTTTAACAGCAGACTGCATATCTCTCAAGCTAGGAAGAACAGCTGTTTCTCACTTATGAACATCAGAAAATAGTCTACTTCCATTTGTTACCCTGTCTAAACTCATGAGCATCCAATACTTGGTGACTCAGAAAATGATCAGCCATCTTCACTCTGGCAGAGAGGGACTTGAGACAGAAAAATGAACAGACTTCTCTCTTAGCGTCTCCAGCATTCCAAACGGCATCACCTTGGTTTTTAAACTCAAATCTCCTTGTAGAGAGAAAAACACTGTAAGCCCAGAGCTTCCTTGATTTAATGATGGCANGCTCTCCCCATTCTGAATTAGTAAAAGAAATCTCCACTCCCTGAGGGGGCATCAAAGCACTTCCCATCATTCCTCAGAAGCTGTAGGGAACATAGCAATCATTTGTACTCTCCTGGTTGGGCATGAAGGAGGGACAGGCTTTCCAGTGCTAAAGTTGGGAGACTGAGACATGGCCTCCAGGGTGCCAAAAATCACTGACCCGTGGACACACAGCATAGTGTGACCCATGGCATTCACTCACTATGCAGTTATTCCCGAACTAAATCCTGTCTGTGGTGGTTAGTATTGAGTGTCTACGTCACGGAATCTACAGTCATCTAGAAGATGAGCTTCTGCACAGGTCAATGAGAGAGTTCCTGGGATTGACTAAATGAGGAAGGAAGATCTCCTTTAAATTTGGACAACACTATTCCATGGGTTAGAAACCTGGCCTGGATAAAAAGAAAAAAAGAGAGTTGAGCACCAGCATTTGTCTCCCTCTGCTTCCTGACCGTAGGCAGCATGACCAGCTGGCCACATTCCTGCCCCCATCCCTTCTCTACAGTGATGGACTTGAACCTCCAGACTGTGAGCCAAAGGCAGCTCTTACTTCCTGAAGTCACTTTTGTCAGAGTGTTTTGATCACAACCATAAGTAAAGCAGTGAGTGCATCATTAACCCTGCCATGGTGGGCACATGCCATCACTGACAGCATAGGAAAAACAGGCATGGACACTAACGAGTCCTAGACTCTATCCGTAGTGCACTGGACATAGCAGCACACAGCCAATACTTAACACCAAAATGTAGCAAGAACTAACTGCATAAGCCTCTGTTTCCTTACCTAGACAATGGCAGAAATATTCCAGGCCTCATAGTCATATCACAAGCATAAAGAGGCATAAACAGTAGCCCCCATACTCTTATGCACTGTGGCACAATAGCATAGACCAGAGGACTCCAAACACTTCCCACAAGAAACATGAAAATATTGATGTTAAAAATGAGATGGTTCACTTGATCAAGTGCTTTGGTAAGCCAGAAAACCTGAGTCCAATCCTCCTCATCTATGTGAAAACAGCTGGGCATGGTGGCACATGCTTGTAATCCCAGAATTAGGGAGGAAGAGGCAGGAGGGTTCCTGGGGCTCATTAGTGACCTCGTCTAGTTGGCGACTTTCAGGTCAGTGGGAGACCCCTGTCTCAAAAAAACAAGATGAGCAGCTTCTGAGAAATAATGCCTGAGGTTGATTTGTGGCCTCCACACATGTGTACATACACGTATATGTTCACTCACACACACATGAACACATATACACACATGAAAAGTCAGCTGTGTCAAGATTCACATCAGCCAGGGATTTCCTGGCCAGCTGGGGGCTCATGTGGACTTAGAAGTAAACCTACTGGTGTCCTACTCTCACTATAGGAAGAATCTATTTGTCTTCTCAGATGCCTGCTGTAAGCCACACACCCCCAATACATGGTAAGAACTTGGCTAGTCAATAACATGAGTGGGGATGTTGCTCCTGCAAGCTCATGGTCCATCCACACACCCTCACATACCCACCTACAGAGAGGTGAAAACCCCACTGGGCACTGTCAGCACTACCTGCCTGCTAGGAACCTTTAAGCGGACTCTTTAGACATTACATCCCATGTTTTAGGGTTCAAGTGTCCTTCGCCTGCCCACCTCTTACGGGTCTGTGTTAGCTAGTCATCACTGTGACAAACTACCCGACTTAATTTAAGGAAGGGATGATGTATTTCCCTCTCAGTTTTAGAAGGCTCCAATGTGTGGTTAACTGGATACAGAGTCTCTTGACCACTGTGAGTCAGAGGGTCATGGCAGGGAGGCCTCATGCAGAGAAGATGATCCTACAATGGTTTCCAAGGGAAGGAACAAGAGGGGGTCGAGGCCAGGATATACGCTTCCAAGGCACACCAGGATATACGCTTCCAAGGCACACCAGGATATATGCTTCCAAGGCACACCAGGATATATGCTTCCAAGGCACACCAGGATATATGCTTCCAAGACACACCGACAAAGACCCATTTCCTCCAACCAGGACCCCGCTTCCATAGTCAAATCACCTCCCAGGAGTCCTACTCACAGTCTAATCCATCAGTGAGAGGAAGCATTCACTAGGTAGTCCAGAGCTTCCAGGATGGAACCATATCTGGAAATATGGCCACAGTCATATCCAGAGGAGTTCTTTCTGAATCTCCTGGGTGACTATGTTGTTTAGTTTTTTTTTTAATCAGTCTGACACATACTAGCATACTAGCATCATCTGTAAAATGGGAACCTTAGCTGGGAAAATACCTCCCGAAGATTGGCCTGTAGGCAAGTCAGTGATGGTGTTTTCTTGATTAATGATTGACGTGGAGTGCTCAGCCCGCTGGGGTGGTGCAGATCCTGGACAGGAAGTCCTGGGTGGTATAAGAAAGCAGACTAAGCAAGCCACGGAAATCAAGCCCTTAGAGAATGCTCCTTCATGGTCTTAGCTTTAGTCCCTGCCTAGACTTCCCTCAGTAGACTGTGACTCAGGATATATAAATCAAATAAACCCTTTCCTCCCCCAAGTGGCTTCTGGTCATCATGTTTATTGCAGCGATAAAAAGAAACTAGGGCAGTGGCTTTTAACCCAATCAGTCTGTCAATTCAGATTAATCATCACAAGCTTTCTTTTCATTGAAAATAAATGTCTGCCAATATCCTACAATCCTACAGGGGGCAGAAGGCTGGTAGAGAGGGGCAGGTGGACATGGCCTGAATCTGATGGAGCTAAACTAAAAAAATATAAAAAGTGACTCAAACACAGCTTTGCCCTTGGAAATGGAAAGACGCAGCCACCTATGAATAAGACACGGAGAAGACAGGACAATCTGTCTAGAGGTCCTCTGAGGTCAGCTCAGAGGGAGTCATGGGTTGTGAACTGGAAACAAAAGGAAAGAGATTCTATCCAGGAACAGCCCCAGGAGGTGTCGGAACTTTCCCTTAGCTTCTGAACCAGAACCTGGCATTTTATACTTCTTCTTTTTATTTTGTATTTTATTTTGTCAAATCAAACTTTTGAGACTAAGATGTTTCTAGAGCAAAGGATTTATTGAGCTGTTACAGATGCAAGCCAAAAAGCGAAACAAACTCCNTAAGCCACCCACAGCATAGCCAGACAGTAACTGGAAATACACTGTTGCCACCACTAGTAATAGGTTAGGATGCTTTACAATGAGAGAAAAAAAAATGAATCATTTATGAGAACAACACTGGCTATAGATATGGGTTGCGAGAAGACATTCCAAGTAGGCAAAGTCCCTGGATAGAAGGCATTCCATAAAGGAAAGTTTTCCTACTTCCTGGTTGGTTAGATGGATAGTTGGTTGATGGGTTGCTTGCTTGGTCAGTTAAACTGATATCTGGCTGCTTTTTGGTTCCTTGGTTGTTTGGTTACTTGGATGGATGGTGGTTATCTGATTGACTGATTGGCTGGTTGCTTGTTGGTTGCTTGACTGGTTGGCTGGTTGATTGGTATGCTAACAGGCTGGCTAGATGGTTGATTGATTGGTGGTTGGATAAATGGCTGGTTGACTGGTTGTTTGGTATGTTAACAGACTGGCTAGCTGGTTGATTGATTGGTGGTTGGATAAATGGCTGGTTGGCTGGTTGGTTGGTTGGTTGTTTAACCGGCTGGCTGGCTATCTGGCTGGTTGGTTAGTGGCTGGCTGGTTGGCTGGTTAGCTAGTTGGTTGGTTGGTTGGTGGTTGGTTGGTTGACCAGATGGTTGTTTGCTTGCTTGTGTAGTTGGTTGTTTGGATGGCTGGATAGATGGATGGTTGTTAGTTTGGTTGCTTGTGTGTTTGCTTTGTTAGTTGGTTGCTTGGTGAGTCACTCATTTGGATAGTTGACTGGTTGCTTGGTGGGTTTGTTGTTGGTTCCTATAGTGGAATGCTCATGGCCAATGTGTAGTCATCAGCATTCAGTGAAGGAATGTGGAGCCTGTTTTACTTCTTCTTTGTGGATTCACTTGGAAGCTGGGAGCTGGCCTGGCCTCCCTCATTCTCTGAACTGTGACTTCCAAGTATTATCAGAATGATGCTCCCTTCGTTTCTGTTCATTTAATTAGTTAAAAATATATCCTTGTGTTTTACTCTTCTCCCCATTACTGTTCTCATTTCTAAGAGACTAGTTGACTGGCGTAGTGTGCTGCTTTAGCTTCACTGTCAACTTGAATGGATGGAGCGATGTCTAGGAGATTAGAAAAGCACACCTAAGTGAGGCATTTCTGGGGGTGGGGATGAACCAAGGAAGGAGGTCTCCCCATGCATGTTGACAGCGGCCCCCAGGCTAGGCACCAGAGCAGAATAAAAGGTTAAGGATAAAATCCATCAATGCGGATTTTTTTTCCTTTCTGTTTCCTAGCTACCATGATGTGAGCTGGTGCTCTCCACCTCCTCACCACAAAGGAATGAAGCCTCTGAAGCCATGAGACAAAAGACATTCTTCCTCTATTGTTTTCTCAAATATTTAGTCATAGGGACCGAATACCTAACTAATGATGCATAGCTATACTTGTATATTATATGATGCATAATTTTTTTAAGATTCATTTTTTTGTTTTATGTAGGAGTGCTCTATCTGCATGTATGCCTTTATGTCAGAAGAGGGCATCAGATCCCACTGTAGATGGTTGTGAGTCACCATGTGGTTGCTGGGAATTGAACTCAGCACCTCTGGAACAGCAGCGGGTGCTCTTAACCACTGAGCCATCTCTCCATGATGCATAATTTTCATACAAGAAAATACACAGATTTTTCACACAGATTTTAGAAGCACCCATTGAGTAAAATTATCTGACAGTTGTGAACACTCTTTGTATGTCCACTATACAAGACAAGCTAGAACATTCCATTATCCAAGAAAGCCCTCTTTGGTCTCTTTCCACTTAAATCCTCCCCACCCTCACCCCAAGAAGAAAGGTATTTGTAACTCCATTCCAGAGATGATGTTTGCCTATTATAGAACTTCATAGAAATGGGATCATGCAGCACAGAACTTAATATCAAAGAAAATCATATGGAATCTTATTGGCTGGTTTCCTGCATCTAATGGGATACCACATTGTACAGTGAACAGTACTTACTTACTTTTATATTGCTGAACAGGACTCTCCAGTCTGCTGATTCATTCACACATGGATGGACATTTTCTCTACTTCTGCTTCAGGACTGTGGTGAGAAAGGCTGCTATCCATGTTTTGATATTTTGACCTTGCATAACAAGGTCACTTTTGAGACTAAGACTCCAAGAAGATAAGGGAAGCCAAAAGAGACACTGTAGGGGTTGGAGAGCTAGCTNAGTCAGTAAGCACTTACTTGTCACATGAGGACCTGAATCCAATGCCCAGAACCCACATTGTTAATGGTGTGTGTGATAGCAAACATTTCACAATGTATTCATATATCAAGACACATATAAACGTTCTTCACATGCCAATATCTTCAGAAAGATATTCAAACACACTTGATCTGTATTCACCATCCCACAAAATAAGAAGACATGATAACACTTTGAAAAAAAACAAAACTTTCTCATAAAGACTTGAAATAATATTTTCAACAACTCTATATATCAAGACTTGATACTCTCAGTAGGTTTTTGTAGTCTAGCATGTACACCGTCTTGTGTGGGTGCTTCTAAAATCTGTGTGAAAAATCTGCTACTAAAGTTTGGTGGTAGTTAGTGGTCTGTTAGTTTTCTTCTATCTTTCTTTTTGTGTGTGTATATGTGGGGGTGTTTATGTTTGGTCCACAATAATTAGTTTTGCCAACTTTCTACAACTTGGAATCACCCAAGAGTCCTTATGAGGAATTACATAGGTCAAGCTATTGTCTTGACTGCTAACTGTTGCAGAAATACTCAGCCCTTTGTGGGTGACACCATTCCCTATGCAGCTGTTCCTGACTAGATAAGAATGGACAAAGAGAATTGAGCAAGCAAGCAGGCCAGCAGCATGGATGCATTTGTTTCTAGGCCCTTGACCGTGGACATGATGTGACTAATTGGTGGAGTTCCTGTTTGGTTCCCCTCAATGGTAGACTATGGCCTGGGAGTATAAGCCAAATCAACTCCTTCCTCTCCGAAGTTGTTTTTGGTCAGGGTGTTTTATCACAGCAATAGCACCTCCATGAATGTATGTGTGGAGGTCAGAGGACAACCTCAGGTGTTATTTCTCAGGCACCTTCCACCTTCTGTTTGAAACAGGGCTTGTCATTGGCCTGGGGTTTCACCAAGTAAGCTCCACTTAGCCAAGGAGCTCCCAAGGATCTGCCTGTCTCTGTTATCTTATTTCACCATCACTGGGAGTATGAGAAAATATACAACATTCAGATTTTTTTATGTGGGTTCCAGGAATTCAAACTCAGGTCTTCAGGCTTGCAACACAAGCACTCTGCAGAGACATTCTTCCAACTCCTTTTCTAGCTGCTGTGACAGAGCATACAACAGAAACCACTTGAGAAAGGGAGGACTGACTTTGGCTCATGGTTTCTGGGGTCTCATTCCATCATGGTGGAAGAACAATGCAGGGTTGCTCCATGCATGGTGGCAGGAGCAGGAAGCAGGTGGTTATGGACACCATGGCCAATCAGGCCAATCATGGCATGAACCAGGGCAGGTATAATCATGGGCCCACTCCAGTTACCTACTTCCTCAAGCCAGGCTCCACTTCCTAAAGGTGTCACAGCCTTCAAAACACCACCACTATCTGGAGAATGAGGGTTGAAACGTCATGAGCCTGTTAAGCATTTCAAATTCAAATCCATAGCTCTTGGCTGTCCGTGCTGTTCCTATCCATGGTGTTTCCCAGCCTGGCACTTGTTCTCTAGTGACAATTTCTAGACTGTTTACTTGCTATTGATTTCCCTCTCCCATGATACCACTGAAGAAAAAAGAAGCTGGGAAAGTGATTCATCAAATCTAGTTACAAACAAGGATGAAAATAGGATATCCAAAAGGGAAATAGTCTACGGCAAAGTCACATGTATTCAGAATAAAATTCACAGCCTTAATTATTTTTATTATTAAACCAGAAAATATTAAAGTAAATGAATCCAGCATTGTACTGAAGGAGCTAAGAAATAAAGTAAGTAAATAGAAAATGAAAAATGAGGGTAAAGTAAAACACAGAAGAATTATAGGTTGAAGAAGAAATAAAAGAAACGGCTAAAAATAAAAAAAAAATTTGATCATTTAGAAATTCAAACTTATCATGGAAAGGAATGTTAGTGTGATTTGCNTTTCAAATATGTGATTAAATACTCAAAAAACATGGGATAATCAGAATAATGATTCTGGAAGTAAGTATAGAAATCCAGTGATATGGAGATAGGTATGTAGAACACAGAAAATGAAAACCACCACCTTTCCTAAAGAAAAAGCAATTAGAATGCATAATGAGAGAAAAAAACAAGCTAAAATATTAACATAATAATTATCTAGGAATACCTCAGGCAATAAATGTCTAGGAAGAAATAAAATATTGAAATCAATGAGGAAGCATGGACTCCTAGACGAGAAGACGAATTGCAGCCAGGGAATCGGTTTCACGGACCAGTGCTTAGAGTTACTAGAAGTGGGTTCTAACTAAAGCCCCCCAGGATTAGAGGTCATCCTAACAGAGGGCTTTTGAAGAACTTTGAAGATGGGCTAGAGAAACAGCTCAGTGGTTGAGAGTGCTTGCTGTGTGTGCTTACAGAGGACTGGAGTTTAGTTCCCAGGATAAAGTGGAGCCACATAGAACCGTCTGTAACTCTAGCTCCAGACAAGACATGACTCTCTTCTGGTTCTTGAAAAACCTGTAGAGGGCTCAGCTCTAGGAGCTCTGGGAGCCACGAGCCTACAGAACATCCGTAAATCTGAGTTATTTCCTCAGCTCAAGCACCATTTTCTGTGTCTCCTGGTCACTCTTCTGACATCTCTCTTTCCCAAATCCCACTCTCATGTGGCCCAGAGTTTCTTTTCATCCACCATCCAAATCTTCTCATTACTCCTGGCCATCTGTCCCAGGTCACCTCTAAGACCTCCATCTGAGATGGATAATCTTCATTGTCAACTTGAATGGATTTAGAGTAAGCAGGTTAAACAGCTCTGAGTTTGTGTGTGAGATAGTTTCCAGAGGGGTTTAACTAAACCCTCAAAAAGGTGGTACCATCTCCTGAGCTGGGGATCCCAGACTGAATACAAAGAAAGAAAACGGAAAGCAATCATGCATGTCTCTCTGTCTCTATCTGCAGAGGCAATGTGGCCAGATTCCATCACTGTGAATTCCCTACTATCATGGACTGTGTTCCTTTAGACCATGAGCCAAAAACAAACCCCCTTCCTTGGGTTACTTTTTGCCAGGTGTTTTATTACAGCAAAGAGACAAGTCACAAACACCCTCCCCTAGCATGTTTCCCCTTGATGGCTTCAGCATCTTCCCAGGAAATCTCTACCTTGTTGGCTTCCCCTAAAACCTGACCGATGCATGTCCCTACTCCTCCACCTCTCCTGAAGTTGAGGCATTCATCTCTCAATCATTGCACCTCCTGGAATCATCTCCCAACCCCAGCCCACCTGTACATTTATTTTACTTGCCTTCACTGCTCTTGTACAGAGTCTCCATTTGTCATATAGCCATGTGCCAAGCCCTCTACTAACCATGCACTAAGCTCTCTGAGTTGCTAGAAGACTTTTCATTCCTTCATTCTACAAACAGCAAGTGAGCACCTACTCGTGCACAGCAGAGGGTTAAATGACAGAGGGGCAAGGAATAATAAGACCCTCTTCTTTGCCTTTCGGTGTCTGCTCTTCCTTCACTCTGCTNTGTGAATTCGATTACTGTTGATCCCACCAAGCTCAAAGGTNTCCATCTGGTTGTGTCTCACTCTGAATGCTTGTTAAACTGAACTGAAAATCAGGCAGGCCACCTAGGTCTTGCTCTCACTGTTGGGAGCCAGGAGCCTGCCAGCTGTCATTATGAGGAACAGGCTTTTGTCACAGGTTTAGTTCAAGGAAGAAAGCATTTCACAAAATGAGTTTTGGCTTTCACAGAGCATCCTGATACACACGGATGTTTGTAGGATTTGCCACATATGATGATGGTTAATTCTGAGTGTCTACTTGACTAGATTATGGCATTCATGAAGCATACCTCTGAGGCATCTGTGAAGCTGCTTCTAAAGAAGCTTAACTGAGGAGAGATGACTCACCTTCTAGGAATGGCACCATTCCATGGGCTGGGGTCCCAGACTGAATGAAAGCAAAAATGAGGAATCAATATGAGAACCAGAATCACCTCTTTCTGCTTCCTGATCCAATCAGACACGAGCAAGCTCCCACTGTCACAGCTATGAGCTCCTCATACCACCATGCCTTCTTGATTGTTAGCTTTTAATTGTCAACTTGCCACAACTTTGAATCATCCGAGAAAAGTCCCTCAGTTGAGGAATTGTCCAGATTCAATTAGCCTGTGGGAATGTCTGTAGTATGATTGCTAATTGAGGCTGGAGGAGGCAGCCCATTCTGGGCAGCACCATTCCCTAGGCAAAAAGTTCTGAACTGTTTATGACGGGAGAAAGCTAGATGAGAGCCAGCAAGCTAAGATCCATACATCTGTTGTACATCTGCTCCTAATTGTGTATGAGACACTTTCAGTTCCTGCCTTGACTTATTTCACAATAATGGACTGTTAACTGAGATTATAAACCATCTAAACCCCTTTCTCCCCCAAGATGCTTTTGGTCAAGGTGTTTTATCACAGCCATACAAATGAAACTAGAACGCCCACCGTGATGGACTATATCCCATCAAACAGTNAGCTAAAATAAATCCTCCCTAAGCCGCTTCTTGTCAGATATTTGATCGCAGTGATAAGAAAAATAACTAATACACTTCCATGGAACCAGTTTTCAAGGAATGCACCAGGCAACCACATGGAGTGGTTGAACTCTCACTCACCACCTAGGCAAAAGCTGGGCGGGGAAGAAATAAAAAAAGTCACAGGATAACAATCTCTGACCTGGGCTGCAGTAAGGTGGGAAGGGATTAGCTATGTTTCAGGATAGAGTTGTCTCTGGCAGGTAGGCCATCTTTATCCCAGGAAGCTAACCTGAAATGTATGGGTTATTTTTTTCTTGTATATTCCAAATGAATTTCAAAACATCAAGTAGAAAGTCATAAATTGTACCCACACTGAGAGGTGGTTAGGTCAAAATGGATTTTTCAGATATCAGAAAATNTATATAATTTTCTCACAAATCAAAATCACCAGCGCAATTTCCAACATCAGGAAATAGCAACATATAGAGGCTGCCCTGGATTTAGGGAAAGGGCTTGATTCAGTGATGAGATCACAAAGGGAAAAGTGAGAGGTGTCAGAAGATGACAAAGAAAGTCTCCCTGTTTCTAATGATGCTTGTTGATGTTCAATAGCAAGGGTGTTCATCAGTCCAGTGACACTCTGGGGACCATCACACATGGGGACCAAATGCACTCACATATGCAGCTGTGGCCCTGGAATTCCTTTCTCTAGATCAGTGGTTCTTAACCTGTGGGTCATAATCCCTTTAGTAAACCTCTCTCTCCTAAAATAGTTACATCACTATTCAAAACCATAGCAAAATTACAGTTATGAAGTAGCAATGAAAATAATTTTATGGTTGGGGGGGGTCACCACAACATGAGGAACTGTATTAAAAGGTAACAGCTTTAGAAAGATTGAGAACCACTGCTCTATCTTGTGCATCTGAGGGTTGCAGATGCCAGCAGTGTGATGATACACTTGTCTCCACATGAGTTAGAANTAAATGGCAGCTTTTATCTCTACCTTCTTGGCATGATCCCTGCGCTGGAGAGCTGAGGTGAGTTGTTTTATCCCAACAGCAAGTATAGACTGTTAGAANTCTCTTTGTCTCTTCACTCATGGCCTAGTTTCAATTCTGTTGCTGTGATAAAAATACCCTGACAAAAAGCAACTTAGGAACTGGAAAGATGGCTAAGTGGTTAAGGGTATGTACCATTCTTGTAGAAAACCCAAGTTCAGTTACCAGCACTGTATCAGGTGGCTCACAACTGCCTGTAATTTCAGTGCTGTTCTCACATATACACACCCACATGGCATACACATGCATGTGCACCTACACAATTTTAAACATAAATCTTTTTTTTAAAGTAACTTAGGGAAGAAAGTGCTTATTTTAACTCACAAGTCCAGGTCACAGTCTGTCACTAGGAGTCAAGGCAGGAAGGCAGGAACTTCAAACACTCACATCACATCCACAGAGAAATGAATGCTCTCCCTTGATTGCTTGCTTGGGCTCAGCTAGATTTTTCTTTAACTATTTTCAATAGTTAAAGACCCATTGCCTAGGGAATGATGCTACCCAAAGTAAGCTGGTTCTTTCCACAACAATTAACTTAATTGAGGTAATCTCTACAAACATGCAGACAGGTCAACCCAATGTAGACATTCAACTACCAGAAGTTAGAAGAGGTTAGGAAAACTCCAGCAGGAGTGTGGTCCTATGCTCATCTTGATTTCAGATTTCTAGGTCCTACAATATCTGAGAAAAAAAAAAGTTTCTGTTGTCTAGAGCCACTTAGCTCCAGTTTTCAATAAGGTTATTTGTGAAAAACTACCTGAGAAATTAATACAAGGGTGCAGGTGACCCGNGNCAAAACCATGTACCTCTCTGACAGGTTGGGGAGATAGTTTCATAAGCAAAGTGCTCACCTTACACACACNAGGANCTGAGCTTGAGCTCTAGAATCTAAACAAAAACAAAAACAAATCCAGGCTTTGTGACACATACTTATAATTCCAGTGATGGGGAAATAGAGACAACTATCCCTGGGGCTCACGAGGCAGCAGGCCTAGCCTACTTGGTGAGCTCCAGGCCAACAGAGACTTTCTCTCAATAAACAGGGTAGGCAGCTCCTGAGAAACAAAACTGACCGTTTTCCTTCGGCCTCTACCTACGTGCACACACATATGCACCACACATACCAACATGAACACACACATACACACAGGATCTGTGTCCCTCTGAACCTCCTTTTATTCATCTGTAAACAGGTCCTGATAAAATGACCTGTTGATAGGGTTGCTATGGAGATTAAACAGAGACATAGTAACTAGCACATNGAGAAGCAGCTACTCTTGTTGTGGTTATTGTTATTCGTGTTGTTTCTTTATTCTTGTGAAAAAAAAATATCTGAAACAATTTAAGCCAGAAAGGATTTATTTTGGTTGGTTCATGTTTTGAGAAGGTCGATGTGTGGTCAGCTGGGTCTATGACTTTGGTACCATCAAAGCCAAGTATGGTGGCATATGCCTTTAATCCCAGCACTCAGAGTATCAAAACAGCATCAGGAGCAGAGGAGCCATCTCACAGCAGNCAGGAAGCAGAGAGAATGCCTACCTATGCTAGCTGGCTTTCTCCTCCCNCACCCCACCCCNTTTTTTATGTATATAAAGTTTCTTTGCATATACGTCTGTGCATAATGTGTATGCCTGGTACCCATGAAAACTGGAAGAGAGTGCTTGATTTCCGGGAACTGGAGTTACAGCTGTGAGCCCCTGTGTTGTTAACTGTTTTTTATTATTTACAGTGGCTGCCCCTTAAGCAATGGCTGTCCTAATCAGAGATTGCAATTCCACTGCTACCAGCAGCTGTTCAGTAGCAAGGGCCACAGCCTGAGGGGATTCTGTTCCCTCAGGCACTGACTCTTTCAAAGCTACTAAGGGAAACTTTATCTAGATTTCTGTCCCTCTAAAGAACTCACAATTTCAAAGGTTGAGGTGGAATTCTGCTAGCTCGGAGAGGCTGACTAGCAAGTAGCTAACCTTCTCCCTTTGCTGGCTTCTTCCAAAAAAACCAACGGTCCTTCTGTTCAGCCCCCACTTAAGAACCCTAGCTACACATGGTTCCTCCCTACCACTTCCTGTCAGCTACTTGCTGACTCAGCCTCCTGCTCGCAGGTTAATTTTATTGAATCAAACAAATGTAACACATCTTTGCATTGTTAACAAAGGAGGTAGTAAAAAAATGCCACACACTTTAAAATAATATTCCACAACACCGCTGGGTGCTGGAAACGAAACTCAGGTCTACTGGGAGCACCAAGTACTCTCACCTGCTGAGCCATCTCTGGCCCTCTCTACCCCTTATAATCCACCCAGGCTCCCAGCCTAAGGGATGATGCCACCCCCACTCAGGGTGGGTCTTCCACTTTTACATAATGCTCTCTGGAAACAGCTTCATAGACACACCCGGAAGTATGTTTTACACATCTCCTGGGGCGGGGGGCAGGGTCTCTTGATCCAATTAAGTTGATCATCAGGATTAATCTCTCTACACGACTTATTATTGTATCCTTAATCCTCCTCCCCGAGCACATCTCAAAGCTCAGCTGAGCTTCCATGTTTGACCTTCTCCCAAGCATCTTCAGAGAGAAGCACAAAACAANTGCTCGATTATATGAGGCTCCGAATGCAGGCTCTGTACGAAGATTAAATTTTCAAACTGCAAGGAAACCAGGCATCTCGAGTTCCCCTCCCTCCTCCAGACTGACAGTCTTCCTGCAGGGGTGACCACCCACAGCACAAAAGCAGCACGTCAGTAAGTGAGAGAGAGTCTACAGATGGGCACTGGGGTGATAAAGACAATGACAGTTATTATTCCTAGAAGGGAAATGCTCCCTGCTCCTCCAGACAGATGTCTACTCTTAATGGACTCTCTTAGAGCTTTGAGAACTCCAAAGAACTTTTAGGCAACTTAGGAAGCTCATTTCAACTCTTGGCATATCTGTAATTTGCCCAATGTCTTATTCTTTTTGTTGAGTTTTGCTCCGTTTCTTTTTTTATTTTTGCTTTTTAGGTTTAAAAAATACATTTACTCTCTCTCTCTTCCTCCCCAATCCCATATTATTTGTCACTCCAGTCTATCTTTTATCCACCTTCCCTCATCCCTTCTTTTATTAATCTTTACAATTGTTATTCTGTTTTCAAATCTAGTCAAATAATAAGTCTACATTTGAAGCTTTGCGAACTTGAGGAAGAGATTATGCATCTCTGCCCATATGCTTTGTGATGTCACTGGAGTGTCATCAAGCTTCTGCATTTATTAAGGTCTTCCTCATGTTTGTATTTACAGTATTTGATACTCAAGACACATTCATAAACATATAAAATATTTATCATTGATCTATTTATTGAACATACTTACTGTGTGCATGATTACTCCTGACTCTTTTGTCATTTCTTATATTTAAGTAATAGATTATTCTTATAATTATAATTATTCTTATAATTATAATAGATATAATTTTAGCAATGAACTTGTTTTCTTAAAAGGGAAATGGCACCTTAATTTGTAAAAATGGCAAGTGTAACATTGGTATGAAGCATGAAGGTACATAATCTCAGCTGGACTCCTGTCTTATTAGTTGGCCTCATAGCTATAGATAGACCTCAATTGCCCCTTTAACAATTCTAGCATTTGTGTGTCCATCAGATTGCCTACTAGACATTCAGCATTTCTGTTGCAGCCTGTCATTTAAAAGTCATCAGTTTTACTGCAAAGTCTTATTACCCTCAGTCACAGGAAGAAATTAAAATCAGTACTTTGTTCATGAGCAGGCACAAATGTCAAATTCAACAATTTTCTTTTCCAAAGTGGGCGAGTAAAAAGACTAAGCACACAAATAAAATTCATGTTTGAAAATATAGAAAGCATTATAAAATCATGAAAATGTGTTTATTTTGGAGGTTTTACTGATGTTCCTTTCTGGCTAGAGAAAATCTTTGGTTACATATTCCATTGTGCCAAGGACAGACTGGTAGTTTCCAGCCACTTACCCTCTGACAGCATGAATAAGTCTCAATGATGGATAGGCAGTT
>LZPO01031192.1:1108400-1128649 GCA_001675575.1 Neotoma lepida
TCCCAGGCCAACCTGGACTACATATTGGTAGTCTGTTCCCAAATGGGTGAGGGTGGGGGGACCAAGTGAATGGCTATGCTTAAGATAGTGTATACCGTAGGCAGTCGGTAAGTGCCAGTTATTTCTTTTACTGGCAGTCTATAAGGTTATGTGGGTCACGAACAGAGCCAATGAGGCTACTTCTAAAAGCAGTTATAAGGTCACAATCGGCCTACAATTTGACGATTCNTGTTNCTCTTGTGACTTAGACCATTACCNCCNGGTCTCAGCACCCAACCCCTAAAAGCATCTAAGAGTGTGTTCATACGTTGTCCNGGAAGTAAAGGAGCCTCTGTGAGCCTGGCAAGCAGTGTGCGAGGCTCTGCCAGGGCAGCGACAAACAGAGATGGAGTACTCAGGCAACTCCCTCAAGGACACTCTGTGAGCATGTACCCAGACAAAACTAGTGCTTCATAGGGATCATTTCCTTCCATGGCCTGGCTTGGGTTCCTCTCCTCCTGAGGCTTGACTGTTTTCTCAAACATGAGCTGTCAGCTACTGCAGCTGAAGTGGGGTTTTGTAAACACCTCTCAGAAACATAAGCCAAAGAGGCCAAGGGCATGCGGGCTCCCGCTGAGGACTGACCTGGATCTGTTGCTGAAGATCAGGGGCACAGTCCATGGCGTTCCAAAACAGAACTTCAGCACCAAAGCAGGATGCGGGAGGTGGAAGGCAGAACTGAAGGGGAAAAGGGAGCTTCACAAGGGCAACTGGACTGGCTGGTTCTATCTATGTCAACTTGACACAAGCCAGAGTTGTTAGAGAGGAAGGAGCCACAGTTGAGAAAATGCCTCCATAAGATCCGGCTGTAAGGCATTTTCTTAATTAGTGATCAATGGGGGAGGGCCCAGCCCATGGTGGGTGGTGCCATCCCTGGGCTGGTGGTCCTGGGTTCTATAAGAAAGCAGGCTGAGCAAGCCATGGGGAAGCAAGCCAGTAAGCAGCNCCCCTCCATGGCCTCTGCATCAGCTCCTGCCTCCAGGTTCCTGCCCTGCTTGAGTACCTGTCCTGCTTTCCTTTGGTGATGAACAGTGGTGTGGAAGCCAAATAAACGCTTTCCTCCCCAACTTGCTCTTTGGTCACGGTGTTTCATTGCAGCAATAGAAACCCCAAGGCAGACAGCGGCTAACTTAGATGTGTGGTTCAGAGCCCTGACAAAGAGATGGGGCCTCTCCAGCAGTGAAGCTGCAGGAAACCATCCAAACTCAAGGCTAGTGGCACTCAAGAAGCCCAGCCCCCACTCTGGGATTTTATTGTTATGCTGAGGATGGTACCCAGGGCCTTGACATGCCAAGCAAGTGCTCTACCACCGTGCCAAAGCCCCAGCTCAGCCTTCTCTCTTGTACACAAAGCTCTTGTTTTTCTGACTCGGTCAGAAACTCAATTTCATGCCATTCAACAACAATCCCTTTGTCTACAAATCTTTATTGCATTCCATTTGGGATGGAATTTGTGGTGGTGTACTTGCTAGACAAGTGCTCCACCAGTGAGTTATATCCCTACTCTTAAACAATTGCGCTGTCCTGTGCGTGCATGTGTGTGTGTGTGTGTGTGTGTGTGTGTGTGTGAGTGTGTACATGCATGCATGTATGCGCAGAGTGCAAGACGACTTGCTGGAGCTGATTCTCCCCTTTCACCACAGGAGTCCCAGGGATCGAACTTAGGTCGTCAGATTTGACAGCAAGTACCTTTATCTGAACCATCTTGCCAGACTTATCCTTATTTTGTTTCTTCGATTTGCATTGCTTCTTTATTTTGCAGAGCAGGAGATGGAACCCAGGGCATTGTGCATCACAGGCAAGTACTGTACCACTGAGGCATATCCCCGGCTAGCACATATTCTTTTCCTTGGTTTGGTTTTGATTTTTGAAGCAGGTTTCATGTAGCCCAGGCTGGCCTCAAACTTGATATGAGGCAGAGTATGACTAAGGTGGTAGTTTGAAAGAAAATGACTCCCAAAGGGAGTGGCACTATTAGGTGTGGTCTTGTTGGAGGAAGTATGTCACTGTGGGGGTAGGTTTTAAAATCTCTTTTGCTCAAGCTTCCCTCAAGGTGACTTTCAGTCGACTTCCTGTTGCCTGCCAGACGTAGCACTCTCAGCTCCAGCACCAGGTCTGCCTGCACACCACTATGCTCCCTGTCATGACGATAATGGACTGAACCTCTGAAACTGTAAGTGAGCCACCCCAGTTCAATGTTTTCTTTATAGGATTTGTCGTGGTCATGGTGTCTCTTTATAGCAATAAAAACTCTAACTAAGACAATCCTGAACTTCTGATCCTCCTACCTCTACTTCCTTCATGCTGAATTTACAGGTATGCACCCCCATGCCTGGTTTATGTGATGCTGGGAAGGCCCTCAGGGCTTTCTAGATGCTCTATAAGCACGAACAATATCTGCAGCTCCCCAATAGTAACATTTTAATTACTACATAAGACTAGAGAATGAGGCTACTCAGAAAAAAAGTAGAAGGAAGGGTCACCCTGAAAGGCTGGGAGGGACCCAGACCCAGAAAATGTCTCTTGCTGATGNTCCCCTGGGCTTCACCCCTTACACACAGACCATGGGCTGGACTGGATGGGAGTTGGCTTTCACTTGTTGTAAGAACCATTTCCCATCACCGGGAGCCTGAAAGNGGTGATAGNACACTGACAAATGCCTGACTTTACAGTAAACATAGAAACAACCAAACAAACAAAAAAATCTGATGACTCTGTCATTTCCTTCTGCAGTTTCTAACCGGAGAGAAACTAATTCCAAACGATTGCTTCTGTGAGGAGTTTTTTTCCTTGCTTCTCTCTCTCCCTCTTTTGGCCCTGACAAAGATTTCTTATTTCATACATCATTTATTCCAGCCATAATTCTATCCAAGTCACTTCAGGTCCTTAGCAAACAAAAACAGCAGAAAGCCATGCCAGAACAATGTTATCATGGGAGATATGGGGTGACAGAGACTTGGGTGGCATGAGGTCACACATGCTNGACAGAGGGATCTGTTTTCAACCAAAGGAAAAAGCTGGTGTGTTCAAATGTGTGGGTGCACGCCCATTCATGCACACAGAAGCCAGGGAGGATTGTGGGAAATCCTGTTACATCACACTTTACCTTATTGCTTTGGGACAGGGTTTCTCATAAATCTGGAGTTCGACATTTTTTTTTTTAAAGGCCTAGTGATGCTCTTGCCCCTGTCTCCTCACCCTTCCAGCACTGGGGTTATAGATATGTGTCTCTGGCTATGTACATGAGTTCTACAGATTTGAAGTAATTTCACTCTTCCTGGAAAGATTTTATTTTATTTTTAATTATAAGTATATCTGGGTAGAGGGTACACACATGTGTGAGTGCAGGTGCCNGCAGAGTCCAGAAGAAGTCATGGGACCCATGGTACTGGAGTTACATTGTGAGCCTACCTAACATGGGAACTGAACTTGGGTCCTCTGGAGAAGCAGTATACACTTGTAACTGTTGGGCCATCTCCCAGGCCCTANTGGTCTCTTTAATTAGCATAAGGACACAGGTTGCTGAGCCTAGCCTTTGAANGTTCCAGGAGCCTGAGTTACATTCTCATGGGTCCCAGATGTGATTAAGGCATGGCTATGTGCACAGACTTAAACTGTTTAAATTGAATGGGGACCTTTTAGCAGAGTCCAGCCTCCTTGTGCCTCTGTTTCACCAAAACATCAAGATCATTGGGGACAGTTGCTAGACTCACAGCCAGAACAGGAATACATCATAGATGTCCCCAAAGCCTCACACAGATGAAGTTCCCTGGTTTGACCTTGCTCTTCAAAAATCACTGGCTACCAAAGTGTGAAGCTCACAGCATGGCCTGTGGCCAAATGGTGTGGCNAGCAGCTGCTCAGATCTGCTGTGACTGAGGAAAGTGCCAGAAAATGCTCTGAGAGATGACTCAGGGACCCAGATTGGACTTGTCTTACTGTTGCCCCAAGGCTGTTCAGGCCAATGCCAGCCTGTCAGCAAAGATGGGAGCAGCCTTCCAAGGGGGGCCTGGGTCAGTTAACAGTGTTCTACTGNAACTCTTGACTCTCTGTGGCATAAGCCAGAAATCTATGCAGTCAGCCACAGCACTGGGCTCTAAGCCAGATTCTCTGAGATTCTCCTGGTNGCCTTCCACAGCCGTAAAATGGTCACATCACTCCAAGCACCCNGAATGAGAAGACAGGGAAAATGTGAACTATTATGGTGGCCCAAGCCTGTAATCCCAGCCCTTGGGAGGCTAAGGCAGGTGGATCTATCTTGAGTTCAAGGCTAACATGAGTTACAAGTGAAACTTTGTCTATAAAAATGAAGAAGTGTGTGTGTGTGTGTGTGTGTGTGTGTGTGTGTGTGTGTGTGTGTGTTGGAATCCTTCTACCCTTACTGCCCACCACCCCTCCACAACCCTGGAAGCCTGCCCCAGATGAATGACCCCATGCAGCTCTGCCAGATGCAGTATGGACTAGGTAAAATGCTTCTACCCAGACTGCTTGTGACCCCTCTCTGGCCTTAGGAACTTGTTTACAGCATATCTTCANTAGCTGTCCCAGGCTAGCAGAGACCTGGCAAGAGAGCCCATCAGCCAGAAACCTCTCCTCCATCCCATCCTCCCTTAAATATTCCAGTCTCACCAGCTACCTCTAGGCAGCAGCCTGGCCAGATGGGCTAAAAACACACAGCAGAAGACAAAAGCCACAACCTAAATCCATAAGCCCAGGTCTAATTTGAGAAATATAAGCAATAGCAAGAAAACAAGTTAATGCGTTCCTCCCGAGAAAGCACCAATCTCAATGGTTCCTGAAGAGAAGAGGCTTAGATGGCATTCAAGACACAGGATTCAAAAGAATGGTTGTAATCATGTTCATAGACTTTAAGGACGCCAGGAGCAGACTTTTTTGAATGAACTGAGACAGGACAGGAACAAACCGAACGGAACTCAAGGGAACACACAAGCAAGAGCTGAATGAAGTAAGGAAATCAAGTCAGAGTATGAGAATAGAATTTGATAACGATGCAGAGACACTAAGGGAAAGGTGAGGCTGGAGGATGGCTCAGTCCGCAGAGTGCTTCTTGCCCCAGAAGCATGAGGACCTGAGCTCAATCCCATGTAAACAGGCCAAGCATGATGGTGGGAGTGTGTAACCTGGTCACTGGGGAGACAGAGACAAGCAGATATCTGGGGATCACCAGTCTGGCCTACTTGCTGAGTTGCAGTCTAGTGAGAAACCTTGTCTCTAAAAATATGAAGAGGATGGTGCTTGAGGAACAGCAGCTAGGAGTCACCTCTGCCTTCCAGGTGCAGATGCACATGCACAGGCACAAAGACAGAGAGAGAGAAAGAGAGAGACAGAGAGAGAGAGACAGAGACAGAGAGAGAGAGAGAACATATATACAGTTGAAAATACAACTAGAACTGTGGGTGATGAACTTCTCCTATTTTCTTTCTGTCAGGGAAGGGAGTATGTGTATATATTGGATCCCCACCAATGAACTTCACCTTCCCTCATCTCATGGGTCAGAATTGAGCCATGTCCCTGGTGAGTCAGAAAAGTGGCCATGGACATAGACACAGATGACACAGGTTGGACATCTCTAANCTGAAACTGTGAAATCCCAAATAATGCAAAATCAAAAGCTTTCTGAACACCAACATGACTTTACACGTGGAAAATTCCATCCCCGCCCTCCTGTGATGGCTCACAACCAAAACTCAGGTGAACTAAAAGCATTATGCAAAATTATCTTCTGGGTGGTACTGGGGAGTCATCTCCATCAGTCAAGTGCTTGTTACATNCACAAGGGCCTTGGCTCAACCCCAGGACTCGTGTAAAAAAGCTGCACAGCAAAGATGAGGTCTAAGCTAATGAGAGGCCCTGTCTCAGAAAATAGGGTGGCACAGCACCCAAGGTTGACCTCTAGCCTCCATATATACACACACATGCACCCCATGCATGCATACACACACACACATGCACCCCCAAACATACACATGCACCCCCAAACATACACACATACACACATGCATGCACACAAAAGAAATAAATTACCTTCTGGCAACATATAGGTGTTGTATATGAAGCATATATATGAAATATTACATGTATATGAAACATTAATGCATTGTGTCTTTCCAATTTGTATCCTGCCCCCATCACTCCTCATTATGTGTATGCAAATATTCAAAAATCAGAAATAAAATCTAAAAGCAGTCTAAAGTCTAAAACAGTTCTGATCCAAAGTAATTTAGGGTAAAGCTTCTTCAACCTGTATTGGCTAAGGATAAAACTGAGAGTTGTAAGGGTAGGTTGTAATATGCTGAAAAATGAGCGTGTTCAGATCATCATACGTGGAAGCAGTCAGTTCAGGTGTGGTGACNTAAAGGACCTTGACTGAGAGGACTGTCTTGCCTGAGCCATGGTTTAAATACAAAATTTCTCCCACCAATCCCNTCTGTTGAACATTTGGTCTCTAGCTGGTGAGGCTATTTTGGGAGGTTCTAGAAACTCAAGGAGAAGGGTGGGGCCTTGCTGTAGGAAGTAGGTCACTGGGGACATGACCTTAGGGGGTGTATTATCACCAGCCCCTTCCTGTCATGCTCTCTGATTCTTGTCTGCCATGATGTGAAAGGCCCCGCTAGCACCTCTGCGCCATGGTAACTGAGGCCTTGGAAGCTGTGAATGAAAGAATCCTTCCTCTCTCTAGACTACTTCTAGATGTTTGCCACTTTGACAAAAGGTCACTAACATAGTCCTGAGTGTAATCCTATGTTGTTCTAAAGAGAGGAGGATTCAATAGACACATGCAGGAAGGGGAAACTAAGGCAAAGATGAAGCCAAGGCTTGAAGACAAGGGCCTTGAAGAACAGAACGATGTGGGCAAGAGCTGAGGAGTGTCCTAGCCACCAGAAGCTGGAAGAGGCAAGGAGCAAATTCCCCTCTACAGCCTCCAGTGGGAATATGACGGTGATGAGGCCGTGGCTTTAGCCCAGAGGTGCTGAAGTTGAACTTATGGCAAAATGGTGAGCGAATAAATCTCTTGTTCTGAGCCACTAAGTAGGTGGTAACTGGTTACCATGGCTACGGGAAACATATACAATGCTTCTAAATTGGAAATAAAGGCCTCAGATTCTTTCACTGAGACTATGAAGGTGATGGGTTTTCCATCTCACTTCCTGACACACCCCTATTTCATATTAATGTACACACACACACACACACACACACACACACACACCACAGAGGAAGAGTTTCCCACTTTATTTCCTAATCCACACCTATTCCCATATCACTTCCTGACACACACCTATTTCATATACACACCTATTTCCTGTACACATGTGTGTGTGCACACATACATGCTGAAACTGTGAGGAGGAAGTGTTTCCCACCTCACCTTCTGACACACACCTGTTTCACACACATGAACACATATACATATGCATACATGTGCGTGCACATACACACACACACACACACACACACACACACACACCAAGCAAGGTCTTCCTTCATTGCCCAGCTGGATTCTGAAGGTGGGCTTCTGAACATACACCAAACCATGGTCTTCCAGGACTGCTGTATCTCCTCTATTGAGCTAATTACTTCCTATTTATACCAATGAAGCAGGAGCCTAGAGAATAAGGCATGTCACAAGGCCACCACCATGGTGGCCCACAGCCTGGAAAGCCTAGCACACCAAAGACAGCCAAACCTTGACCAACGCGCTACCATAAGGATTCAGTCTGACTCTCTTGTCCAAACACAGAAGGCTATGTTGGCTGTGCTTCTCAGCAAATGGTCTATAAAAAATTCACGGCTGCAGCTGACCCTCATTAGACTGTGTTTCATTCAATTAAAAACATCCATCCCAGAAATACATGTTTGCTTAACAGGCAGAAATGATGTGGGAGCCTCGAGCTGCAACACCATCAAATCAAATCAAATGGTGGGAGCAGACAGAATGAAGCCATCAGGCAAAGGAGCAGGAGGAATAATGGAGGCCTCTTGCCAAAGAGGTATAATCAATGGCTTATGGAAAAGAGAGTCTAGTGCATCTAAATCGTGTGTCCACAAAAAAGCAGGAGAAAGGGGCAGAAAGGTGGTCCGTCAGAGCATCCAATGGAAGAATAAGTCAGCATCCAGAGAGCCCAGGGGATTCCCCAGTGTTTGCACCTGAAAATGTTAACCACAGGTCCTGAGGAGGGCCTCACAGGCTAGAGGGACATGCTCACCCTCCACTCCAGCGTCCCTTTATTCCAGAGGTGTGTGGGTCTGCTGACTTCACAGAGATGAGAGACAAAGACAGACATTCCAGCTTCATTGCCAAAGGAGACCTGAGAGGACCAGCAAGCCTTCTCATCTGTCTCCTTTATTTAGTTACTGTTCTCACGGTTACAGAAACACCTGACAGAAACCACCTGAAGGAAGAAGGATTTATTGCGGTTCATAGTTCAGGGGATACAGTCCATCATGGAGGCAGGAGTTGCTGAAGAGGCAGTTTGAGATTTAAGAGGCTGATTCCATCATAGCAGCTGTTAGGAAGCAGAAAGAGAGAGCTAGGACCAGATGTAGAGTCAACCTTCAACCCTGAAGACCTGCCTCCCAACAACCCACTTCTTCTAGCTAAGCCCCACCCCCTAATAGTCCCATCCTTTCCCTAGTCAGCACTACTAGCTGAAGACCAAGTGTTCCTCCTACACATGAGCCTATGAGGGACATTTCACAGAGGAACCACCACAGTTGATGATGTCATACAGACCTTATCAGGTACTTTATAAGTCATTTATTATTGCATAGCTGCTGAGTAGAAGAAGCCCACCTCATCTTATCTCAAAAGAACATAGGACTGATAATGATAGGAAATGAAAGCTCTCAGGTAAGCCCTTCCCCCCNGCAAGCCTAAGCACTTTGAGTTCAATCCTGCTCTGGCGCTGCCACAAAGACAAGCTATATGCACCCCAGGGTTCCCAAGCCAGCCCTTGGGAAGGACAAGATGGGAGTACCTTTGTGTGTTTTCCATTGCTCTAACAGGATGCTGGGGTGTGAGTGATTTTTAAGACACATATTTGTTTTGGCTCACAGTCTATAGGCCAAGAAGCCCAAGACAAGACAGCCATACCTAGTGAGGGTCTGTTGTGGCTTCAACTAGTGGCGGTAAGGACAAGCTGGAACATGAGAGAGGGACAGAACACAAGGGCAGTGTTAACTGTTTCTGGGGAGACATGAACAAACATCTACTCACTACAGAGAAGGCTCTGATGATGGACCAAAGCTATCACCCCATCAAAGTCCAGCTCAGCCAGTGAATGAGCTTATTGGGTTTATGTACAGACTATGATGGAGGCGTTATGTACAGGAGTGTGGGTGACCCCAAAGTAGCTGCATCACCACTTAGTCCCACCNCATCATGGATGANGACCTCATGGAAGAGGCACCCTGGAGTCCCCCTTTCAGTTAACCTTCCACTTCCTAGATATTTTAGTATCTCCCAAGATCCCTTGCAGCTGGGGAGAGTACAAAGGAGCAATAACTGTAAACCCAGGCAAGGATCTTGTAAATTCCCCTGGATCTACCCGAGAGTGTCAATAGCTCCATTGCCAGTACTGTAGACTGAGATACCTCTAGTAGGTCTCAATTAGTTGCCATGGTTACCAGGCCATGGTACTCTCTACTCCAAAATGGCAATATTATGCCTGAAACAAAACATATCAATCCACTCTTGAGATAACCAACCACCCAGTCTCATGAGAAAGGCATTAATCCATTCCTTAGGACTTGACCCATGGTCTCCATATATATCCCGCTAGTGCCCACTTCCTAACACTGCTGTATTAGGGACCAAACCTCCACATGAATTTTGTTGGATACAAGTCATATTGAAACCATAGCAGAGGGCTGGAGAGGTGGCTCAGAGGTTAAGAGCACTGACTGTTCTTCCAGAGGTCCTGAGTTCAATTCCCAGCAACCACATGGTGGCTCACAACCATCTGTAATGAAACCATAGCAGAGTGTGGTAGATGTAATATCCAAACCACAGATCTCTAAGAATGTACTGATATGTACATAATATTAATGAAGTATGCCTCATGCCCACTGTTGTTAAATTTTTTAAGTTTCCAGAGTAATTCCATAGCGTCATATAACTAGTTTTTGTCTTAATTAATTTTATTAATATGCTCTTCATAAGTAATAGAGATTTGACTTAGAAAAATTAAAAACAAAACTCATTAAAAGGATCTGGGTGAAGGGTGGCTCAGTCTAAAGTTTTTGCCTTGCAAGAGGATCTGAGATCAGTCCTTAACACCCATGTGAAAAGCCACATACGATGGCATGAGCTCATAATCTCAGTTCTGGGGAGACAGNAACAGAAAGATATCACTGGCCAGCCATCCAGCCTAGACTAATCTTTGTGCTTCAGGCCAATGAAATACCCTTTCTTTTAAAAAGGTACACAGTACTCCTGAGAAATAAGACCTGGGGTTATCCTTCAGGTTCCATAGACATGTGCACGCATGTACATGTGAACACACACACATATAAACACATGTACACACACGGGGCAGGGGGGACAGGACTCAAAAGCCTTTACTTAGGGTGGTGAGGGATATGGGCGCATGAGTGTAGGGCCTGACGAAGCCAGAAGAGGGCATTGTGTCCCCTGGAACTGCAATTATAGATGACTGTAGTTATAGAGCCATTGTGTGGGTGCTGGGAATTGACCCTGAGTCCTCTGCAAGACTGTAATGTGCTTTTACCTGCTGGGCCATCTCTCCAGGCCTACACAATGTGTTTTTAAATGCTGTCATACTTTTCTTACTATGATCTAACTTGCCTTTGTTATAACACAACAGAATGCTATAAACATTGTTTTATGTTTATATGAAATAAATTTCATATAATTTATCAAAATTATCAAAAATAAGCACCAATATCACCATTTCATGGCTGCATAGTATAACGATGCATGAATATGTTGTAATTAATTTAACAAATTGCCCTTATTGGTCACTTTCATCCAATGCCCAATTGTTTCCAGGTGTGGTTTCCCTCCTGTGTACACACTATTGTCTACTTCATGTGACAGCTATTCTTGGTTGTCAACCTAACTACATATGGAATTAACTAAAACCCAAATGGCTGGGCATACCTGTGAAAGATTTTGTTTTCTTAATTAAGTCATTTGAAGTAGGAAGACCCACTTCCAATCCGGACCTATGAGATGGGAAGGTAGCCCTTTAATCCATATCTTTTGAGGTAGGGAACTCTACCCTTAATCTAGACCACACCCTTTGCTGGCAGCCTATAGAAAGGACACAGAAGAAAGAACGTGGTTCTCACTTTTACTGCTCGCTCTTGTTCTTGCTAGCAAACCATTCCATCACTGGCACTGGCATTCACTACTTCTTCAGGATTCTGATGTATACTGAGGACCAGGTGAGACATCCAGTCTGGTGGACTGAACAACTACTGGATTCTTGGACCTTCTGTTGATAGACAAACAGTGTTGGAGTAGTTGGACTACAGCCTGTAAGCCATTCTAATAAGTCCTGTCTGTCTGTTCATCTGTCAGTCTGTCTGTCTATCTATCTATCTATCTCTATCCATCCATCTATCCATGTAGCTATCTATCTGTCTGTCTGTCTGTCTATCTATCTATCCATCCATCTATGTATCTATCATCTATCCATCTATTTCATATATGATATCTATCATGAAATATATGAGATATATGAAATAGATGGATAGATGATAGATAGATGATAGATAAATTCATTCTGTAACTTATGTTTTTCTACATAGTCCTAATACACTTGCTTTCTTGAAATAATTTCCTAAGATACAAAGTCTTGATCTAAAGGAGGCTGTGTTATTCACCTCAGCAAGGCATTTTTGGAAGTTTCTTCAGCGGCACAGTACAGCACTGCTCTGTGTGTGGAGACTACCATGTAGCCTTATTTATTGACTGAACTTAATTGGCATTTCTAACTGAGAGAAGGCCTGTGGCGGGGAGTTTACAACCCCGAGCATCTCAGATGTCAAACAAAGGCAGTTTCCTATGTAATTTTTGCCATCATTAGGCAGCAAAAAGCTCTTTCTGGCGCAGAAACAGAGAATAAGATGTGTTTGCTTCAAAATATTTGCAGATCGATTCAGATATAATAAACCATTGCATACTCTGCCTGCAAACTTAAGGTAGAAATGCACAATTTTTGCTGAAGAAAAAAGACCATATTAGTTACTAACAAAGGTGCCAGGAAAGCTTTACAAATTGGCTGCAGTAATAAAGGGAGTATTTCGGTCCGTGAGTGGGATGTGTCAAAGGAGGCTGGNTGAGGCTTCCTACAGCAGCAACTCACACAAAACCCAGAGAGATTCACTGGGTTTGCTCCTCCAACCAGGGTTGGCTTCACTCCCGGGCTCTTCACAAAGATACTACAGCGACTTCTCTCTGAACTCAGGGTGGTATAGTGGCTGCCACAGTGCCAGCTGCCCTGTCTCACAACACATCATCATCCAAGGAAGGGGAGAAACTGTCTTCTTGTTGCCTCTATCAAAGTGTTGTGGTTCGAATGTGAAGTGTCCCCCACCCAAGGCTCCTCCGTTGGAGACATGATCATGGGGGTGTACCCAGGAAGGATGTGTCTCCTCTCTGAACCCTCCTCATCCTCAGTCTCTTTACCTCTTTCTGACTTTCTTCCCCAGTCCCTACCCCCATCTATCATTCTCTCTCTCCTCTCCTGGCCACCATGAGGTGTAGCTTTGCCCTACAAAGTGTTCCCTGCCATGATACCCCGCCTCACCTTGAACCCAGCAGCCATGGAGCCTTGTCTGGTGAGTCAAAAGAAATCCGTCCTTACATTGTATTCTCCAGCATTTTGTCACTGCAGTAAAAGTCTGACTAAACCCAAACCGGAATGTTTCNCCTTACTGACATTGCTGTGTTAGCCCGTGTTCTGTTGCTGTCCTAGAATCCCTGAGGCTGGGTAGTTGGTTTACTTGGGTTCTCAGTTACGGAGGCTGGGAAGTCTAGAATCAGCTGGACACATCTGGGGAGGACCTCATTTTATCTCAACTCATGATGGAAAACAGAAGAGAAAACAACCCATGTAGAGGAGAAGACACTAGAGATAAGGGTTGCATTATGTCATGATGACCAGACACCCAACCAGCTCCCTTCACAACTATCAAAGTTGGACCAGCAAGGTTGCTTAATGGGTGACCAGCAGGGGAGGTTGCNACCAAGCCTGACAACCTGAATTCGATCTCCAGTACCTGTAGAAGGCACAGCTTAAAAAAAGCATTGGAGGGACCAGGCTTGTTTAAACATGTGGGCCTATTTTCTTCAAAGGAAGGATATGACTGATGTCTGGTCACCCAGAATGTTGGAGTGAATGTTGNCTGACAACTTGGTGACATTGTGCTATTCTATGGAGCCAGCCTTCCTGAATCCCCCCAAATCCTGGGTATTTGTTTAGGCCCCAATCCTTAGCTTTGTCTCTCAGTGAATAGAACCTGTCCTAATGAAAGAGGTNCCATGTCCACGGTATCCTCCACCAATAGAATCTATGTTTATAATTATTCCAGGTCCTTCCTTCTTAGGTCCTTGCCCTGAGCACTCTTTATTAGTCAATAGAACTCATTATGGTATAGGTAATAGAACATTATTGTAAAGGTCATTGTTACTGAGCTAGGGAGTTTCTATGTAGCTATGNCTAAAGCTTTTTGTGATAATTGTCATGCGGAAACCTTTTTCCAAAAGTTTTGCTGTGTTTAAATGTGTAAGAAAAATAAATGCTGAGGTCAAATTCTGGAAGCTTCGACCCAGCGCTAGCAGAACCGAGTTTCATTCTTCACCTCGTGCGGATCGTTTCCTTGCCAACACAGACAGACAGACAGGACTTATCAGAATGGCTTACAGGCTGTGGTCCAACTACTCCAACACTGTTTGTCTATCAACAGGTCCCCAAAAAGTACCCACATGGTAGAAGGAGAAAACCGGTTCCTGCAAGTTGTCCTCTGAGGTCCTAAAGACTGTAGATGACAACATGAAGCTTTGTCTCCATCCTGGACACTACCGACACAAAGCTATTGAAGAAGAGATTACACACAGCAGTCTTTCTGGTTTTTCAAGACAGGGTTTCTCTGTGTAGCCCTGGCTGTCCTGGAACTCGCTCTGTAGACNAGGCTGGCCTTGAACTCACAGAGATCCGCCTGCCTCTGCCTCCCTGAGTGCTGGGATTAAAGGCGTGCCAGGCTCAGACAGGAGTTTTAAAAGAAGGATTGGAGGAGGAGCAGCCGAAAGGAAGCCCAGCAGGCTGAGATGCTTAGTGATGTCCAGGAACACACGGAGGAGGCTCAGAAGGTGAGAGAATGCGGTGGAGCTGGGAAGAAACCAAAGCATAGTTGGGGCTAGGGAGATGGCTCAGCAGGTGGAGGCACTTGCTGCNAAACACGACAGCCTAAGTTTGATCCCTGAAATGTGGAAAGAAAGATGCTAGCAAGTTGTCCTCTGAGCGCCGCACACACCATGGTACATGTGTGCACGTACACACAAATAAATAACTATAATATTTTTGAAAGCACAGTTGCCATTCTGAATAGGGAATGGCTATGCCCCTAGTCCTCTATGATTTGGGTAAGCCCCCCAAAAGTTCAGTACAAAAAGCTTGTTCTTTCCTACTCTTTTTTCTTTCCTCCCCCAACCCACCCACTCCCCTTTTCTCTTCCCCCTCCATTTTCCTTTCTTTCTTTCCCCCTTTCTTTCTCTTCTTCTTTCTCCTTCCTGCTTCCTCCCTCCTCTTCCTCCTCTTCTTCCTCCTCATCCTCTTCTTTCTTCTTCCCTCTTCCCTCCTCTTCCCTCTTCCCTTTTCCCCCTCCTCCTCCTCCTCCTCCTTCCTTCTTCCTTCTTCCTCCTTCTTCTCCTTCTCCTTCTCCTTCTTCCTGGGATGTGGAGCTTATTGAAATAGGGCCTTATGTAGAACAGGCTGGTCTCAAACCCACAGACCTTCTCCCTCAGCCTTCTGAGTTCCTAGGATTACAGGCATGTGCCACCCCACAGCTCCCATTGTTTATTTTTACACAGGGTCTCACTATGTAGCCCAGGCTGGTCTCGAACTCCTCATCTTCCCACNNCTGCCTCTCAAGCGCTGGGATTACAGGTGTGTGCCACCATAGCCAACTATGCCTTCTACTTATAATGACACCTGTCATGTTGGATTAGCTTTGGTGCTAGTTTCTTTCCTCTGCCATGTGACCAAATACCTGACCAGGAGAGTCTTAAAGGAGAAAGGTTTACTCTACCTCACAGTTTCAGGGAATGTGTGATGGCAGGAGTGTGAGGTGTCTGGTCACACTGCACCTGCACTCAGAAAGCAGAGTGCTAACAGGAAGTAGGGCCAGGCTAGAAAGTCTCAAGGCTCACCCTGCTGTGATCCACTTCCTTCAGCAAGGCCCCACCTCTTGAAGGTTCCATAGTCTACCAAAACAGTGCCACCTGCTGGGAACCAAGGGCCCAGCTACACAAGCCTGTGGGGACATTTTCCATTCAAATCACAACAAGGCCCATCTTGATAACTTCATTTAACTTTCATTCTCTTTAAAGTACCTATTTCAAAAAGTTGTCTCGTTCTGAAGTATGNAGCCTGGACTTTAAACTGTGAGCTACATGTTAACATGTATTAGAAGCACATTGCTACTGGTAAATTGCTTGCCTTGCAAGCAGAAGTGCTTGAGTTGGATACCTAGAATCATGTTAAATAAGCTAGGCTTGGTAGCTCATACTTAGAATCTCATCCAGCACTAGGGAGGTGGGGATGGGTAGATTCCTAGGACTTGCTAGCCAGGTAGCCTATTTTGCAAGTTTTAGATCAGTGAGAGATACTACCTCAAAAGTACATGAAGTACAGGGCCTGAGGAGTAACGTCTGAGGTTGGCCTTCACACACACATGCACACAGTGTGCACATGTACCTGTATACACACACACACACACACACAAATACTATACACATACACAAATGCACACATAAATATATATACACATGCACACGTACATATATATGCATATATATACACACATGCACACACATGCACAATGCACATGCAAATAAATTCTGAGGTCGATACAATTCAAGCTACAAAAATCTCAGGTGAGAAGCTGCCCAGCTGCCTGAGCACCCACCCCTGAGGACAATGCTCTTCTACTCCACAATGCACAGGAAGCTCCCAACATTAGTACCTTCCTCCTAAATACAAGAAAAACAACGCATCCCCAGGCATCTGAGGACATAATAATGAGAGCTGAAATAAATTACGAGGAAGTCAAAAAATTGCATTTCAGACATGGAAACACCTGAAGTATGCAAAGAAATTGAGAAATTNCATTGCACTGGGAAAATAAGATTAAAAAATAAAAAAAGCCAGCAAGAAAGCTAAAAGCCAAGTGGCGCACTGGAAGCAAATATTTACCATTCAAATAAAATATGACAAAGGATTAATATCTAGAATACAAAACAGTGACAACAAACAACTCTGTGGATAAACAGACAGGAAATGGGAACAGAGAATTCTCTGCCTGGTGCAGCACTATTGAGAGAACAGGCGGGGGGCAGGGGGGCTGTCTAATTTTCTTCCGTTANGGTGACAAAACACTCTAATCCAGTGGTTCTCAACCTGTGGGTTGTGACCCCTTCGGAGTAAAATGACCTGTTCACAGGGGTCACCTAAGACCATCAGAAAACATAGCTATTTACTTTATGATTCATAACAGCAGCAAAATTGCAGTTACGAAATAGCCATGAAAATAATTTTATGGTTGGGGGTCACCACAACATGAGGAACTGTATTAAAGGGTCGCAGTGTTAGGGTGGTTGAGAACCACAAGTTGCTGTAACCAAAAACAACTTGGAGAGGAAAGGGGTTGTCTGACTTACGCTTCCGGGTCACTGTACGTCATTGAGTCAAGTTGGGTCAGGAAGGCAAGCAGGGACCGAGGCAGAGACCATGCAGGAATGCTGCTGACTGAGTTGCTCATCTTGCTTTCTTGTACAACCCAGGACCACCTGCCCATGGGTAGCACTGCCTACAGTGACCTGAACCCTCTCCCATCAACCATTAATCGAGATAATGCCCCCAAAGATTTGCCTATCTAGGGCAGTCTGACGGAGGCATTTTCTTAATTGATGTTNCCTCTTTCCAGATGACCAAGGAAGTGTCAAGTTGATAAAAAAAAAAACCTAACAAGCATGCTTAGCTGGATTTTGTTTTATACAGCCAATGACCACCTTCCCACAGTGGACTGGGCCCTCCTACATCAATTAGCAATCGACACAATCTGCCCCCAGAAATGCCCACAGGCCACTCTGATCTGGACCATCCCTCCACTGAGGGACTCTTCTCAGATGACTCTGGGCTGTGTCAAGCTAACAGTTGACTCTAACTAGGACAGTGGTGTCTATTACAATTTGACATGGACATCACTTCTGAGCGAGAACCCTATTTCTAGGTTTCTCTGTGGAGGAACACTATAAATAGCACACAAGGGCTGCAGCAAGGATNTTCACCGCGGTCGTGGTCGAGAGAGAACAGAAATGGAAACATCTCAATATCCATCAGTAGCAGGCTGGTTATGTAAACCGTAGTCAAGCTACATTCTGCTACACAGCCTACAATAAATAAATAAATATATAAATAAAGTAGTGATCAGCGCTATTCCAACAGGCAAAGACATCTAGACAGGCAGTCAGGCTCAAAAAAAAAGGAAAGGGCTGGGACCAAAGCTCCATGGTAGAATACTTGGTTAACANGTGCAAGACCTCAGTATTGATCCCTAGCCCTGGCAACAACAACAAAACAAAAAAAAAGGGGCAGTGGAAAGTTGAAAAACTAATCATACATATTGGAATTAGAAAGATAATGCTGCCAGTAGTGAAGATAATGCTGCCAGTAGTGAAGATAATGCTGCCAGTAGTGCACAGGACCTGAGAACGGTTTTCAGAACCCATGCACTGAATGAATAAATAAATAAATGAATAACTAGCTAAATCAACAAATAAAGTTCCAACATGATGGCTCAGCTGGATGAAAGTGTTGTCACCAAGCCTGTCACCTGAGTTTAACCCCTGGGACCCACGTGATGGAAGGAGAGAACTGTCTCCCAAAAGTTGTTATCAGACCTCCATGTGCACACACACACACAGAGAGAGACAGAGACAGAGACAGAGACAGAGAGACAGAGAGCTGAGCATAGTCACCCCTACTTGGAATCCCAGCACTGAGGAGGAAGAGACAAGAAGATCCCTGGAGCTGGAGCTGGAGCGTGGATAAAGCTTTTGCCACACAAGCATGAAGAACAGAGTATGAGTCCACAGAAGCTACACAAAAGCCACACAGCCTGCTGGTCCACCTGTGGTCCCGGCATTTANGAAGCAGGCACAGGGGATCCCCAGGGTAGACTGGCAGGTTAGCCTAGCCAAATTAGCAAGTTCCAAGTTCAGTGAGAGACCATGCCTCAGAAATAAACTAGAGAGTCNTGGAGAGAGGTACCTGACTCCAATCTCTGACCTCCACACAGAAGCACACACCTGCAAACATGCACACATATATGCACAGGACANATACATGCAAAAAAATGTATGACATAAATCAAAACTAATGGCCCAGACACACAAAGAGCTTGACAGAATCTCTGTCATAAAATTATGCTGCTGAGATTTTATAATCTGGAAGAGCTAGAAACTAAAGAATGCTATCTGAAACCCACAACTGATAAGATTAGATCAGTGGAAAATTAGAAGGTATTAAAGGAAAAGAGACAATATCCGTTCCTCCACTGTCCAGGGCTGCAGGCTCATCCTCGCAAAGNGCAGACAGGAGCTCTGACACCGAGCTATCTCTCCTGACCTGAATATCTCCTCTTTGAGAGGAATACCTACAATATAATTGATAATATACTGCATGTCAATAAGTACAGGAAAGTAATTAGAGGGCCCAAGAGATGGCTCAGCAATTAAGAGCACTTGCTGCCCTGGCAAGAAGCCCCAAGTTGGGTTCCCAGCACCCATGTTGGGTTGTTTATGACACCTTGAATTTCAGCTCCAGCAGACTTGATGCCATCTTCTGGCACCCAGGGGCACCTGGGCTCATGTGCATGTACTCATTCATAGACATATAGTTAAAGTTCAAATAAATCTCTCAAAAATAAAGAAAAGTAATTATGATAGAAGTCGAACCCTCTGGCCACATGTGAACAAAGGATATAGAAAAATTTTCAGAGTGATACATGACCACAAAATCTATTTATTGATATATATGGAAAGAGGAGCTCCTCTGTTAAATCTGAACAAGAAATGGAGAAAACAAAAATATGNGACAGGGTGAGGCTTGAGAAATAACAAGTGAGAGCATGAAGAATTCACTCCTGAAAGCTAAGCACAGTTACACACCACCAAACAGTTTAATCCAATGATAACTGGTATGTCCCTATAAAAGTTTAAAATAGAAAGCCGAGAAAGGAAAATTCAAGCAAAATATTAATTAGAGGGGGAAAACACACTTCTGAAAGAAAAAGAAATTGTACATANGTAGGCACAGAGACAAGACACTCTCCAGAACCTGAGAGCTTTGCAGGGCATTTTAATAGCTGTGGGTCTATGGCACGGTAATTCTTTTCTTTATCTTTGTGTATGTGTGAGATCTGTGTGTGAATGATATGTGTGTGAGTGGGGGTACTTGTGTGCTATGACATGTCTGTGGAGGTCAAGGGATGGCCTCAAGTATCAATCCTCACCTNCTACCTTATTTGAGACAAGGTCTCATTGCTCACTAGGCTAGGCTTCCAGGCATTCCCAACTCTGTTCCCATCTTATATCCATGCTGAGATTATTGATCCATACTCCTGTGTCTGGCTTTCCATGGGCTCTGGAAATCTGAATTCAGGTCCTCATGCTTACACAGCAAGCACTCACTTTACCCAATGAGCTATCCCCCCAGCCCCTGGCAAAGGAGTTCTAAACAGAAGAACAGCAGGTATGTGATACCCTGCATGCTGTAACCATGGCAGTGTAGTAAAGAGTTACGTAAACAAGGGAATTGTTCTGCAGTATCCTTTCGGAAAATAGGGAAAAATACGATGCATGCTGTGCTAACCTATAAAATGCCACCTATTCCATAGCAAAGCCACCCATACAGAACAGAGGATGAATCTCTTAGCAGCAGT
>LZPO01031192.1:1168536-1189379 GCA_001675575.1 Neotoma lepida
ACTCACTAAAGACTCATCACCAGCGCACCTACTTCCTCCAGGTAAACCCTCCCACCACCACCCCAACGCCGAAGTTTCTACTCTCAAAACACCATCACCTTGTGGGAACCAAGTTTTCAACACATGCGTCTGAGGAAGACACTTTACATTCAAACTGTCACAGCAACCAAAGCGATGTCCAATGGGATAAAGCCATCAAGAGACAGCCCTATCCTCTGATCTGTATCCAGCAGTGCTCCACAGTGGCCCAGGCCAACTGCCAGAGACCTGGCTGCAAGATATCTGAAATTCTTGGCTGGCCTAACTTCCCCTGCAGTAATCAGGTTGTTGCCCGCAGTCCGGTGACGGCAGGTGAATGCAAGACTTGCCAGAAACCTCGTTACCCATTTTTATGTCCATATAAAGCCTTTAGCACGGTGACGGGTACATTAAACATGTGCTCAATAAGTGTTCTCCGTTGTTACCTTTATGATTGTTAGTGTTGCTATCAGTACCATCATTAGGAGTCTGCCACTTCTTATGTTTGGAAGAGAAAAAAAATCCCCTTATTAAACACAAGGATACTGCCCTCCTGCAACCAGTGATTTATTGCTATATAAAAAGTTAGTGGCTCAAAACAAGAGCCACATTTATTTCGCTCATGAATTTGCCATCAAGTCTAGACTTGGGAGTGGAGGCATCTGGTGTCTAGACTAGACCACTTGGTATCGGCTGGAAGAGGCTGAGGGATCTGGGAGTTGAAGCGATTGGAAGAGTCGCTAGGTTGTGTGTCTGGTGAGTGGGCCAAAACACAGATTGGTTCCTTGGGAACCCATCTCTTTCCAGGTGGACTGTCCCAACATGGCTTTCTCAGAGAGCTTCCAGGGCAGAAGTTCTATTATCCTTGATGATCCAGCCTCAAAAGCCATGAGACATTCTTTCACTGGATCCTGTTCACTAGAAGGAAGACATTGAGGCCAGAACATAAGCAACTAGAGGAGGATCAGATGCCACCTTTTGATCGGAAGAATGTATGGACAATGTTTTGAAAACCATGGAAAAATCACTTCCCATTCCTTTAGTTCTACTTCCTAAAGATGTAGATCTGGGGGCCTGAGAACTGACTCAAGGGTTAAGAATTTGCTCATCTTTCAGAAGACTAAAGTTCTGTCCTCAGCACTCACATCAGGCGGTTCACAGTCACCTGTAACTCCAGCTTCAGGGAATCTGATGACCTCTTCTGGTCTCTGTAGGTACTGTACTCACATGCACACACTCATACACATATACACATAAAGAAAAATAAACATTTTAAAGATGCAGATATGACCAGTTCTAACTATCATTTACACTGGCATATACTCACTAATCATTAAATACAGCTTGTGTATTTATAGAGCGAATGTATGTATACATGTGGGTATGTGTCCATTTAGGTCTGCATATGTATGCAAGTGCATGTAGATACATTTATGGGGAGGTTAGATGTCAACCTTGGATATTATTCTTCAGGAGCCATCCACCTTGTTTTTTGAGGCAGGGTCTCTCATTGGCCTGGAGCTTACCCATTAGGTTAGGCTGACTGGCTAGTATCCACCTGNGTCCCCTTCCCCAGTTTGAATTGCAAGAATCTGCTACCACATCTGGCATTTTTACCTGGGTTCTAGGGACCAAAATCAGGCCCCCATTCTTATATAACAAGCACTTTACCAACTGAGCCATCTGCCAAGTACAAATCTATCTTTCCGATCCCATCAAATTCCAAAACTTGAACACATTTCTCCATTATCTAGATTTTTACAGGGGACAAAACTGCGCTGTGGGGGGATTACTAGTTTTGGTCCTTGGTGGTCATAGCTGTCACCATCACNACATCAATAATGCTATTCCACAATCTTCTACATAAAGCTACTTTAAAAGATATTCTGTAAATTTCATTTTGCAGAGATTTTGTTGGATTTATAGTGGGACAATGGCTGCCCTAAAGATGGGCAAACTTAGGCTCACCAATGCTATGTGAGCGTATCAGTCACTTTTGTCACCACTGTGATCAAACACCTGACAGAAGCAACTTAGGCTCACACTTTGAGGATACTGTCTCTCATGGGAGGAAAAACAATAGCGATAGCAGGAAGCGGTTGGTCACATGGCATCCGCAGTCAGGAAGCAGACAGAGATGGATGCTGGTGCTCAGATGACTTTTTTTTTTATTCAGTCCAGGATCCTACCCTATGGGATGCTGCTGCCCACACTGAGGATGACGCCTCCATCCTCAGTTAAACCTCTCTAGGAATGCTCTCACAGACATACCAAGAGGTGCATGCGTCTCCCAGGTGATTCTACAACTAGTCAAGGTGAATATGAAGATTAACCATCACCATGAGTCTCCCAAACCCAAAGCTTTGCCCAAATGGAAGTTTGAGATTCTTACATCNTTTCCANNCAGAATGTTTCCNAAATGTCCATGTGTCGAGGGCTTGATAGGCAGACTACAGACTAATCAAACNATTGAGAAACAGGACCTGGGCTGGAGAGATGGCTCAGAGGTTAAGAGGTTAAGACCTCTTCCAGAGGTCCTGAGTTCAATTCCCAGCAACCACATGGTGGCTCACAACTACCTGTAATGAGATCTGGTGCCCTCCTCTGGCCTGCAGGGATACATGCAGACAGAACACTGTATACATAATAAATAAATACATCTTTAAGAAACAGGACCTGATGGGTGAAAGTGAGGTCACTGGGAGTGCCCTGACAGAGATACTGAACCCCTAGACCCTCCTCCCTCACCTTTTCTCTTTCTCTTTATGCCATCCATGAGCATCTTTCTCAGCCACAAACATCCTCTCTGATGTTCCCACTTACTAAAGGCCCCCAGAAAATGGATCGACCAACCACAGACTGAAATAAGTCTTTCCTCTTTTTAAGTTGGTTGCCTCAATGATTTTGTCACAGCCCTGNAAAGCTGACTAATACAGACTATATCTAACTTCAGAACCCCTTCCTAGTCCATTGCATGAAATGTCCTGAACTTTATTTAGGTGGTGATGGTGGGAGCTGACTATGTTCAGGTCACTTCTCTGACTCTTGTCTGGAATGCAATGCTATAGAATTTTCTAGTTCAGGCTTTCAAGAGAAACACTTCTGGAAAGTTACCTTCCACTTTAATGAAAATGTGAACTGTGAATGCTATATCCTTTCTTGAGTGTGTGCAGTGTGTGTGGGGGGGGGGCAAACAGATTAAGGTCTCCAATGGACTCCCAAAGAGGAGCAGGAATGAATAATGGTGCTTCAGGGAGAGGATGGGAAAACCATGAGACATGGATTAACTTTAGTTTTACAAGCTAAGATTTGGATGAGGAAGATGAGGACAGAGAAGTTAAAGAAATTAGACATGTGCAATGCCTCCAAGCACTGGGGGAGGATGATTCAGTAGGATCCTGAGTTCAAAGCCAGCCTGAATGTACCTCATTTCACTTCTGTTGCTGTGATGAAATACCCTGGCCAAAAAAAATATAACTTAGGAGAAAAAGGGATTTGTTTCAGCTCACAGGTCCAGGTTACAGTCCATCAGTGCAGAGAAGGCAAGGTGGCAAGANTCCAAAGCAGCTAGCTACATCACACTCNCAGTCAAGAGCAGAGAGAAANGAATGAATGCATGCAGGCNNNCTCACTTGCTTGTGCTCAGGTTGATTTCTTGACTCTTATGAAGTTTAGGACCCTCTGCCTAGGGAATGGTGCAGCCTACAGTGGGCTGGGTCTTCCTACATCAATTGACTTAACTAAACAATCCCCCACAGACATTTGGATAAGTTAGTCCAATACAGACAATCCCTCATTGAGATTCTCTTCCTGGTGATTCTAGGTTGAATGAAGTTAACTGCGCAGGCTAGTTTTATGTTGACTCAGCAGAACTATGGTCATTTGGGACCAGGGTACCTCAATGGATAAAAAAAAGCACCCGATTAGTCTGTGGGGAAACCTATGGGTCATTTTCTTAATTAGTGATTGATTGTGGGAAGGCCCANTCCATTGTGAGTGGTATCACCCCTGCACAGATGGTCCTATGGTATACAAAAGAGCAGACTGAACAAGCTAATTAGCCATCTTCCTCCATGGTCAGCACAGTTCCTGTCTTCAGTTCTTTTTCCCAGGTTCCCGCCCTGCTTGAGTTCCTGCCTCCAGGTTCCTGCNCNGCTTGAGTTCCTGTCTCNAGGTTCCTGCCCTGCTTGAGTTCTTGTCTCCAGGTTCCCGCCCTGCTTGAGTTCCTGCCCTGACTTCCCTCAGTGATAGACTGTTTACCTGGAAGCACNTGGGGAAATAAACCCTTTCCTCCCCAAGTTCCTTTTGGTCATGGTGTTTTATTGCAGCAATAGAAGCCCTAAGACATTGACACTGAAAGCTAGTCATCACACTGTGCTACAAAATAAGTTCAAGGCCAGCCTAGGCTACAGAGTAAATTCAAGGCTAGCCAGGGAGCATAGAATTGTGTCTTTAAAAAGAGAGTTTAACTGAAACCACCTATTATAACCACTGCTCAGCTTTTGTTCCCTTTTGTTCTCACACCAAATAGCTTAAAGAGAGTAAACAAAGTCCAAGGGTTTTTACATCTCCCTGAATATTCACCTTTAGCTAATAAAGGAAAAGAAATAATTCCTGAGGTTTTTAGACTTTCACAGTCCCCTCTCCGTCCCTTTATTCAAAAACACCTGGAATCAGTTCAACTGTAGGAAGATGGGTAGACAGGAAAAACAAAACAAACAAACAAACAAACAAAGAAACATGAAAAACCAAAGTGGATTTCAGAGAAACTTGGCAAATCAGTAAAGTTTTTAACCTCATTAAAGAGCTCTTAAATATTCTTCCCTGAACTCCATTTTTATCTCTGAATGCATTTCGGTAATTGCTCCAAAGGCAATTGGGCAACTTTGGCACAAACTTAAATGTTTGCATGATTTAGAATGCAGAGACAGCAGAGGCCAGGGTTTTTTTGTTGNTTTTTTTGTTTTGTTTTGTTTTTAATTGCTAATTCTTATACTAACCTTTTGGCCTTGCTTCATCTTGGAAAACGCCAGTTTCTATCAGCCATAATAAAGACAATGCATATATTATCTAGTTGTTATAACTGCAAACAGCCGCTCTANATTTCAGTACTTATCACCTCNGCTCCACAACGAGAATGAGCAGGAGTGATTATGCCCCTTCCATCACTCTGTAAACCAGATGCTGGAATGCTGAGAAGAAACCCATTTTCTTAAAGCCAACAACAGGTTAAATACAGATGTTGGCTTCGAAATAGGTGACTTTCAGGGCTGGAGAGATGGCTTCCCACTTACAAGCACTATTGTTCTTACAAAGGACCCAAGTTCAGTTCCCAGCACCCATGTCAGGCAGCTCCCAACCAACTGTAACTCTGGCTTCAGGGGCTCCGATGCTCTCTTTTGGCCAGCATAGGCCCCTACGCTCACATACACATACCCACACAGAGATACACATACATAGTTCAAAATGATGACCANAAAAAACATTAAAAAGGAAATGGGTGACTTGCCTTCCAGCCATTTTCTATCACCCCACTTATCATTTAAGATCAATTCATATTTGCTGATCATACTGAAAACAGAGACTGAGTCCTAGGGAGAAAGCTCACAGAGAAAAGTGCTTGTCCTGCAAGTATAAGGGCCTGAGTTCAATCCTCAGAAGCTAGATTTTAAAAACCANATCTGGATACAGTCGGCACACACNTGCACTCTCAGTGAGGAGGAAGCCGGGAGCATCAGAACCCGGAGGCTCCCCATCCAGCTAGCTTGGCCTAACTCATGAGCAACAGGTCAGTGAGAGACCCTGCCTCACACAAACAAAGAAATCCATGGAACAATATTAAAGGTTGTCCTCTGGCCTTCCTGTATACATACATGTTCATGTGCACTCACACACATACACATAACCAGTCATACATATACATTAAAAAAAATCAGGGCCAGCAAGAGAGCTCAGGGGGTAAAGGCACTTGTCATTAAGCCTGATGACCTGAGTTTGAACCCCTGAGATCCACATGTTGGAAGAGAACTGACCCCCTGAAAATTGTCCTCTGACCTCCACATGTGTGCCTTGTCATGAGCAAGCCCCTGCCTGGCACATAAGGACCTGAGTTCAATCCTCAGAATCCAGATTTAAAATAAAATAAAAAATCTGGATACAGTGGCATACGCTTTACTCTGTGTTGACGCAATGATGTTTAAATATGATGTTGACGCAGAGACCACCAGAACCCTGGGGCTCACCCTCCAGCTAGCTAAGCCTACATCATGAGCCCCAGGTCAGTGAGCGACCCTGCATCAAATAAAGTAGGCACAAAATAAAAAAATACACACATATATAAATACATAAATAGAAAAATGAAAAAATAAAAACCATAAACAGATGCAGGTAGGCACAGTGACATACACCTTTACACTTGCAATTCCCGCACTCCAGAGGCTGGAGCAGGAGAATCATGAATTTGATGTTAGCCTAGATCACAGAGCAAATCCCTGGCTCAAAAACCTGAAGAAGAAAAAAAAAAAAGACAAGATCCCAAGTGCAGATAGACAGCCTATTTCTTAATAGACAAATATTCCATGAGTTCCCTCAATGGCANGATCACTCTGACTTTTGCCCAGTGGAAACTCCAGTGATGGCAGTAATACAAACATATGATTGACCATAATAATCCCGATAACGTGGATATGTGGGCTGCCATAATGACCCCAGTAATATGAATACAGAATCGAGCCTGGCAATCCCAACAGGATGGATACATGATCGACTTTGATGATGCCACAGGACGGATGTGCAGTCAGCTATCCAAGTACAACGTCTATGTGAGTGTGTCAGGGGTGGGGGGGTTTCGGGGGTGGAGGGGAAACAAGGCAGACTCCAGAGAACAAAGCTTGCCTGAGGCCTGCTGAGCTTTGCCCAAACAGAAGAAATTAACAATGAGCACGTGTCAGCATTCCCACTCTGTTGTGCTAATTTCTTTGCAATATAAGCAAAGCCTTTTAATTAACTTAATATCAATTTCACTTTTCTCGCATTTTATTCTAATTATGGGCTGGATTTAAAGCTCACACAGCATAATTTAGAGCCCTAAAATTAACAGCTTTACAACTTTACACATGGGTGACTGCTAAGCCTGAGTGAAGCACACGTTCTTGCGTCATCCTGCCATTGGCTGTTNCAGGCGGTGGTTCACATTCTTGCCTCACTCCTGGCCACTTCCCCTCTGCAGCCGCAGGACCAGCTGCCACCTGACAAATCCTTCTTTCACACCTCAGGCTCAGTCAGTGCCGGTTGTGTAGTGAGTGAGGCAGAACGGAGTTACCGGTGGGTGTCTCTAGACAACTTATTTAAATCTCCTGAGGTCCAGCTTCCTTGCATAGGAACCGGTATAATGAGATAAGTAGGTTTGGTGGAGGAAATGCATTAGATGTGGTCGGGACAAGAAATGTTCCATCGGTTNGCGTGTTTGAACACTTGGCTTCCAGCAGGTGGCGCTGTTTGGGGAGGGNTGTTAAACCTTTAGGNGGTGGAGCCTTGCTGGAGGAAGTATGTCACTGGGGGTGGGCTTTGAGGCTTTACAGCCTGGCTTCACTTCTTTCCCTCTCTCAAGCTTTCTCTCAAGCTCTCTGTGTAGGGATGCCGTGTGTTCTCTCTGGATCCTGCCTGCCATGGTGGTGTGAGGCTCCCGGTGCCGTGCATTTCCCACCATGAGGGACCAGAGGCACAGCTATGCCTCTGGCGCTGTGAGCCAAAATAAGCCCTTTTATCCCTGAGTCGTCCTTCGTCAAGGTGTTGGTCACAGCGACAGAGCGAAATGAGAGCNGATCTCAATAAGAACTTATGGAGCTGGATATGGTGTTNACCCACCTGTAGTCCCAGCACTTGAGGGGCTGAGGCAGGAGGATTGTAAATGAATTCCCCAATGACATGCAGATGAACAAAATCTATTCTCTTACAGAAAAGTCAGACCATGTCGGTAACTCACTACAATTCAAGCGCTAAAAGCTGACCCTGCAAAACACCACGACAGTCCAGATGAATTAATGTGTGTGTGTGTGTGTGTGTGTGTGTGTGTGTGTGTGTGTGTGTGTGTGTTGTATTTATAAACCCAGCACGGGGGCCACAGAGACAGGAGGATCCCTGGGGCTCACTGGCCAGCCAGCCTTGCCAAGTTGGTAAATTCCCTGCCAGTAAGAGTCCCTGTCTTAGAAAACTAGGCACTGACCAGCACCTGGGGACCCACAGCCAAGGATGACCTCTGACCTCCACAGGCAAATGCATACATGTGTACTTGCATACATATATGCACACCTCACACACAAGGGAATAAAACAGAAAGCGAACAGACATAAAACCCAAGTCTCCTGATTTGCTTTCATATCCTTGTACTAGGATGTACAGCTGTACAGTGAGCCCCGGGGTCCCTGANAGAGAGACCCTGTCACAAAAACTAAAATACAAGTCTGGGGACAAGCCTTCCATAGTAAGATGAGAGACAGAAACAGGAGAAGTGCCCAGAANCTCACAGGCTGACTAGCAAATACCAAGTGAGACCCAACATCAACAAGGTACAAGATGAGAACCCACTCCCCCAAGTCATCCTTTGACCTGGGCACGTGCTCCGTGGCATGCATGTGCCTGGACTCACGTACAAATACGCTTTTTCAAGGTAAAAAGCAATTGAGGAAGACATTCAAAGTCAACCTCTGACCTTTGCACCCATGTATGTACATGACCCTGCACCTGAGCATCTGGACACATGCATGTCGGCTAGGAGCATACGTGTATGTGTGTGTGAAGACGACTCCTGGAGGTCAGAAGGAGGCATGTGATCCTGTTGAGCTGTAGTTGCAGGCGTTTGTGAGCCATCCCATGAGATNGTGGGATCTGAATTCTTAGCCTCAAGATTAAGCAGCAAGTGCTCCTAACTGCTGAGCCAGCTCTCCAGCCCCTCACGTCCATTCTTAGTCTAGCATTCTTTAAGGAGAGGGTTAAAATCACAGACAGACCAAGACTGGCCCATAGCAAAGCGCTTGCCTTGTGCAAGCATGAGGAACTGATTCTATGCCCAGAACTAACATAAAAATCTAGGTGTCGTGGTATATACGTGTAATCCCAGAACCAGGGTGTCACTGGCTAGCCAGCCTAACCTAATCGGCAAGCCCTAGACAAGTGATAGACATTGTCTAAAACAATAAAAGTGAACAGAAGCCAGAGGAACAACAGCCAAGGTTGACTTTTACCTACACACACCCCTCACACACACATGCATACATACCTGTGTACACGTGTGCAGCTGGACACACATGTGCAGTTGGACACACATAAACATGCATGTACACATACATTCACAGGCACACACTGTTGTTTCTAAGTATCAGGCAAAGCCTAGGTAGGCACTGTCTACTTTTCTTCCTATTTCTGCCATGTCATCCACACCTAGTGACAAGGACATGCTAGCTCATCCATGTGAGAGGCCAGCGTCCTTGGTAAGGTGACTTGACACACTGCAGGGCACCCAAGATCTCCCAGCGGTCACCTGAAACTACAGATCATACCAGCCCAGATGGGACTCTCCTCCCCATGTGTTGCTTTATCTCCGGTATATAGTACAGTAATATAAAGCTAACAACCCCAATCCTGTACACTCTGTTACAAAACAAAAAACAAACAAACCCCTGGCCTGGACAGGTGGCTTAGAAGGTAAAGCACTTTCCACGGAAGTATGAGGACCTGGGTTCATATCCCAAGAACCCACCCAAAGCCAGACACTGTAGAATATCTCTGTAACCTCAGTGCTTCCTTGGCAAAAGAGAAGGTGGAGGCAGAAGAATTTCCAGGAGCTCTCAGGTCAGCTAGCCTGACATATGCAACAAGAGACCTTGTCTCAAACAGGGTAGAAAGCGACACCTGACACCTGAGGTTGTCCTCTGACCTTCATGTGCACATCTGCAATCACACACACACACACACACACACACACACAATGTACCTATACTTAAACTTAACTAATAAATGAAGCCCAGCAATAGTTAATGATAACTACTAATAAAAGAGTCAATTACAACAATAGACTATAATAAAGTTATGTGAGTAGCTCGAACTCACTCCCTCACTCCCTCTCTCCCTTCCCTCCTCTCTCTCTCTCTCTCTCTCACACACACACAAAACATCTTACTGTACTGCTGATTGCCAATGGCCTCTAATAATTAAAACTACAGAAAAGGAAACTGTGGCTAAGGGGGCAGGCTGCTGTAAGAGGCTGCCATTTCTTCTCCTAGGCCTCAGAAGCACTGCTGTTGTAAGGAAGGGGAGGGGTGGGGGTGATAAGGAGGGAAAGAAAAATGAAACAGAGGACAGCTTCAGGCAAACACAAGAAAGGGAAAAGGGATCACACATGAGTCTAGCAGGTTCGTGCAACCCACAGTCCAGCACAAAATCAGGAGTGTCCTTAAAACACTATGAGATTCATTTTGCAAAATTTCTTGTGACACAAAACCCTCATCTGAATTTTACAGGTGTTATCATGTCACCATGTCAAAAGATAGGACAGGGCAGAGCCAGTCAAGATGATACCCGGCTGTAACCCCAGTAGTGGGGAGGCTGCTATGAGAAGATCATGAGTGTGAGGTTTGCCTCGACTACATAAGACCCAGGCTCTCGCCAGGCAGTGGTGGCACACGCCTTTAATCCCAGCACTCGGGAGGCAGAGGCAGGGGGATCTCTGTGAGTTCGAGGCCAGCCTGGGCTACCGAGTGAGTTCCAGGAAAGGCACCAAAGCTACACAGTGAAACCCTGTCTCGAAAAAATAAAAAAATAAAACAAAACAAAACACAAAAAAGACCCAGTCTCAAAGAACAACAANAGGGTTAGTGTAGTATGAGAGAATTAAAACATAAAGAGCCCCTTCTTATTCCTCTGGGATCGTATAACCAGGGTCACACTCTGCTATCAAACAGCCCTTGCTGTTTGTCGGCTTGCTTGGGAAGTATTTATTGAGCCACTGCTGTGGCCCAAGATGTCTACGGAAATCAGGAATATGATGGAGAGTCAGCACATAGGTGCCTTTTAGCCAGGTGACACTGCCACAGCTGCCACTGGCCTGGGTATTTGTGTGTGTGTGTGTGTGTGTGTGTGTGTGTGTGTATGTGTGTGTGTGTGCATGTGCACACATGTGAGCATGCGTGAGCAGTGTGCACAGATATGTGGGTACACATGCTTATGTTTGTAAAGGGGTGTGTGTGCATGTGAAGGCCAGAGGCTAGCTTTGGCGGTTGTTCCTCGGGCACTATCCACCAGGCTTTCCGAGACAGACTCTCTCACTGAACCTAGAGCTTGTGATTAGGCTAGGTTAGCTAGATTGTGAAGCCCTGGATCTTCCCATCTCCATCTCCCCAGCACTGGGATCATAAGTGCACGCCACTATACCCAGATTTGTTTTTTTTAATGTGGCGTCTGAGGATTTGAATGCACACTTGAACATCAAGCAGGTGCCAANGGAACTACCACCCCAGCCCCCTACACTCTATGTTTTTATTCTCTATCCATCCTGACACACCATGACCCCACTTTAGAACTAAAAAGTGAAGCCACTGACCTGAAATCACAGCATTCATAACTTGACAGATCTGGAAATGAAACTGGCCCTGTCTGACACTTCCCCACAACCTTTCTTCTGCAGGCGTCTTAAAGACTCGCAGGTTGTCTAATCTCAGCTGTCTCGGGGCCTCAGGCCTCCCCTGCCCATGCTCCTTTTTCTCTCTGACTTTCTTCACTCTCATGGCTAAGCCTTCTCCCTTTCCAATAAGAAGTCTCCCGATTTGGCAGCAAGCAAAGGTCTAGGGCGGTTGGATCTCTTTGATGATGAAGATAATGGTGATGATGATGATGACNATGACAATGACAACAACAATAAGGATGCTGGCTGCTTCCCCTGCTACTCCTGGGCTGGGCAGGAGGCAGCTGCTCCCCACTGACAGGGTGTCTGACACCCACACTGCTCAGACCTGTCCACATGTCCATGCTGTCCAAGAATAGAGTTCCCCATTTCTCCAGAAGGAGCCAGCTTCAACCAGATGCCAGGGCTCAAGGAAAAGCACCTGGCTCCAGCACCCAGACTCCATGGACCAAGCCTTCTAGAACACTGGCCAGCCTTGTCTCCAGGCCCTGCTAAATGCTTAGACTGAGCATTGAGGTGTGCAAGCTTGATTTCCTTCTGCTCTCCTTTAGAGTAATTGGGTTTTTTTTTTTTTGGTTTTGTTTGTTGATTTAATGGTTAATTTTTATTTTTATATATGTGTATGTTTCTGTGTGTGCAGGAACCCTCAGAGGCCAGAAGAGGTTGTTAGATCTCCTGGAGTGGGGGTTCTCAACCTGTCTATCCCCAACCCTTTGCGGGGATCAAATGACCCTTGCACGGGGGTTGCATATCAGATATCCTGCATATCAGATATTTACATAACAATTCATAANAGTAGCATAATTACAATTATGAAGTAGCAACAGAAATCATTTTTATGGCTGGGGATCACCACAACATGAGGGTCTGTATTAAAGGGTCNCACACAGTATTAGGAAGGTTACAGGAGGCTGTGAGTCACCTGGCACGGTGGAAATAGAACTCAAGTCTTATGCAAAAGCAGCAAGTGTTCTTTACTGCTGAACCATCTCCCCAATCCAGTGGTTGAGGTTTTTAAAGATATATTTATTATTCTTATTTTGTCTGTATAACTGTTTTGCTGCATGGAGGTGTGCACGTGCCTGGTACCTGTAGAGGCCAGAAGAGGATGCAGAATCCCCCAGAACCAGAGTTAAGGGATATTGGGAACCAAACCCCAGTCCTTTATAAGAACAGCAAGTGCTCTTCTCACTGATCTCTCTGCCTGACCATGCAGTGGTTGGTTTTAGTACGAACATTCATTGCCTTCTCCCCCTCTCCCAGGAAATGGAGGTACCACTCAGCAGCCATGGTCTACGTAAAGCTACCATCATCTAGTTAGGAAGAGGGAAACAATGCTGGGTTTGACTCTGCCATTCACCAAAGACAGTCTGGGAATGTCTCTGCTAGTAGAGTGCTTTCGTAGTGTGCTCAAAGCCTTAGATTCTATCCTAGCATTGCAAACAAACAAAAACAAACAAACTGGTCATCGTGATACACACCGCAGCACCACAGGAGTGGAAGCAGGAGGATCAGGAGTTGCTGGTCACCCTCAGTTATCTAGGGAGTTGGAGGCCAGCCTGGGCTGCCCACAATCCTGCTTTTCTGGCTGTAACCTGCAGTCAAGAGAGAGCAGATTTTCCTCTGTNCCCACTATGCCAACTCACTCTCCCTGCCTGGAGAATTTTGGAGCACAGCCCTTGGGTTATCTGGGAATNTTTTAGTTTTTGGTTTTTGTCCTTTTTTNTCCCCCCTTCTTCTTCTTTGCAGTTTTAGTTTTTTCAGCTCCGTCCACTCATGTGGCTTAGAGGCAGGAGCAGGGTAGGTAATTTTGACTTCTATTTCCGCAAAGATTTTTCAATTTCTCCAAGCAACCCGGCTTCTACTCAATATCCTTCTGAAATCTAAATTTGGAAACTAACTCGAAATCAATTGCATTTCCTCTTACGACACAGCTGCCCAGGGCTGACAGAGAACAGGGCCCAAGCTTGGGTGTTCCCACTTCCAATTCCCTGTGCTGGGGACTTGGAGGCGGGAGCCAGGCTTGCAAGGGCCCCTCCTCCTCTCCCCACCACTCCTTGCAAGGGTCCTGGAAGAAAGGGGCAAAGGCATATTCCTGATCCTTCACTCTGCCCTTCTCTCGCTGTACCAGCTAAATCTAACAATACCTCTGTTTCTCACCTTTCTCATCTCTAAAATGAGAGAAATAAATAACTTCCTTAGAAGGTGACAGAAAGGTGACAGGGAACCAAAAATCACGTACCTCATGACTGGGGAAATTCCAACAACAACGAAATCAGTGTCTGGGTCTCTAAGAACCATGGGGCAACTGCTTTAACAGATTTTAAAAAGAGTTGTGCTTTCTTCTGTATGATTCTTAAAAGATTTTTCCAGATGTTCTACCAGCTGATTTCATGCTGCAGAAAAGAATATTAAACTATATTCATAATATAAAGTCATACACCCAAATATACTGGTATTGGCTAGTGTCTAACCTGCTGTAGAGTCTAACCTGGCATACCACCTTACTTCCAAGCTCCTTGAAGGAGCTGGTTCATTTCATTCAGGCAGGAAAAGACTAGACTAACTTCAAGATAGTACAGGCAAGATGGGGGAGGCAAGATGCGAAGGCTAGATGTGGGGGGCGGGGGAGCAGATGGAAGATGGTGTAGACAGGATGATGGGAACAGCATGGTAGAGGCAATGTGTCAGAAGCAAGGAAGCATTGGCCAGATGCCAGAGCCAAGATGGCGGCAGTAAGAGGCCAGAGGGCATAGGCAAGATAAGGGAGGCAATATGATGAAGATAAGATGGCTTTCTTACACTCAGTCTTCCAAGCTAAGTCCTTCCCACTCTCTCCCTTCACCACACTATCCATCCCAGCCTTTGCAATCTTGGGGTTATTTTTTCTGTGGCTATCATCTCCTTCCTAAAATCCAGCTCCCATCCAGCTATCAATAAACCTCAACTGCCCACCATATATGTGAGGCACAGATGGTAAGAGACAGGGTAGGATGTAAAAGTCTAAAATAGGGCTCCAGCCCTTTAAAAAAAACCTAGAGTCATTTCTGGACTCCAAAGTTAAACCCACTGAGGCATAAGAGTTTGGGCTAAGACTGCAAAGTAACTGTCATTAAAGCCTTGAGCCATTCAAAGCAACAGGACTATTGCCCACATAACATTCGACAGCCCTCAATCACAAGAGCCACGCCTGGAAGGATGGACAGAATTAAGGACTGTGCAGAGAAATCGGTAATAACCAGCTCTTCTCAGAGACTGAGTTTCAATATGTAGGCTACGGAGGCTAAGATCAATAAGGAGTATTCTCAGCAAATAGGCAGAGGTGAAGCCAATCAAGAGAACACAGACGGAGATCCTCAGAGAATGGCCTGTGCAGACCTGTGATCCCAGCACTGAGGAGGTGGAAGCCGGAGGATTAGGAGGTTCAAGGTCATCCTTGGCTNCTTAGGGGAGTCTCAGGCTAGCCTGGGCTACATGAGACTCAAAATAAGCAAAAACAATCAAGCAAACCAAAACCCATCCAGAGGAAGGTGGAATCTCCATGAATTTCTCCTGCTAGACTCAAGAGGCCACAGGAGGGCTTCAAGTAACCCGAGTGGCTTTTTGTTTGTTTATTTGTATGTCTTCTGTTGCTCTGGAGATCAAACTTGGGACCTTGCACATACTAGGCAAACATTCTATCACTGAACTATATCCCTCGACCAGCTCTGTGCGACTTTAAAAATGCCAGCTTCATATGGCACTAAAAGCTCCTGCTATGCGCCCAGTGCCTAGCTCCAGCTGAGGATTAAGGAACTCTGGGCTCCTGGTCTCCTTCTTTGTTGTCAGTGGCAATGGGTGGAGACAGGTGCCCAGCATGAGCCCCTACAAAGCCCTGGTCCCATCTCTCCCTACACCAGGAAGAGCCTACCCCTCCTTCCCCCAGCCCCTTGGTACAGCAGCCAGCCTGGTATAACAGATGGAATAAGCAGTCCTCAAAACAAGAACAGACAAAGACTGGTACCCCTGAGGGCAGGGTGGAGTTGGGGAGGGTCTCCTCCACAACACAACTTTTCCTTGCTCTTACCCTCCAGGTTGCCTGTCTCTATAAATCATCCAGTGTCCGGGAAGACAGATTCTGCCAAATCCCAGTTTGAAGTCATAGCTCNCCCGGAAAAGCTCTCAACTGAACGTCACTAAGCCAGCTCCCAGCTTTCCTCTTCTAGCTCCCCACTCATTCAGTCAATTTTTTTTTCTACCTTCCTTCCCACCCCCATTCCATCCTTCTTTCATGTTGAGACAAAGTCTCATGTAGCCCAAGCTGGCCTTGAACTCCATAGGTAGCCAGAGATGATCTTAAAGTCTTAACCCTCCTTTCTCCTCCCTAGGGCTGAGCTTAGAAGTCTGTGCCACGACTCCAGGTTTCTGCAGTGCTAGGGATGGAACTCAGGGCCTCGAGCAAGCTAGGCAAGGGCTCTACCAACTGAACTACTTCTGCATCTCCCTAGCCTGGGCATTCTTTGCAAAGCAAAAGGCTCAGAGAAAGAAGCCAGACCCCAGAGCCCCTTGGAAGCAAACCTTGGTTTCTTGAAAGTCCTACCCAGCCTGCTAGCTTTGTAATTTGAGCGTGTCTCCTGCCTTTGTTAGGTTTGGTATAGGCAGAGGGGTGTCTGATGGAGAGTAAGAAGTTCACTAGAGGCAAAGTCTCAGACGCTACTCTGCCTCTTAAAAAGGAGCCCCTAGGACAAGGAGCCCTGAATTCTGCATCCACATAGACCCTGCAAGGGAGTTTGATAGTGACATCTAGGCATGTGAGTGAGAACAGCGCTAAGNGCCTCCGCCTTAAGGTAACAAGTTCCAGAGTCATTTTAAAGTCCTGATGGTCACTGGCTGACTGCCAGCAAGTCTCAAAGGGACAAAGAAGGGCACGTGTCTCACAGGGTTATTGCAAATGCTAAGGGGGTCAATGCACATCTCCTACCTTTAAAAAATACCACATAGTGGCCCAAGAAAATGGCTCCTTGGCTAAAGTGCTTGCTGCACATAACTTGCTAGCATTTGCCTATAATCCTAGAGCTGGAGAGGTTGAGAAAAGGCGGTCACTGGGGTTTGCTGGTCAGCCAGTCTAGCCAAAATGGCGGGTTCCAGGTTCAGTGAGACTGTGTCCCACAAAACAAGGCAGAGAAGTGACTGAGGAAGATACCAGACATTGACCCCCAGCTTCCACATATATGTGTACACATACGCATTCACACCATAATAAATAAATACACAATTAATAAATAAATAGTACCACATAGAATTTTAATAATTGCCATTAAGAGGTGTGACCATAACATATATCACGTCCCTAATGGAAACTATTACTAAAATGACCTATGTCCCTGCATGTAGGTTGAGAGTGAGCATGCTCTGGCTATTTTGGGGGTGTCTTATGAATGTGTTTCTGTAGGTATCTATGCAGAAAAATAATTCCAACCTCCCTAACTCTTTTCCTTTAGCCAGGCTGGCCCAATACTCCTGCCTCTTCTCCAGAGTATCGAGTCCATACTCTTCTAATTGTGCTAGAAATGAACTCAGGGATTTAATCTTGCTCTGTTCATCTTGAGGTCTTTGGGGAAAGAGCTTCAACATGGCCTTGGTGGACTGCTCTGACGGTCTGGTCTCATTACCTTCAAAAGGTACAATCAGGGCCACAGCTTCACACCAAAGGTGCAAGTTCAAAGCACCCTGGATCCTTACGGTACAGGCTAAGAAGACTATGACATCTTTTCATGGATGTAGGAGGCTGCCCACATCCCAATCCTGGGATTATCCAGACGGGATCGTCAAAGGGTTAGAAGAAAGTTGTCTCCCCCAGTCCTTTGCCACTTGTTGTGGTGTTGGCCTGTCACTTTCACCAGTGAAGTCAGGTTAAGTCTGGTCCCCAACTCAAGTTTACACAGGTTATATGACTGTACCTACAGTTCCATGTAGTCCATTTATCAAAAAACTTTATGTACTTTAAAACTCAGAGTCTGGGGCTAGTGAGATGTCTTAATGGGTAAAGGCAATGAAACCTGAGGACCTAAGAGCATCCAGGACCCTGTGGTACAAGAAGAGCTGGCTATAGTGAGTTTTCTCTGACCTCTATATGTGGTCTGTGGTATGTGTGTACCCTCCCCAAATACACAACACACAACATACACACACACACAGACACACACACACAGACACACACACACACACAATTTTAAATTGAAAGTAGGAGGCTGTAGATAGAAACGTGTGTCTTGGGACTAGGAAGACAGCTCAGTTGGTAAAATGCTTGCCTTGCAAGTATGAGACCTCCGAATTTGGTCTCCAAAGCCTACATTTTTAAAAAAGCTGGGCATGGTAGCATGTACTTGTAATCCCAGAGCTAGAGAATAGAACCAGCTGGATCCCTGGGCATGCTGGTCAGCCAGCCTCACTCTGTGAGCACCAGGTGAGTGAGAGACCCTGTCTCAAAATATCCAAGGTAAATGACCTGAAGAATGCCCTCTATGTGCACACACACACACACACACACACACACCCCTGCACACAGACACATGAAAAAAAATCTGTGCCTTGTAGCCAAAAACATGGGCTCTGTGGTCAACCAACTTCTAAAGTACTACTTACTAACATCAGTACACAGGCAGCTTGGTTAACTTCCCCCAGACTGGTTTGCTGAGTTCTCCTGTGGGGGAGGGGCCGGAACCTCCTCGGACTAATGGTAATATCCTACCATTGAATGGTGCGGAGCTTGTAATGTCTCTCTAGGACACAGCCAAGACTTATTACCAGTCATTACAACAGCTGACAGTTCCGGGCCACGGGAACATGCAAAAGGTTGGGAAGGGAAGAGAGAGCCGGACTTGTGCACTGGCAATGTCTTCTTCATACTAGATAGACTATGGGACACTGTGAAGACAGCCAGTGTCCAGAGACCATCAGTCCCTTGGACCACGTGGAAACAGTAAATTAGCTCCCCCGACCCTGCTCTTTTATGGTAACTCATTTAGAATGTTTTAGATGGAATAGGTTCTGAAAATGCTACAAACCTAGCTGCCATGCCTCCTTGTTTGGCTGAACTTTGTGAATGAACACCTGCTTCCCAGACTCGCTGAGAACTTGAACCTCAATTGCTGCTTGGTTCCGAGTATCACCCCGCACCCAGGCACAGGGAAAGGAAGAGTCTGCATTCTTAGCGATGCATTCAATCTAAAGGAATAATGTATTCATTCAAGCCTTCGCTTTGTAAGCNATGGCACCCACTTCCCTACCAGCTCCCCCATCAAACACCATGCACTGACAGCTATTTTCTCTCTAGACGTCCCCAGCCCCGCAGTCCGTCCTGTCTAAGCTGGAGTCACAAGCAGAGACCAAACTTCCAGCTTCGACACATCATGGGAAAGAAGCAGGTAGTGGTTTCTACAATAGTGGCAGACACCGAGCCGGAATGGAAGCGAGAATCAGACGCGTTCAGATGTCAGCTTAGAGTACACAAGAGCATAGAGAGCCAGGGAGATCACNCTGTGCCCCCGCACGCACCACGACCCACAGGCGTCAGGGCACGTCCTTACCATTAAGCTGCCGGTAGACGATGTCCTCCAGCAGTGACAGGCGCTTCAGGACCGCATCCTGGATGGGGCTGGCGCTGTGCGCGCTGAGGTTAGCCACCTCTGCGCGAGGCCGGATCTCGTGGAAGGCGTCTCCGCTGCGCACCGCGATAGGCCGGCACTTAGCCAAAAATATCACGAAGCCGGCCACCGCAATCAAGTTCAACACCAACAACACTTTGACTCTCCTCAGTGAAGCCATCAAACAACACCGCCGGTCCTTTCCCTGGACCCACGCCTCTACCAGCCTCACCTGCGAGGCGCAGGGCAGCCTGAGACGGTGCAGACTCCTCACACCGGACAATTGCCAGGGGGTGGGGAGGAATCCCAGCTTCTGCCGGCCACAAAACGCCAGTGCTCAGGCGACAGAGACCACTGGGAGACACGGCTATTATTGGGGACCAAGAGTGATCACTCACATGGAAAGCCCCTGGCTTACAAAAGTGTCNCNGAAATGCCTGCTCCGTCCGCAGCACGCAGTTCTTTCTAAGAGGCAGCAAAAGGGTCTCTCCCCGCTGCACCCAGAACAGGTCGCCTTTGGACTTTGGACCTCCGGAGACGTGGAGCTTCAGGGACAACCCGGTGGCAGTCAGGATGCTCCAGAGATGTAGCGGGAGTGGCGCGCAGGTGCCCGGCTCCTGCTCTGAGCCCGCCGGCGGAAGAGCGCGCCACTCCTGGAGTTGCACCACCGACACTCTCTCCCGCAAGCGGCCGTCGCGGGGCTAGGACAGCGTTCTTCAGCAGAGAACCGGCTCCTCCGGGCGGGTGTCTTTGTTCAGCTCACCGGCCCGCTCCATCACTCCGGGAGGAGGAAAAGCCCGCTCCCGGTGCCCGCATCCTTCAGGCTCCGCAGTCACGCTCAAATCTCAATGACTCTCTCAAAGTGGGGGGGACAGCAGGAAAGGGGCGGGAGCAGAGACCCAGCGCTACGTCCTCTCCGCCCCCACCCCGCCAGCAAAACTCACCAGTGCGCACAGCGCCACGGGTTCCCAGACACGTTCCAAGTCCCCACAGGAGCCTCCAGGCCTGCCGGACACACTGGCCTGTCTCAGGAGGTGGCGCGTCGCGAGGCTGGCCGGAAGGAGGAGTCGGACCTCCAAAGTCACACCAGTTTTCTACACGCCTCTCTAAACGTCGCGGGGGGAGGGATGCGCGCTGGTTCCTCCGCCGCCTGTCACCATGGCCCGTGCCGCTCGTCCCAAGCTCCCAGGGGAACCAAACCAAGATCCGAGTGTCCCGATCACCGGACGCAATGACACCGCGGCTGCGGCACTGAGAGTACACACGGTCCCCCAGGGGATGGTAGGGTAGACCGGAGCAGCTAGGGAAACAGGAGGAGATGCTCAGGTGGCAACGGAAGGCGGGGCGCGGTCCCGAGGGGAGCGGCTGCGGCGCCGACTCCTCCCCCGAGGTCCCTTGGCCACCCTCTTCCCCGAGAGACAGTCGCCACCGCCGCTGCCACCCGCAGGCTGCGGAGCGCACAGCTAGGAGAAGCTGGCCGGCTCTTGCGCGCGCACCCGGAATGGGTGGGGGCGTCTGGAGAG
>LZPO01031192.1:1192665-1200165 GCA_001675575.1 Neotoma lepida
ATTCTAGGCAGGTGCTCTACCACTGAGTCACACCCCTAGCCCCTCACTGGGGGATTCTAGGCAGGTGCTCTACCACTGAGCTACATTCCCAACACAGGATGGGGTTTTAACTGCAGGGTTGCAGAACTTGAGCATGTCTGCATGAAAATGTAGTTCTTGGTGTGTCCATGATCATGGGCCACTCCTTGAGATTAGAATGTCAATAGTCTTTTATGAACATCGATGCTCCACAGACTGCCTGTGAAAGCTGGTGAGAGAAAAGCTTGTAGATATATCATGAAGCCACCAGCTCATCTAGGCCAGAGGGGCACATGAACTCTCTGGNTAGATAAGGTGAAAATCAAACCCTCTGAAGTTGTAAACATCACCATTACTTGAACTCTGTTCCCCTGTTTTTTTGAAAATTGTTTTCCCGGTCTGGAAATATGAACATAGTTGGGTGTCATATCCACCTGGGTTTATAGCCATTTACTGATAGANAAATGAAAAGTATGCCACATAGGCTTTGCATTTGAATATTTGGTTCCAAGTTGGTGATGCTGTTTGGGAGGAAGATGGGGAAACCCTCAGTAGGTGCAGCCTTGCTAGAGGAAGTATGTCACCGGGTGTACCAGGCTTTTCCTTTTGGGTCACCAACCAGGTTCCAAATCATGACGTGGAAACTTAGTATTAGTTTTGGCCTTAGCTTAGCTCTTATTTTAATCTGTTTCTCTTTATCTACCTTTTGCCTTGGGGATTTTTACCTTTCTTGCTGCATGTCTTAATTTCCTGCTTCCTCCAGTGTCTGTCTGTCTGGCAGCTGCCTGGTTTCTGGCCCCAGGCATGTCCCTCTCTCTCTCTCATTCTCTTCTCTNTCTTCGAGCCTATGTTTCTACTCCTATTTAGTCTCTCAGCCTGCCAGCCCCACCTATTTCTCTCTCCTGCCTAACTATGGACCTTTCAGCTCTTTTATTAGACCAACTGGGTGCCTTAGACAGGCAAAGTGAAACAGTAACACTTCTTTTCATAATTAAATAAATGCAGCAGAAACAAATGTAACACATCTTTACATCATTAGCAAAGGCAGCAGAAACAAATGGAACACACCTTTACATAGTTAAATATTCCACAGCATAAACAAATGTAACACAACTTTACACAGTTAAAGTAACATTCCACAGCAGAAGCAAATGTAACACACCTTTACACAGGTAAAGTAATATTCCACAGCATAAACAAATGGAACACATCTTTACATAGTTAAATATTCCACAACTGGGGGGTGGGTTTTGAGAGTTTATAACCTTGCTCCACTTCCGGTCCAGTTTCTCTTTGCTTTCTGTGTGGGGTTGGAGATGTGACATGTCACTTCCAGATCTGACTGCCAGCTGTCATGCCTCCCTCAAGGCTTCCCTGTCCATCATAGACTCTCCGCTGGAATCATAAGCCAAAATAAACTCTCCCATAAGTCACTTTGGTCCACAAAAAGTAACAATACAGAAGTCTGCACTAGGGAGAATAGGGATGTTCCTGTGAAGAACATGACTTGTTTTTTGGAGGAACATGGGATACTCTAGAAGTCTGAACTAGAAAGTGGTTGAATGCTGTAGGCGGAGCTTAACAGGTCCCTCTAATAGGAGCCTAATGACAGCTGTGCTGAGAGTAAATGTAGACGGTGGAGACCAGGCTCACAATGTTTCTAAGGGAAGCAGGGACTTTAGCAGCAACTGGGTTAGAGGTCACTTGAGTGATATTTTGGCAAAGAATCTGGCTGCCTTCTGACCTGGTTCTAAGAGTTTAGGGGAGGCTGAATTAAAAATTAACGAATACCAATCTTTTACATAAAATGGTGTACAACATATTTACATAATTCTGTCCTTTTAAATTGTCTACCTAAGCCAGCTGGGGTAGTGTGTGACTATAATCCCAATGGTTGGAAGGCTGAAGCAAAAGGATCATACGTGAGTTCCAGGCCAGCACCAACTTCAGAGTGAGACCCTGTCTCAAAACAAAAAATAGGAAAACCAAAGATAAAAAACAGAGGGGCTCATCTCTAGATCACTGACACTAACATGATGTAATNGCTGTGGAAATCTTTGGTGGTGCATTGTTTAAGGAANAATGATAAGGGAAATAAAGGTTAGCACATGCTCTGTACAGATGAAATTTGTGTGTATGATGTGTGTGTTTGCCACAGGATGCTTGTGGATGTCAGAGGGCAGCTTTGGGTGTCAGTCCTCACCTTCTACCTTGTTTACTGATGTGTATGCCAGGCTCTCTTCCCTGTTAGCTCTCCAGGAATCTCCTCTCTCCACCCTCCCATCTCACTATCTGAGTGTTGGGATGACAGGTGCATGCTGTCATGTTTAGCTCTAGGTGGGTTCTGAGAACCCACCTCAGGTCTCATACCTGGACAATAAGCACTTTACTCACCCACTAAGCCATTTCCCCAGCCCCCCTCTTTCCTCTAGTATTTTCCACTTGCANTTGGTTGAGTNTAAGGATCTANAGGACTGAGTGTATATGTAAGAATGTAAGTAGTTGAATATCTNTTGTGAGCNGGCAGTTCTGAAGGCAGTGGTGTTGAGAGAACCAAGGCTAGCAGAACTATCACATGGCTTCAGAGTCTGGCAGAGAAAAGACTCAGGATGGAGGCCCACATGTTTATATGACTGAAGATTGAANGGATAGGAAAGAAATGAATTAAATCAGTTCTGCTTGCTGGGGAAATCCACGGGCCCACAGAGCCACATAAACTACATCCACACAGATGAAAGAGCATCACAGAGCCCTGTCCTTCAGTCTCCCAAAAGGGGTGCTGATGTTCCCCCAACCACCAGCTGCCCCTGTGCATATACCATCTGCCCCAATCCTGCTAGAGAAACCAGAAAAAAATATATATATCTGTGTCTGAGAGACCTGTCACCAAGAGGTGTGGGCTGTGTTCCACTTCTGTCTCCAAGGAACAAATTGGTTCTTGACTTTTAAAAAAAATTGTTTATTTGTATTGATGATGTTGTGAGACAAGGTCTCACTATGTAGCCTAGGCTTGCTTGGAACTCACTAGGTAGCCAAGGCTGGCTTCAAACTCGTGATCCTCCTGCCTCAGCCTCCTGAGTGCTGGGATCACAGCAGTGTACAACCACACTTGAATGTTTCAAGATTTTAAGTTAAGAAATCTGAGGCGGAGACAGGGAGAGCAGTGCAAGTGAGACCCTGTCTCTGAAAAAGAAAGGAGGAGGAGGAGGAGGAGGAGGAGGAGGAGGAGGAAGGACAGGGGAGGGAGAGGGAGGGATTATCTCAAATGGATCCTCAAACCTTTCTTATTTATGAAACTCAGTGAAACTATAAAAATCTTTGTCCTGAGGCCATGATTCCCAGTGCAGTGTGCTCAGAAGAGTCTGGGGCCACACTGTTCTGACTATCAAAACTCTATCAATGGATTGATAGCTGAATGGACTATTGGAANTGGTGGAATTGTATGCCTGTCCTGAGGTTATGTTTCAGGCAGGAATATGTGACCTTGGCAGGAGGATAGATCAGTAGGTAAAGTCCTTGCTATAAACCTTGAGGACCTGAGTTGGGATCCCCAGAACCCACATAAAGCCAGGCACTGGAAAGCACGGATCTGTGATCCCAGTGCTCCAACANAGAGATGGGACACAGAGACCAGAGAATCCCCTGATGTTCACAGGAGAGCTAGCCTGATGTACACAGTGGTGAGCAACATGACCCTTCCTCAAACAAGGTGGAAGGTGACGCCAACACACACACACACACGGCATAAAAAAATTTAAAAATCTTTAAAAACACACAAAAAAATGCCAAGTCCAAGCCTAGCATCCCATTCCTCCAATCAAAGAAATCCTAACGTGCTGTTTATGTACATCCATCTAGAATGCTATAGTAGCACTGTGATTGCTTATCATTCTTGTAATTATTCACTTGCATTGCTGTCTCTTAGTGTAAGATAAGTAAAGTTAAAAGCCATATTTTGTATCTGTGTAGTGGCTTACACAGTAACACTGGCTAAATAAGTAAATGATTGACTGAGCTACAGGATTACCTGGATAGGGGCTTGCAAATATGGGGACCTGAGTTTGATCCCCAGAACCCATATTAAAAAAAAAAAAAGAAAGAAAACTGGGCAGGTAGCTGTGATGGATAATTAGTCGTCAATTTGACTATTTCTTTCTAATGAAAGCCCATATAAAAGGACAAGAAAGAAGGAAGCTTTTTGTGTTTGTCCATTTGTCCTTACTCTTGACAAGATCATCTATCTATTCTGCCACTGAGGCCTCTCTTCTCTGTTATGAGATGAGAACATATACTTCTCCTGGATTCCAACATAGATGGAAGAGCAGCTGAGACATCCAGCCTTGTAGACTGAACATTACAGGATTCTTGGCCTTTCCATCAGCAGACAGCCATTGTTGGACTTGTCAGAACACAGCTTCTAAGCTACTCTAATAAATCCCATATATATGTATGTGTGTGTGTGTGTGTGTGTGTGTGTGTCCCATGTGTGTGTCCTATGAGTTCTGTTCCTATAGAGAACGTGGACTATTATAGTGGCACATGCCTGTAACCCCAGCACTGTGGAGGTAGAAACAGGAAAATCTCCTAGAGATTGCCTGACAGCCATGAAAGTCAAATTGATGAGCCCCAGGTTCACTAAGAGACCTGCTTTTTGTTATTTGTTCTGGCTTGTTTATTTTTGAGACAAAGTTTCTCTGTGTAGCCCTGGCCCTGTCTTGGAGGTCACCCTGTAGGGCAGGCTGGCCTCAAACTCAGATCACCTGCCTCTGCCTCCCAAGTGCTGGAATTAAAGGCTTGCGCCACCACTGCCTGGCTTCTTAACTCTTAACTACTACTTGGTTTACAGTCCATGGCATGAATTTCCTCCTGTGGAGCAGGCCTTAAAATCAATCCAAGAGCAGTTTATCACTCCCATCACGGTTGTGCCACTGTTGCCTCCGTGGGCACATTTTGTGTGGCAGATTGGCATTGTGGTTTGCAGGGTTCACAGTTCTCACAGCCTCTGTGGTTGCCTATGCTGAGCCTGCACAAGGCTGGGCCTATCAACAGCCAATAATGGCTCAGTGACAGCCTCGTGAGGCCCTAATCCTTCCTGTTTAAACTATTGGCATCTGGTCGATTCTGGAGGAGGGACAGTCATTGCCTTCATCTGTGTCCCCAACAGAGTGTCTGCCAGGTTACAAATGACAGTTCCAAATCTGAGGCCACATAGACTGCCCTTGTTAAAATCGGTGTGTCACAAAACAAAACAAACAAGACATGAATGTAGGGAGGGGATCTTCGGAGAGAGTGGAGAGGACAGAAGTGGAAGGGAAATTAAAAAGGGTGGCTANGGAGAGTAAACAGGATGCATTATATGCATATGTGAAATTGCCAATGAATAAATTTAATCAAGGTAAAGAACAAACAACAATAATAATAATTTAAAAAGTAAAGGTCTAAGGATAATAGAGTATTTGCGAAGCATGTGTGAAGCCCTATGTTTAATCCCCAGTATCAAAAAACGAAAGGGAGAAAGGGGAGTGTAAGATGAATCTTAAACGGTCTTATTAATTGAAAACACCAGGCCAGNTATTGAGGTAAATTCGGAAAGGTCAGAGAAACAGAACAAGCCACAGCCAACCTCACCTTGCCAACTCCTCAGCTGACCTTGTTTCCTCAGACTGCAGGCTTCTGAGTCCTCACCCGAATGAATCTCAGCTGAACTGCTGCTCAAAGCCTGAAAGCTTAAGAGGCCTCTAGTTTCTGGTTTCCACACCTTATATACCTTTCTGCTTCCTGCCATTACTTCCTGGGATCAAAGGCGTGTGTCCTTCCCAAGCAAGACATAGATCTCAAGTCCTGGGATTAAAGGTGTGGACCACCACGCCTGGCTCTGTTTCCAGTGTGGCCTTGAACTCACAGAGATCTGGATGGATGGATCTCTGCCTCTGGAATGCTAGGATTAAAGGTGTGTGTGCCACCATTTTCGGGCCTCTAGGTCTATCTAGTGGTGGTTCTATTCTCTGACCCCAGATAAGTTTTATTAGGGTACACAGTATTTTGGGGGACACAATATAATCACATTTTCCCTTTTTGTCTAAAATAAAAGGTTATAATTAATACAAGAAAAACTATATCCAATAAATATATATAATATATACCATCAAGAATTGTATTAACAATGTCTAGTCCATTAACATTTGACAGATTCAGACAAAAAACTCCATTATATATATTAACAATGTCCAGTCCATTAACATTTGACAAATTCAGACAAAAAATTTCATTATTTATCCTGTTTTGGTGAGTCCAATCCAAAATTTATATACAATACACAAAAATCCAATCTAGTGTAAAATATTTAAAACTAGCAGTTCCTTTTTAAAAGTAAATTCAATAATATACCTTTTTTATCTTATATCTATATCCTCTCTTTTTTTTTCAGAGTAGATTCAATGATCTACCCTTTTTTATATCCTCTTTTTTCTTTTTCTTCTTTTTTTTTAAACAAGAACCCCGAATCTAATCTCCTTTATTTGGCATTTTTTTGACCATTAACAATTAATAACTTGTAATCAACCATCGTAAACAATGACAATGTCCATAACTTAAATGACCAAAAACCACCTACCCCACCTCTTGGAAATGTGGGCATCGAGTTCTTAAAATTACTTCTTGCTGTCTGGGGGCAAAGACATCTTTAGGGGATCCTGAAAAGAAAATTTTGGGGGGTTAATTTTCAAGTCCTGAGAGAGTTAGCTGTATCATTTGTCCAGTATCTGCATAATGGGAAAGTGCAGGGCTTGTCTCAAGTCCTTGCTCAAGTAGTCTGTCAGGCTGGATCATCTCAGTTAGCCATCTCAAAATTGTCCTGAGCAGTTTGTAGTCCAAAGCCGATCTTTGGGTGGTGTTAATCAGCTTAATGGCTTTATCATAGTCCATATGGAGTCATTGTTGTGGGATCCCGTCATCTTCTTGGAGACTTCAAAGTCACTGTTAGGTGTGATCATGGTTTACTGCAGAATTTTTTTGTGTGTGTGTGCCTCCTGTGGTTTGGAGCAATGACAATTGTAACTGTGGCAGGATCGTGTCTCACAGCCAAGTTTGCAATACAACAGGTTCCATTTTTCTTCACCAAGCTATTCTTTGATTTCAAGTCTCTGTGAGCAATAGCTGGCTTTTTTGGAGTACCAATAATCTCCATGTGAAGATGGGCAAGAGCAATTGCCGTGGACAGAGAGAAATCAAAAAGGAATCCATGCTCACGGTAATCCGACACCAGCCGCAGCTGAGTCCATGTGCCATTGTCTTTGTTGTCTGTTACTATAAATCCTAGGATGTTTTTATGGCATAACATCACAGTCTGATAAACCTCAGCCTCTTGGAACCATGAATGCTCTTTCCTAGAGAGAATATCTTCACAACAACTTCTTCTCCTTGCCACTTGCCTTGCCAAAGTTTTCCAAACTGACTTTTGCTGACACTTTCTTGTAACACGAT
>LZPO01031192.1:1202665-1218156 GCA_001675575.1 Neotoma lepida
CAGATTCAGCATGACTCACTGGCCACCAAGCCCCAGGGACATGCCCATCTGCCTTCCCAGAACTGGGATTACAGGCAAGCCTGTAAGGTAAGTTGCCAAGCCTGGCTTTTTATGGACTTAGAATCACCATGGAAACACACCTTCAGGTATATCTGTCAGGGTGTTTCCAGAGAGGTTTAGCAGAGGGGAAAAAAAGAAAAAAATAACCACCCCACCCTGAATGTGGGCAGAAGCATCCTATAGGCTGGGGTCCTGGCTCGCATAAAAAGGAAGTGAGCTAAACACCCACATTCTTCTCTCTCTGCTTCCAGCTACCTCGCTTTCCTACTGCCATGCCTTCCCAGCCATGATGGACTGCATCCTTGAACTGTGAGCCACAAGAAACCTTTCCTTCCTGAAGTGGTGTCACAAGGTTTGTGTCACAGCCACGAAGAGCCACGAACTGTCACAGAAAGAACTGCTGTAGTTTTGTAACATCCAAAGCAGCAAACGAACACCACTTAAAAGACAGACAGTATTCACCATTCCAGCAAGTTCCCTTCTGCACCCTAGTCAAAACTGGGTCTCTCGAAACTCTATTTCCAGAAACAAACTGATTCAGTTTGCATATAAATGAAATTATGCAATATGTACTTTTTCTTTTACTCAAAACAAGTGTTTTGATACTAATTCATGTTGTAGCATATATCAATAATTCATTCTTTGTTCTGTGATTAGAAGAAATATTCAATTACCTGGAGACATTCCAGTTTCTTTACTGGATAGGGCCTCACTAAGTTGCTATAGGTTGCCTGGACCTCACCCTGTCATTCAGCTAGACCTTAAGTTTATGATCCTCCTCCTTCAGCCTCAGAAGTAACTAAAGTTCCAGACCAGTAGAAGCAGGGCTCTCTCCCTAAGTGCCATGTTAAGGACCTTAGAGATTTCTGTTTTACTGTTAGGATTAAAACTGCTAAGAACATTCATGGACAAGCCTCTTTTGTCCTAAATTTTTTATTACATTTTACTTACTTGTGTGTGTGTGTGTGTGAACATGAACACACATGTGCATGTATGCATGTACTCTGTCGTGTATGTGAAAGTCAGAGGACAAATTGTGGGAGTCAGTTCTCTCCTTCCACCCTGGGAGTCCTGGGAATCAAGCTTGTATTATCAGGCTTGATGTGTGGCACTTTTAACTCACTGACCCATCTTGCTACCCTGGCAAACCTTTATTCTAATATATTTTTGTGTGTCCTGAATTCATGCCTAGGCATATAACTGCAGCAAGACATTGTACACACATTTTCTTTCATAAGAAACCACAAAACTATTCTACATCCTTGCCAACATGGCTAATTTTTTTTTTTCATTTTAGCCATTGTTATGGTAAAAGTGGCTCCTTAGTGTGGGCTTGTTGTTGGTGTGGTTTTTAGACAGGGTCTCACTTTGTAGCCCAGGCTAGCCTTGAACTTAAAGCAAGCCTTCTGCCTCAGCCTACCAAGTATTGGGATTTGTCTTAGTTAGGGTTTCTATTGCTGTGATGAAACACATGACCAAAAAATCAACTTGGGAAGGAAAGGGTTTATTTGGCTTACACTTCCACATCACAGTCCATCACTGAAGGAAGTCAGGACAGGAACTCATGCAGGGCAAGAACCTGGAGGCAGGAGCTGATGCAGAGGCCATGGAGGGGTGTGGCTTACTAGCTTGCTCCTCATGGCTTGCTCAAGCCTGCTTTCTTATAGAATCCAGGACCACCAGCCCAGGGATGGCACCATCNGCAATGCATTGGACCTTCCCCCATCAATCACTAATTAAGAAAATGCCCTACAAGCTTGCCTGTAGTCCGATCTTGTGAAGGCATTTTCTTAACTGAGGTTCCCTCCTCTGAGATGACTTTAGCATGTGTCAAGTTGACCTAAAACTAGTCAGCACAGGATTACAAAGGTCAACCACCATGTTCATTTTCATTTTCATTTTGTCTGGTAATGAAAGATAACAAACACTAGTGTATTTTTAGGCTATTTAAAGATCTCCTTCCAGAAAATATGTGTTCAAATTCTTCCTTCCTGTTTTCCTTTCCCTTCCCTTCTCTCTTCCCCCATTTCCTTCCTTCTTCCCTTCCTTTGTTTTGTTTGTAATGAGTCTCATTACACAGTCCAGGCTGTTTTCGAACTTGCGATGCCCCTGCCTCAGCCTCCATAGTGCTGGGATTGCAGGTCTATGCCACCATATCTCTAGTCTCCTTTCTATTGTTCAATAAACTGTTTATTATTACATTGAATCATAAGAGTTCTTTTTATATTTTGGATGGGAGTATTATTCTTCTATATGTGAGAAAATATGATAGCTTATTTTCAATACAAAGTGTCTTAGATTAATATAAGCTTTAGATACACCGGAGACAACTAGGCCCCCTGTCCCAGCAGCTGACTGTTGAATACCATACCTTTAAATTAAAGGTTAATGTCAGGTCAGGGAAATACTAAGTGCTGGCATTAAGGGTGGGGGTGGTTTAAGGCAGATGCTTAGTCAGTTATGTCCACAGGGGAACAATAGCACATCTACAAGATCAAAACTCTGCTCAGCAGAACATGGGCAATAACTTGGGGCACGCAATGAGAAAGGAAGGAAGGGGAGGGGTGAATGAAACCTAGGTGACTGTGGAAAAGATTGTACCTCTACCAGTATCCAGCCAATGAGGAAGAGGGAAAAGGGATTTGTGCTTAGAGGTATAGACATGACTGTTTTGGAATAGGTTGGATGTCTACCATTTTGTTTGGGTTGTTATCTGACCTGGAAAGCTCCTAAATAAACTGCCTCGCTTTGGCCACTCTGAATCTGAGGACTTATTATTAAGTGGAGGACCCTGTCCCCTATGTATGCAGTTGGCAGTGGGGAGTGACTGGTTTATCCCGACCATGGAAGCTAATAGCACTAGCAATGATGAGAATCTGGTTGTCTCTAGTAGTTCCTGTNAACTAACCTAGGCTTAACATGTGCCATATTGAGTTTGTGTTCTGGTGTTTAGTGTGTGTGTGTGTGTACGCGTGCGAGCACACGTGTTACTTTTCTGTTGCTGTGATAGAACATCATGACCAAAAGCAACTCAAAGAAGAAAGGGTTTATTTCAGCTGATGGTTCCAGGGGGATAGAGTCCATCATGGTAGGGAAGGCATGGCAGCAGGAACAGGAAGCTGACTGATCACATTTTCATGTACACACAGGAAACAGAGAGAGAACAGGAAGTGGGGCCAGGCTCTAAGCCCTCAAAGGCCACCCACATCACCTTCTTAAGTCTCATAACCTTCCTGAACAGCATCACCAACTGGAGACCAAGTGTTCAAATACATGAGCCTGTGGGAGACATTTCTCAATCAAACTATTACAGAGTGAGAGGTCAGGAATGGGCGGTAAGAGAAGCGGTACTGTGTAGAAGTACTACGGTCTAGAAACTTCTTCCCTTTCTTTCAAATCTGACTTCTGCACATGGCGGGCAGGAACAAAGGGAAATTGAGAAGAAAGTAAAGAACATTCTAGGAAGTTATTAGCCACCTACAACTCCCACCAGGACCTAGATGAGGCCATTATAGTCTCACGGGTAATGAATTAAACATCCCTTGACCCGAGCCAATATTCAGCCTTTTAAGTCCGACTGAGTCCAGCAAACGAAGAACCTGCCTGACATCCGCAAATTGGTAAGACAGGAAACTGTGCCTCCTTCCTTCAGAGTTGCCCTCCTTAATCAAATAACAGATGCACTCATCGAAGGAGTCTGAAGATACCACAGGTTGCGGGTCAGCAATTGTGGCCATTTATCCTCATCAAAGGGAGCAGCCCTGCTACCGACTAAATGAGTCCCAGCTCAGAGCAACAAGGAAGATGTCTGCCTCCTATCCCAGCTTCTGGCTAAGGCTCATTGCACTCAGCAGAGCTATAAAAGACAGCAGGATGTAGAAACATCAGCCTTTGAGAAGAGGATTAACATATTCAGAGACCTGGAGTTTCTGCTAATTAAATTAATCCCCTGGATCAAGTTTGGATGGGAAGAGGGTGGAGAGGAAGTGTGGGAAGGTAAAGATACTTTTAGACAACTGAAACTTAGAAGAGAGAGTAGGTATTGGGACCCAATTGAGTTGTCTGTTTGTGCTGCCTGTTCCAGCCTTCTACCAAGGTGCCCAGCAGAGTAAATGAGGAAGAATGGTTTAAGAAGTCTTGATAGTGTTCCACAGGGAAGTGGGGAGTGTCAACTCAAGGTCATTGTAACACACCATCAGCTCCTTGGTTGTAAATCATTAAGCCTAAAGGGCCCCCGTTGCCCTCCAGCAGGATAGCTGGTTATAGCCCTCCTCCAGACCCGACTGGTTCTGTTGCAAAACATTCCTGTGCTGCAGAGCTCAAGGGTCAGGGAGAAAATGACAGAGCAGCCAGTGCCCATGAAGATCATTCAGTAGAATGCTTCTCAGTGGTTCATCTCAGAGGCTTTGCCCTGACCTTGAACAGGTATATATCTCAAAACTCCACATACAAGAGCCACAGCCTGGGGAGCTAACCCAGTAGCCTAACTACCTAGGGAGTTCAGATCCCTAGCACCCACACAAAAAGTCAGGTGTGATGGCGTGTGCTTGTAGCCTTCCTGGGGCTCACTGCCTAGCTGTTCTTGCTGAATTGGTGAGCTCANTTATCAGTGAGAGATCCTACTCAAAAGGTAAAGTGGAGGATGAGAGAGGAAGACATCTCACTTAGACTTCTGGTCTCCACATACATGTGCACAGATGTGTACATGCACTCCTGTGTGTACAAAAGCATGTACACACACACACAACCACAGGTACTCTCACTGCTTCAGGATACTCCAGAAACCCTATCGATAAACTCATAAATTACATATAGATAAACTCATAAACCTTATAAATCTGAAAAACAAGGCTAAAGGTCACTGTTGTGATTGTGAAATGTCTCCCACAGGCTCATGTGTTTGAACACACCATCCCCAGCTGGTGGTGCTGTGTTGGAAGGTTCCAGAACGTTTGGAACTGTGATCTAGCCAGCAGAAATAAATTCCTGAGAGTTGGCCTTGGAGGTAATAGCTGCATCTGGTTCCTGCCTTGCTCTCTCTGCTTCTTGTCAGCTGCTGTAGTGTAACTAAACAGCTCCAAGCTTCCCTTGCCATGGACCAAGGCATTCCAGCCCTGTGCCTTGCCCACCACAATGGACAGAACCTTCTGAAACTGTGAGTTAAAGTAAATCTCTCCTCCTCTAAATCACTTCCATCAGGTATTTTATCACGTGGACAAGAAAACTAACTAATACAGTTATGTGCTTGGCCCAAGGTCACCAGGAAATGGAAAAAATACAGACCTGAACATAGAATGCCAAGCTCAGAGGCCAGGAAGTATCAATTCCAAGGCTAGGGAGATGGTTCATTCATCAAAGCACTTACAACATGCTGTGGTTTGAATGAGAAATGTCTTCCAGAGGCTCATGTGTTTGTATAGTTGGTCCCCAGTTAGTGGCCATTGCACAGAACCTTCAGGAGGCAGAGCCTCGCTGCAGGAAGTACATCATTCGGGGAGGGCTTAAGGTTGTATAACCTGGCTCCACTTCCTGTTCTCATTCTGCTTCCTGAGTATAGATGTCATGTGATCAGCTAGTTTCCTGCTCCCGTCACCATGCCATCTCTGCAGCCATGACTTCTCCATCATGATGGATGGATGCTGTCCCTCTAGAACTGCAAGCCAAAACAAACCCTTTCTCCTTTAAGCTGCTATCTGTCAGAGTATTTTATCTCAGCAACAGAAAGGGAAGTGGGATCCTGTGTGTAAGCACAGCAACCTGCATTCAGATCCCCAGCACCCACGTAAAAGCCACTCATGAGCAGAAGGGCATGTGTCTGTCATCCCAGGGCTGGGGAAGCAGAGTCAGGCTCCTGTCACTGCTGAAGCTCTGTGGTGATAAATTATAGCATTCCTTGGCTAATGGTTGGGATTCCTGGGCCACCTTAGAGAAATTCCCTAACGGGAAACCTCTGCTCCCTTTTCTGGTCTCTTACAATGATGGTCTTCCCTCTGCACCAAGCATTAACATTCTCACCGTGAGCCACTATGCCAGGCTCCATTGTTAAGAATTCTTGGGTACCACATTTCCTTCTTCACCCATCCTCTTTGGCATCCTCAGCATCATCTCTCTTTCATAATTTCTTCTCACTCTATGTCTTCCTCATATGCCCTTCTCTCTACTCCAATTATTTCTAAGCTTCCAGCCAGTCTCATTTTCCGTCACATACTTTCCGAGGCTTTGGAGCTCTGTCTCCAACTCCTAAATAATCACACACGAAAAAAAAATTAGACGATGTCTCGAAGAATAGGCTTGGAATTTCCCCCCTGCAATACCATGTACCCCAAGGCCCTCAGTAGGGAGGATGAGTCGTGACTTGCTCTACAGAGATGAAGGAAGAAGGCTCATGGGACTTCTGGAAGCCTTCTTCCAACTGTGAGACTCTGCAGTTTCTTGATTAGACGGAATGAAGGAAGGAACCCTGGCATTTCCCCATTAAAGGAATGACGAGCAAGTTTCATTTGTGGTATCTCTGACTGATAGTTCGCATTTTAAGGTTAAGATATTTTACTGCTTCCAGATGGTCAGCTCACTTGCAGCCAGAAGAGCATCACTGCAGAGCTTAAGAATAGCTGGGATGCAGAGCAAGATTTTAATTATCATGTAGAGGATCTAATTAAAAAGACATACAGTAGTCAGTGTCTCACATGCTCCAGCCTATAAAACTCAGTAGTTAAAAAAATTACCTTAAGGAGGAAATTGGAAAATTATTCAATTTGAGGCTGAGACACTTGAGGAATTTCTCAAATTAGGAGAAGAGAATGAGGTTAACTGCTTGTGGTACACCATCCGGTACACCGCCTCATGTTGTCCTTTCTATCCTGCTTAATGGCCCAGACGTGAGATGGTCCCTCTGTCTTTTTGTGTGCAGGCTGGAGGGTGGCACCAAGTGTTTTCCTTAATTTCTTACTTTATTTTTTGAGACTGGCTCTTTCACTAAATCCTGAGTTCACTGATTTGGTTAGACAGACTGGCCAGAGGGCTCCAGGGATTCATCTATTCCTCTCTCTCTCTCTCTCTCTCTCTCTCTCTCTCCCATCCCCTCCCTTTCTCTCTCTCTCCTCTATATGTATCATCCTTCTATCTACTATCTATTCAGCTACCCATGTATGTTTCTATGTATCCATCTATCATCTATGCATCCACCCAGTTACTCCTCGATAGATTATATATGTATGTTAGATATCTTAATAGATAATAGCCATATAGAAGATGGATAGGTAGATGATAGATTATACGTAGACTGACAGATAAAAGATGATAGATAGATAGATAGAAAGACAGACAGACAGACAGACAGACAGACAGACAGACAGAAAGAAAGAAAGAAAGAAAGAAAGAAAGAAAGAAAGAAAGAAAGAAAGAAAGATGATAGACAGTCAGACAGGTGCATTTATAGATGATAGACATGGTGGTGCCATCATGCCTGGCTTTTACATGGGTTCCAAGGATCCAAAGTCACACCTTTGGACCATCACAGCAGAGCTGTCTCCATGACCTGGCTTTATAGTTTCTTAAGGGTCTTGCTATGTATCCCAAGCTGGCCTTGAAGTCATAATCCTCCNGATTCAACTTCTTAAGGAGCTGGAATGAAAGGCATGCACCACAATTAGAAACCATCTAGATTTGCTTGTTGNATGAAGTATCAAATTATCAATCTGTACCATATATATAATCAAAAGAGTTCATAAAAATAAGAGGATTCCCAGAAAAGTAGGTAAATTTGGTCAAGGAGAGACTGTTTTGCAAACAGGCTTGCTTTTTCTTAGTTTTATTAACTTCCTGCATTTCCTCATTCCCTCTATTGCTGGATTCCCTAACTGTTTGACTTACATCAGCAGGATGCATCCTTTGGCCTAGGCACCTCACAACATTCTGTCTGTGAAGGCCAGCTGGATGGTTGTCTGTGGGTCTGTCTTATTCATTTTGTGTCGTAGAGTATGATGATGAGCATTCATTGACAACTTGATCTAGAATCCCTTGGGAGATAAGCCTCAGGACACGTCTGTGGACAATTATCTCGATAACATTAATTGATATGGGAAGACTTGCCATAACTGTGGGAAAGACCATTTCCTCATCAGGGGACTGTGAACTGTGTAAAATGGACAGAGTGAGAGGGGAGCATGGATTCATCAATTTCCTCTTCTGACTTCTCCCGTCTTGACTTCCCAACCATGATGGACTGTACCTTGAACTGCGGGCCAGAACAACTCCTGCTTGCCTTGAGTTGTGTTTCCCAGGGTATTTTATCATGGCAACAGGGAGAGAAATTAAGATACAGAGTTTGCCCNCAATGCCTATGTCACAATCCCTTACCAATGGGCTTAAGACGATTACAGAAACTGCTACTGTGGATATCANTATGGGGTGAATAGGAAGCATCCCCCATAGGCTTGCGTGTTGAATCCTTGGCCCCCAGATGATGGTGCTGTTTGGGGAGGTTCTGGAAACTCAGGCGGAGAAGCCTAGCTGGAGGAGGTAGTTCACTGGGGGGTAATTTGCAGGTGTATTGTCCTGTGTCACTTCCTATCTCACTGTTTCCTGTGTGTGTGATATGAATACCTCTTCTTTGCCACATGTTCCCATGGCCATTGTGTTTCCACCACTGCATTCTGTCTAAGTTCTTGTCTCCAGTTGACCATGGACTGATCCCTCTAAATTCCCCATCCCTTGGATTGTCTGTTAGGTCACAGACATCACACTGGTGAAAAAGCAAATTAATACAAGTGTCACAAGTATCTTTTGAGTAATGTGTCCATACATTTTTTCTTTTCTTTTCTTTTCTTTTCTTTTCTTTTCTTTTCTTTTCTTTTCTTTTCTTTTCTTTTCTTCTCGTGTCGTTTCGTTTCGTTTCGTTTCGTTTCGTTTCGTTTCGTTTCATGTACCCAGACTAGTTTTTCCAGCTTACTATGCAGCCAAAGATGACTTTGAGCTACTGATCTTCTTGCCTTCACATCACAAATGCTGGGATTATAGGCGTGCACCAGCAAGCCCAGTTTCAACAGTCCTGGGGATGGACCAGGGTTTCAAACATGCTGAGCAAACACATGGACATCTGCAGCCNTGTCCACATTTCTTTGAAGGATGTATCCCAGTGGAACTACAGAGACATGGAGANAGCATACATTTATATACTGAAATTTAGGAGAAAGTGCCAAACAGTGTCACAAAGGCTTTACTCCTACTGTCAATGCATTAGAGTTGTGATTGTACCTAGCTTCTGCCAACTGAAGAATCTCAGGGATCACCTTTATATTTGTTCTATGATTGTGTGTGTGTGAGTGTGTTTGTGTGTGTGTGTGTGTGTGTGTGTGTGTGTATGTGTGTGTGTGTAAAGGCCACAGGTTAAATTGACTGTTTCTCTCAGTTGCTCTCCATCTAATTTTCCTAGACAGGGTCTCCCACGGAACCTGTCTGACCAGCAAGCCTTGGAGACCCCCTTGCCTCTGTCTCCCACTGCATTGAAGACATGCAGCACAACACTGGCCTTTTTATATGGATCCTGGGGATCTGAACTCAGACCCTCATGCTTGCCCAACAAGCACTCTACTGCCTGAACCCTCTCCCAGTCATGTTTATCTGCTTTGAACCATNCAGATGGAGGTGTGAGGTTTTTGAGGACTGATTTACTTTGCATTTCTCTGATAACTAATGAATTAGCACCTCTTCAAATGCATATTAGTCNTGTGGACATCCTCTTTTGTACANTGACTGCCTACATTTTATCTCCATATTTCTGTTGCTTCCTTTCCTTTGGGTTTGTGAGATCTTTTTAAAAATTTCACGTACTTGAGTTATGACTCCATTATTGGTGGCATATGTTGTCTGAGTAACGCTGTCAAGACCATCATTCTTCGTGGCTTTCAGCACACATAAGNATGTGTTTAAACTGGGTGGGATTTCTAAGAGTGAAATTTTATGGTCCTGAGAGTTTTCAATTTGGTATGTGCTTAGAAAATTTCCTGCCTGTGATAAACTATTCTGACAAAAGGAAAAGGGGGAAAGGGCACAGGAAGGTTGGTTTATTTGTGCTCACAGTTTGAGGGCACAGTCCATCGTGGTAGGAGAGTCACAAGGCCAGGAGCGTGAGGCAGCCAGTCACATTGCATCCACAGTCAGGAGGGAGAGGGAGATGAATGATAATGCTCAGCTTGCTTCTCCTTGTTATTCAGTCTGAGACCCCAGCCAAGGGAATGGTGCCTCCCACATTTATGGTGGCTTTTCCCTCCTTAGTTAACTCAATCTAGATATTCCCTCACAGGCATAGTCTCCTAGGTGACTCTAGATCCTGTCAAGGATCATTATTAACTGACCATTAAAAGATGCAAGGGGGTGGAGAGATGGCTCAGTGTTTAAAAGCATTGGCTGCTCTTTCAGAGNACCAGGGTTCAATTCTCAGCACCCACATGGCAGCTCACAACTATCTGTAACTCAAGGCCCANAGGATCTGACTCCCTCACACAGACATACATGCAGGCCAAACACCAATGGACATAATAAAAATAATTTTTAAAAAATATAAAAATAAAAAGATGGATTCAACAGCATGCATGGATAATCCCAGTGCTGGGNAAGCAGAGATAGGCAGAATTCCTGGTGTTTTTGCCAGCCAGNTTAGCCAAATCAGTAAATCCCAGGTTAGGTGAGGAGATTCCCTGTCTTGAAACACTAAGGTGAAAGAAGACATACAACCCTCTGGCCTCAAATGGACAGACACACGTATGCTCATGCACCCCCACACACATATGTTCAACACACACAAAACAATATCATGCATGAAAACTTTGTTACACCTATCTGTGCACATAGTTGAAGTATGAAATGTGTGTGTCCACAAGAAAGAGAAGAAAAGCCTTTGAGCTTTGAAATAGTACTTNCAAGACAAAGGCAGGCAGGAGCCCTCCTCCTGGAACTTCCCAGCTCTAATTTTGCCTCTATCTAACAAGAAAGACTTCATCTTGATATCCACTGTCCTAAGCAGTTGGGCAAAGCACACAGAAGGCTTTGCTTAACCGGACCTTCTCAAGATAGACTAAGATTTCATATACTCAAGGGAACATGTCATGAGCAACATCCTCTGCCCCCTCCCTAGATAACTTTTTTCCTNTAGCTTTTCCTACCTTTCTAGACCATTCATCCATCCAGATGTGTAAGANAGACTCTCAAATCTCCAGATTCCTTGTCCTTACCAGCCCAAATGCTCTCAGTGATGTCAAATTCATCCCAAGTCCTGCTGAGTTTACTTCCTGTTCCATAAAAGTGGCTCTTCCTCTCCGTTCCTCCCATCACTATCATCCCTCAGCTAGATACCTGTAGCCATTGGTCAGCTGGTCCCNTCACTTCTTACTAGTCCTCTACTGTGATAGTTTGAATGAGAATGCCCCGCAATGGGTGCATGTATTTTAATACTTGGTCTCCAGTTGGTGAAACAGTTTGGGAAGGATGAGGAGGTGTGGCCTTGTTGGAGGAGGTGTGTCACTGGCTGAAGGTGGACTTTGAGATTCCAAAAGCCCACGCCATTTCCAGTGTGCTCTCTCTGCCTCATGGTTGTGTCTCAAGATGTGAGCTCTTAGATACTGCACCAACACTGTGTCTGCCTGCTTGCTGCCATGCTGGNTGTCNTGATGGTCATGGACTCACCCTCTGAAACTGTAAGACCCAAATAATCCCCTTCTTCTCTAAGTTCCCTTGGTCATGGTGTCTTATCACAGCAATAGAAACGTAATTAAAACATTTACTAACCCACTTTTCATGGAGTAACCAAGTGGCAAAGCTGAATACATCCAGCTCCACTCCCTTAGAACAATGACCAAATCTAGGAACTTGAGCCTCCCAATCAGATCCTTCCTTGTTCAGCCTCATGTTCTACCTTCCATGTTACTGTTACCCTCCTGCAACAAGGCGCTATTGTCTCTCTCATATTCTACATGTTGCTTCTGGCCTTTGTCCTTCACTTCAGACAACCTCTCCCTGCGCTATGACCCCACTTTCTCCCTTGCCTCTTTCTGACTCGTTATCCCTCCAATTTGAGTGACATACTCAAAGAGTATCTTGCAACAAGCCTCCACCCGCTTCCACCTTCTCCTCTGTTCCCTGGAGCTCAGAGCAGCCCTGTCATTTCACTTAGCAACTTGAAGGATTTCTCTTGACCTNGAGTCAGCCTCTTCCACTAAACCGTGAGAACCAGGAACACAAAGTCAGTTCTCATTTTGTATCTAGCCTCCCTGTTCTTTGCTTTAGCAAAGTGCTGGCTCTTAAAACTGTTGGTCAATTAAACAGTCTCCAAATGAAAGAATCATTACAATCGTGTGACAAGCCTCTCCAGTGTCTCTGTTTTTATTTTATTTGAATAATTTTAATTATATGCATATATGTGTGTCTGTGCGTGGGTATGTGCACATATGTGTGCAGGTGCCCTTAGAGGCCAGAAGAGGGCACTGGATACCCTAGAGCTGGAGTTACAAGCAGTTGTGAGCTGCCTGATGTGGGTGCTGGGAACTGAATATGAGTCCTCTGTTTGGAGCTGGAGTTACAAGCAGTTGTGAGCTGCCTGATGTGGGTGCTGGGAACTAAACATGAATCCTCTGTAAAAACATATACTCTTAACTGCTGAGCCATCTCTCTAGTCCCTTGATTATATTTTATTGATATGTAATTAATTTTATTTTAATATTATGTCATTAAATGGCACACACACATGCTCTCTCTCTCTCTCTCTCTCACACACACACACACACACACACACACAAAGATAAATAGTACTTCAAAATTAAAACATCCAAGAACTGAGGATATAGCTTAGTGACAAAGTGCCTAGCATTTGCAAGGGATGTTGCTTTCTATTCTGTGTGTGTGTGTGTGTGTGTGTGTGTGTGTGTGTGTGTGTGTGTGTGTTTCCTATACAGTATTATATAGAAAAGAGATTCTAAATATATTTCAAACAATTTTTATTATACTTATTTATTTGTGTGCATGTGTATGTGCTTGCTCATGCCATGGCACACATGTGAAGGTCAGAGAACAGAGTTTCAGGGAGACGCTCTCTCCTTCTGCCATATGGACCCTGGAGTGGGGATGCATGAGCACCTTCTCCCACTGAGCTAGTTCACCAGCCCCTAAAATACATCTTTTAAGCTTTTAATGTTTTTGTTTTTAATTTTATGTGTATGGATGCTTTGTCTGCACATATGTCTGGGCATCTGGAGTTCCCATGGAGTCAAGAAGAGGGTGAAGAGGGCATTGGATCCCCTGGAACTGAAGTTACAGACAGGAATTGAACTCAAGGTTGTCAAGCTTGGCACCAGAAGTCTTTACCTGCTGGACCATCTCACTAGCCCATATTTATATGTCATGTAGCTCTCAAGGCAGACAGAGTTCATGACACACAATTTAAAAAAATAGCTTCATGGATGAGCATGGTGGCACAGGACTGCATCTCAACTCTTCGACCGCTGAGGAAAAGAGAATTTTGAGTTTAAGCCAGCCTGGGCTACACAGCAAAGACCCTGTGTTCAAACAACAACAGGGCCTGGCGAGATGGCTCAATTAGCAAAGTATTATTAGCTAAAGCATGAGGACAAGAGTTCGGATCCCACAGGGGCCTTGTAAAAAGCTAAGTGTGGTGGTGTGCACCTCTAATCCTAGCACCAGAAGACGGGCAGGCAGATCCTTGGAGCTCCCTGGCCCACTGGTCTCTCTTGAGAGACATCATAACCAAGTACAGAATGTGGCCATTAGTGGATGAAGAAGAAAAATAAAACTGACAGAAAAGATATTTTTAGGGCACTTAGAGGAATTTGGAATGTATAATAGATGAAATTATGAAATCATTAGGTTTCTTAGGAGAAAGGACGTCAGTTGTGTTACATGAGAGAAATATCATGACTCTTAGGAAACAAAAGAAAAGATATTTAGAAGTGAAATGACATTCTATCTGCAACTTATTACAGGAGGGAAAGTGTGTGTGTGTGTGTGTGTGTGTGTGTGTGTGTGTGTATGTGTGTGTGTGAGCGCATGCACACATATGCACAGGAATATACATAGAGAGAGAATGAGTGGGCCTGGGAGATGGCTGAACAGGTAAAGTGCTTGCCATGGGAATATGAGGACCAGAGTTTGGATTCCCAGAATGCACTCAGGTGGGTGGGATTATAGGCAGTCGCCTTGCAATCCCAATGATCAGTTTGCAGACAGGAGATCCCTGGAGCAAGCTAACAGGCTACACTGGCTGCACTGGTTAACTCTAGGTTAGGGAAAGACCCTGCCTTGATACGTAAGGTAGAGAGTAACTCACGAAGACACCCAAGGTCAACTGCTGGTCTGTACGTGTACATATACACAAACTCTCACTTGTGCCCCTCCACACACAAATACCACACACATATATACATAGTCCCCCAAAAAGAGATGGAGCGAGTTAACACAACAGGGAGGTACTTAGGCACACTCACAGTGTCACACGCTCTACAGGACAGATGGGCTCCTCAAACTCTTTGAAGAATTTAGACGTTTCAAAAGAGTCAACACCATGAAAAATTAATGGGCAAANTCAATGAAAAAGACGGACGAGACATCATAGCTGAGTGCAGAGTGTGGCTGTTAATGGATCCCAGATCAGGGGAGAATGTAAAAGTGACAAAAAAAAAAAAAGACATTTTTAGGGCACCAAGAGAATTTTGGACTGTATAATCGATGAAATTTTGAAACTGTTAGTTTGTAAGAGAGAGAACATGGTGGTATCCCACAAGAGAAATGTTGCTCTTAGGAAATGTAAGAGACTGTATTTAGGGTGAAGTACTATGCTGTCTGTAATTATCCAGGTAGCTGGGGAGAAAGCTGTGCCTGTACAGATACAGGTGCATGGATACATGTCTACCTACAGTTATAGTGTGGTGTCACACTACTGGGTTAGGCTATGCAGAGTACTGTGCTAGTCTTTCAACTTTTATGTGAGACAGGTTTTTCAAGAAAACGGATTTTTCAAAACAATTCCTACAAAGATTACATTTTAGAGGAGAAAGAGTGCTTTTGAACAAAAACCTTTAAAAATGAGATGATAAATTATTATGGAATCATTGAAAGACACTCTTGCTCTAGAGAATGACAGCGGGGTGGGGGTGGGGATGCTTTGTCTAGGGGGTCAGTGCAGGTCTGTCTGAGAAAATGACAGTTGGCTCAAGTTCTGAATGACAAGAAATAAGCAGTTCTGAGAGACATGGCACAGCACCACGGGAACAGCAGAGGTTTGGGGTAGAAATTAACTTGGTTGGTCAAGAAACTGAAAGCAAGCCTGAGAGTGTGGGTTCGCGGCAGATTACCTGCCCAGATTTGCCCAGTGAGGGGCTGGGGTGTGGCTCAGTGGTAGAGCACCTGCCTAGAATCCCCCAGTG
>LZPO01031192.1:1297167-1307877 GCA_001675575.1 Neotoma lepida
CTGGAGAGATGGCACAGAACTTAAGAATATATACAGCTCTTTTAGAGGACCTGAGTTCAGAACACAGAACCCAGGTTAGGAGGCTCACAACAACCTGGAACCCCAGATCCAGGGGCTACACTGCCCTGTTCTGGACTCCACAGGCACTGTACCCACATGTACAAACCCACACAGAGACATAGACACACACACACACAAACAAAATAAAATCTTCTAAAAATTAAATAAAGGGGAGAGCAACTGAAAAACACCCCATCTCTGGCCTCCACATGCACACACGTGTGTATACATATGAACACACAGACACACACACCCAAAATCTTATTTCTGGCAGAATAGATTCTCTTCGTCTTTCAGAACAGTCCAAGACAACAAAAGATTCAGAGTCTGGAGAAGGAAGACTATTGGAGGACTAACAAGTCAGCCACAGGAGCTGAGCAGTCTCCACAACCCAACAGAAACAAGACTCCAGGTGACACAGCCGAAGGAACNCAGGTTCCCTCAGCTTTGACTCTTCCGTGTGTAAACACACAAAGGTTTCATTCTCCTGAGAGCGGTGCATGGAATATGAGTATCTGCTACATCCCATCACCATGGTTTGAGTCTATCGTTTACTCGAGTGGCTCTATCATTTACTTCATTGCTCAGTTTCAGATTACAATTTCNTATTCTATTNGAAGTCTCAGAGTCCTGTGCGACCCATTCTTCCTGGTCCTGCCCCAGGTAAATGCGTGGCTCCTCTCTCTCACACCAGCCTGTTCTTCTGTCCTCACTTGCTGCCTGCTGGGCAGGGGATGTGGGAGCTGGACAGAGGTCTCTACTGTGTGGTATTCGCCACTGCTCTGGCTGGTTCTCTGATGTACAGAGGCTGTCTCTTATACACATCTAGATGTGTATAAGAGACAGCACTTACTTACTGGCTTGCTCAGCCTGCTTTCTTATAGAACCCAGGACCACCAGCCCAGGGATGGCACCATCCACCATGGGCTGGGCCCTCCCCCACCAATCACTAACTAATAAAATGCCCCACAGGCTTGCCTACATCCCTGATCTTATGAAGGCATTTTCTCAACTGAGGTTCCCTCCTCTCTGATGACTCTAACTTGTGTCAAGTTGACCCAAAACTGGCCAGTACAAGGGTCCAGTCTATCATGGTGACAAAGGCAGGAAGCGACAGCAGGAGTATGAGGCAGCTGGTCACACTGAAGGAAGCAGAGAGATGAATGCTGGTGCTCAGAGCACTTTCTCCTTCTNACTTAGTCCAGGACCCCAGCCTTTGGGATGGTGTCACCTACATTCAGGGCAGGTCTTCCTTCNTCAGCTAAAGTTTCTGGAAGCTCCCTCATAGACACGTCAGAGATGTACATCCTTGGTGGTTTGCAATACAGTCAAGTTGACAATGAGTATCAACCGTCACCAATGGGATATTGTTTGAATATATGCCACATTTCCCCTCCCCTAGAACTCATGTGTTAGAAATAAGACCCATACTCTAGTGCCGTTGATGGGGCCATTCATTGGGTGATTAGGTCATAAGGGCTCTGCGCTCAGTGGCCAGTGAGCCAGCTCTTGTGAGTACTGCCAATAAGATAATTTGTTCTCCAACCTGAGTCTGATGGGATCTACNTCTGGTTTCAGCTTTCTTCCCTATTCATGGTAAAGAAAGAATTNTTCCTTTTACCTNANCCCCATGGAAGGAAATGTCACAGAGAAAATCCTCCCTTGGCTCAATAATTATATGCTAACAACATGTTAGGGAGATGGTTCAGTGGTTAAAGCTCTTGCTGTACAAGTGTGAAGATCTAAGTTCAAATCCCCAGGTCCCACATAAAGGCCAGATGTGGTAGCACCTATCTATAATATAAGCACTCCTTTGGGGGGGGGTATGCTGGGAAAGAGTTTCTTGGTATTGCACAAAGAAACACACAGACAAAGCCAAAGTAACTTGGTAAGACAATTTCTTTTTGAAAAAAAAAAGGGGGTGTGTGTGCCATGACCTAAACTGGGCTAGCAAGCACATCAGGGCAGAAAGTACACCTAGGTTTTACACTAAGGCAGGCAAAAACTGTGTCTTATCCCAGTAGGGAAGCCCCATCTCACAGTCTGACAAGATTGGCTGTGGAATATTCCTTTACACTGTGTGAATGTATGTCGCTGTGATTGGCTTAATAAANAGGCTGACTGGCCAATAGCTGGACAGGATAAGGTTAGGTGGGAGAACCAAACTGAGAATGCTGGGAAGAAGAAGGGTGGAGTCAGGAGTCGTGCACAGATGTAGAGAAAAGCAAGATGGGCATGCTGTACTGAGAAAAGGTACCAAGCCACATGGCAAAGCATAGATAAGAAATACGGATTCATTTAAATGTAACAGTTAGCTAATAACAAGCCTGAGCTATTGGCTGATCATTTATAATTAATATTAAGCCTCTGAGTGGTTATTTGGGAAGTAGCTGCTGAGACACGGAGAAATTCCACCTACAATTAGCTAACCTGCATGAAGGGAAGGGTGTGATATTCAAGTCTCAGGAGTTGGGTGATTGCAATCTGGCACATCCTAAATGGAGATGGGTGTNATGGAATATTGACCCTTGGTNGGCTAGATACTTTTGACAGTAAAAATCATTTCTCACAGATGGGAGNTGGAGGCAGGAAAATCCCCAGAAGGTCAAGAGCCAGCTAGCCTGGTATCTTGGTTTATTAGCATATGTCTTAGTTAGGCTTACAATTGCTATGATGAAACACTGTCTTGGTTAGGGTTTTAGTGCTGTGAAGAAACACCATGACCATGGCAACTCTTAAAAGGAAAACAGTTCATGGGCTGGCTTACAGTTTCAGAGGTTTAGTCCATTGTCATCACGGTGGGACACAGTGGCACACAGGCATACATAGTGCTGGAGAAGGAACTGAGAGTTCTACATCTTGATCCACAGGCANCAGGAAGAGACAAAGACACTGGCCTGGCTTGAGCATCTGAGACCTAAAAGCNCACCTCCAGTGACATACTTCCTCCAATAACACCACACCTACTCCAAGACCACACCTCCCAATAGTGCCAGTTCCCTGTAAGCCTATGGGGCTNTTTTCATTCAAACTACCACAGACACCNTGANTAAAAGCAAGTTAGGGAGGAAAGGGTTTACTTGGCTTACACTTCCACACTGTAGTCTACCACTGAAGGAAGTNAGGACAGGAACTCAAGCAGGGCAGGAACTTGGAGGCAGGAGCTGATGCAGAGGCCATGNAGGGCTGCTACTTACTGGCTTGCTTAGGCTGCTTTCCTATAGAACCTAGGACTACCAACCCAAGGATGGCACCACCCACAATGGTCTGGACCCTCCCCCATCAATCACAAATTAAGAAAATGCCCTACAGCTGGATCTTATAGAGGCATTTTTTCAACTGCTGTCCCCTCCTTTTGGATATCTCCAGCTTGTGTCAAGTTGACATAAGAATAGCCAGCACCTCTGGAGTATACAGAAGTGAACACTGGGGTGACCAGCAAAAGAGCCTGTTTCAAATGAGGTGGAAGGCAAAGNCCAAAGCCTGAGACTCTCCTCCAGCCCTCACACACCCACACATGCCCACTGTGGCAGGTGGATGCCCATATGCACACAGGGGAACTCATACATATACACATACCTAGATTACATACACACAAACAGGCTTCAAAAAACTAATTTAAAAGATAAACTTAAAACAGCCAAATGTACATAAATAAAACTAGGCATAGTGGTGTGTGTTATAATTCCAGAACTGGGGAAGCTGGGGTAGGAGGGCTGGAAATTCAAGGCCAGCCTAGGCTACACAGCAATGGGGTTCATCAACACCTTGTCTCAAAAACAAATGGAAGAGTAAATAACAAATAAGCAGTAAGAAAGAGAAATTATATACCCCAGCATCTACCAAATTAGTCTTCTCCTAAAAGAACCCTAGAGGCGGTCTTTTTACAGTAATAATAATTTCAGGTGTGGTATTANAGGGTTCTCTAGGAACAGAACCAATAACATACATTCATATTACAAGGGGATTCATTAGATTGGCTTACATGATACCTTCAGAGTTGCCCAAGGATGTCTTCACATTGGAGAGGCTGAGAACCCANGAGGCTGGGTACCTCAGCAGTCCAAAGGCTGGGAGGACTTCTGGATTGCCTCTAGTCTCCAGTCCACATTGAAAAGCTGAAGAGATGGGTTCCAACATCACTGAGGGAATCAGCGACTGTAGCAACAAGGCAGATGAACTCACCAGCAAGAGTAAACACCAAGCAGGCAAAAGGTGAAAACTTCCTTCTTTCATGTCCTTTTATCTTGGTGGCTACCACAAGGTGCCAATCACATTCNGGAAGGTCTTCCCAGATCTATTAAGGTCATCAAGATCATCTCCTATAGACATGCCAACAGATAGGCCCATAGACCAACTTGATCTATGCAATCCCTCATTGAAAGTCTCTTCCTAGGTGAGCCTAGATCATGCCAAGTTGACATTTCATCTAATTATCATAGATATTGAGGTTTCTTTTTGATTTTCTTTTTTGAGCCATGCTCTCCATTAATGGAATTTCACTTTGTAGCTGAGGATGACCTTGAACTCCTGTTNCTCTCGCCTCCACCCCANGAGTGCCGGGATTATAGTGAGAACAACCAAATCTAATTTATGCTGTAGATGGAACCCATGGCTTTGTGCAAGTTCTGCAAGCTTTCCATCAACTGACCCATGCCTGCAGCCAACACCTCCCTTTTAAGAGCTGAGAAAAGGTTCACCCAAGTATGTTAAAATGTCTTGGAATCAAACAGCAACCACTGTTGCCTGAAACCCTTCGGACTCTACCCAAAACAATCTCATGGGTCTAGTTTGCACTCCTTCATTTCCTACCCCTATCCTCGCCTTTCAAGGCTGTTTTCTGAGCTTTGAAAGACTCAAAATATAGCTCGCTAAGAGGGAATGCAATTGTGTGATGTGAATAGCAGCTCCCACAAACCTCAGACACCCCTGGTTTTTCAAACCACTTCAATGTGCAAACAGCCCTGGGAGCCAGAGGCAACTGCAATTAACAGATGTATCTTCACACAGAAGAAATTCCAAAGGGCCTGCAGTGNTCTACAGAGACTATTTACATGACATTTAGTGGGGAGGCCAGAGCTGTTTTATCCTGGTGTCATATTTAATAGGTGGTGGNGCTCGGGGGTTCCTTGCATAGAATACACAAGACTCTAGGCTCCATTCCCAGCATTGCAGAAAAACAAGTTCGTTAAGTTATAATAAAAGGCNAGAAGCTGGGCATGGTGGCACTTGGGGAACTGGGGTAGAAGAATTGACACGAGACCATGTTGTTACTGGCATTGTTAGGGTCAGAGCTTTGGCCCTGGCAGCTCTAACAAGCCAGGCTCAGTCACCAGTCCTCAATAAGCCAATTAAACAGAAAAACAAGAGTGAAAAAAGAAAGGAGATTGATTCAGCGTGGCCACACTGGAAAGAGGAACACTGAGGTATACACACACACACACACACACACACACACACACACACACACACACACACACACACTCCTTAAATGGACATTTAATCCCCAATTTGACAGTATTGAGAGGTGGAGTCTTCAGATGTGACTGTGTCTATATGACAGGAAATTAGTGCACTTTTAATGCCGACTCCGGAGCTGATTTATACAGCAAGAAGGCACCATCTATGAAGCATAAAGCAGGTCTTTGCCAGTCACCAAAATACGTATCTGGACCCTTATGTTTATTTACCCAGGGAAGTGATATAGCCAACTGCTCGTGCATCCCAACAAGGCTTTCTTCTCTGGNTCACCTAAATTCCTCTCATTCCAGCTTCACACCTAACTCATTCCACATGTTCTAACTTGAGATGTCACATTGTCTTAATACATCAATTTTCCTCTAATGGTAGATGATACAGTGGTGCATGGAGCCCACCCCCTAGCTGTAGTCAGTGCATAGAGGCCTCTGTGAACACAGGAGATGTGCACAGAGCCAGATGTGGAACAGCCTGCTGTGCCCACAGAGGTGGGAGGATGTAACACAAATCTTAAAAGGTCTTATTATCAGAAAAAAACCCAGAGCCAGATATTGGGGTAAAAACTGAGAGATCAGAGAGGCCGAAAGAAGCCAGCCACATTCTTATTGCTAGGAAATCCTCAGCCAAAGAGAACTANTTCCTGTATATACTCACAACTATATACCTTTCTGTGCCTTGCCATCTTACTTCCTCTCTGCACCCAGCTACATCACTTCCTCTTTCTACCCAGCTCTATCACTTCCTGACTGTTTGTACAGACCTCCAGACCTCTATGGTTAACTAGCACTGAGATTAAAGGCCTGTGCCACCACACCTGGCTCTGTTCTCAGTATGGCCTTGAACTCACAGAGCTCTGGATGAATCTCTGCCTCCCGAATGCTAGGATTAAAGACNTGTACTACCACAGTCTGACCTCTATGTTTAATATAGTGGCTGGCTTTTTCCTCTGATCCCTGGATAAGCTTTATTGGGGTGCACAAATAAAATATCACCACAGGAGGATGAGGGGTTTGAGGAGCTAGAAGGTTACACAGTGAGTTTCAGTATAGTCTGGGTGTCCAGGGAGACCTCATCTAAACGAAAATAAAACAGTCCCTACCAAAAGAAAAGGAAGAGGAGGAGGAGGAGGAGGAGGAGGAGGAAGAGAAAGAGGGGAAAAACCCCAAGCACATAGAGAAACTCACAAACTAAACACATTCTCTACCTACTTCCTGTGAAAATTTTCAGATGGGCTGGTCCAAAGCGCCCCCTGGTGGCCAGCGACATGCTTTGCTTTGTGTGTTTCCTAAACCTGACTTCAGTGGGGCTTCACAGCTGAAAAGCCAGGCTCTTCGTTCTTGGTTTCTATCACTACATTCCTCTCTCTCTTCTTTTCTCTCTTCCTTTCTTCTTTTCCTCTTGTTTGAAATGCCTCCTCCCTTGGCTTCCAAACAGCCCCGCCGCCCGCTGTGATGACTATTCTTGTCTGTCAACTTGGCTACACCTGTGAGGGAGTTTTCTCAATTCAATCATTTGAAGTGGGAAGACCTCCCTTTTAATCCAGATGTTTCGAGCCAGGAAAATCCACCTTTAGTCAGGGTCACACCTTCTGGTGTGCGACAGCCTATATAAAGGACATGGAAGAAGGAAGCTCTCTTTCTTTGCCTGCTTGCTCTCACTGGCAAGTCCATTCCTTCACTAGCATTAGAGCCTAAATCTTTGGGATTCCGGCATACACTGAAGACTAGCTGAAATACCCAGCCTCATCTTAGACCGACAATCCTGAATAACTACTGGATTCTTGGGCTTCTCATTGATAGACAGCCACTACCTAGCTGCACCACAGCCCATAAGCCATTCTGATAGATTCCCAATATGTATTCATTCTAACAGTTCTGTTCCTCTAGAGAACTCTGACTAATACACCCTCCTGCTTCTGCCTCCCTACCCTGGCCTCCCTGCCAGGTCCTTCTGCTCTGCTGGTTTCTAAATGTTTGTGCCCTTTATGTCCTGACCTGGCTCTGTCCTCATCTTCCAACTTGTGCAAGACTTTTGTGGGGATGGGAACTGGGATTTAGCTGTAGAGCACATATTTAAAATCCCCCAGTGAGGGGCTGAGGTATGGCTCAATGGTAGAACACCTGCCTAGAATCCCCCAGTGAGGGGCTGGGGTGTGGCTCAGTGGTAGAGCACTTGCCTAGAATCCCCCAGTGAGGGGCTGGGGTGTGGCTCAGTGGTAGAGCACCTGCCTAGAATTCTCCAGTGAGGGGCTGGGGATGTGGCTCAGTGGTAGAGCACCTGCCTAGAATCCCCCAGTGAGAGACTGGGGGTGTGGCTCAGTGGTAGAGTGCTTGCTGAGCACCTACAAGGCTCTGGATTCCATCATCAGCACTGCACTGCAATAATAGCTAAACGTGCCAGGTGGTGATGGTGCACACCTTTAATTCCAGCACTTGGGAGGCAGAGGCAGGCAAATCTCTGAGTTCAAGGCCAGCCTGGTCTACAGAGTAAGTTCCAGGACAGCCAGGGCTGTTACACAGAGAAACTCTGTCTCAAAAAACCAATAACAACAACAACAATAATAATAATAATAATAATAATAATAATAATAAATGCCCAGAATCTTAACATTGTATTTAACTCATATTAACTGTACAATTTAGTAAAAATGACTGTGGTATTCCTATACATGCACAGACCTGGCTTGAAGCCTCTCCCAAGTCCCTGCGTGTGCTTCTTAAAAGTAATTGGACAGAATAACCCCTGCATCTCCCCCAGTGTTCTAGGGCATGTATGATAGGAGACTGAGATCCTCTTCANGGCTGAGATATTCTTTGTGAAGGGAAAAGAGCAGGNAGTGGAAACGGGAGGCTGATGGTTCTGGGAGCAGTGCTGTGGGGGATGGAGTAGAGTATGACAAGGTANCTTGGCTCTCAGCACCCTCTTGGGATCACACAAAGTGACATTTTCTCTTGGCCCAGTACACAAGGAGGGTACACAAGATGACCAATGATCTGCTATAGGGATGCCTTGATGGGCAGTTGTCTGAGAGGTTGCAGGCGAGCCCTCCGAGCTCAGAATACTTCAGTGAGAGCCCCTGGATGTGAGGGGCTGGGAGTGAGATTCCAACCCTGTGGCCTTTCTATGAAGGCCAGAGGNGATGGCCTGGTGGTGTGTGAAGATATACTTCCTTCCAGACCTTTTAGGGCATCCTTTAAGGAAGCTATATGTGTCAATCACTCCAACTTAGAGAAAGCAAACCCTTTCGGTCACACCAGTTGCCCTGACCTCTGGAGAGCTAGCTCGGAGGCAGCCTCACCTTCAGAGCCATACTGTTTCTGCCTTGGATTTCCAAGTTTGTTCCACCACCTTCGCGTGGGCTCCGCCTGCCAGATTCAACTAAACTGTGTTCTCATGGCTCCCTCTGGTGTCCACAGCACGCAATAGCAGGAGGCCAGGGCGCTTCTTGTCTAAGCTTGTTTGGAGGCAGGCCTCCCGAATCATGGTATCATGCACAGCCCCTTTGCTACAGAGGATTTGGGGCTCGCTTTTGCAAGTTCTTGATCCATTGATAAAAGAAATTAAAAACTGACTCAGAAGGACGTTTGATGAATTGTTTAGAGTTTGAGAGGAAAAAAACGGAAAACAGGATCCCAGCATAAAGGGGAAGAGGACAGAATGTCAAACGTTCTGAGTCAGGGTCAGCAACAGAAGTCTGCAAGCAATGGGGTAAGGGAGTCTTCAGAGAAACAAGCCCAAAGATTAGCATGCTTAGGATTTGGGCTAGTATTGAGAGAAAAAAAAAGACAGAAAGGAGAAAAGTTACACTTTGAGTTAGAACTCAGGAAAGTGGGCAGGCTTGGCAGTGAGGGAGCTCATTGAGGGAAGGGCTTCTAGGGATGATNTATAAGTACATCATGTCTTCAAGGGGATAATTATTCCTCCCATCTCCTTAGCACGTTTTCAGGTGACTCAGCTTTCTTGCCCGGTAGTCTCCTAGCCCGATGATTGACAGCCCAGCTGAATTAACTCTTAAGGGAGGGGCTCTGTCTTAGTCTGGGTTTTTATTGCTATGAAGAGACACCATGACCATGGCAACTCTGATATAAAAAAAAAAACAAAACATTTCATTGGGGTGGCTCAGTTACAGTTTCAGACGTTCAGTCCATTATCATCAAGGTGGGGAGCATGGCGGCAGCATTCAGGCAGACATGGTGCTGGAGCTGAGAGTCCTATGTCTTGATTCAGAGGCAACAGAAAGTTGACTGACTGTCACACTGAGTGAAGCTTGAGAAAAGATACCTCAAAGCCCAACCCCACAGTGACACACTTCCTCCAACAAGGCCACACATCCTAATAGTGCCACTCTCTATGGGGGGGGGGCATTTTCATTCAAACCACTGGATGATCATAGTATATAATGTTCTAATCCTGGCTTAGATCAGAGAGGAAGTAGCTTTCCCTTAATAGGCCAAAATATCTTATAGGCAGCTGCTGTGCAGGTCACAGAATTTGTTGCCAGCAGCTTCCTGGCTCTGCCAGCAAGTGAGAGGACTCTTGTCAATCTTGTGGGCTTTCCCATACTGGTCAAGTTTGTTACTCTGGGGAGTTTCATGAGTTTCCCTGTCTCTCCCGGAGGGAGGGTTTTAGTTCTAAAGATGTTGCAACCCACAAGTGAGATCCTGTCAAAGAGGAAGAAAGGAAGACAGGAAGAAAGAGACGCTACTTAGACTCTGCAGTGAAGGTTTGGCAGCGTCCACCATTGGAGGAGTGCTTGCCTGGGTTCAAGAGAGGAGAGAAGAGAGTGGAATTTTTAAAATTACCAACTGGGGAGACAGGGGGACTCCTCATCAGGAGGATGGGGTAGGAGGATTGTGAATTGGAGGTTGCCTTGGTTACATAGTAAGGCTAGATAGATAGATAACAGATAGGTAGATAGATAAATAGATAGATAGATAATAGATAGATAATAGATAGATAGATAGATGATAGATAGATAGATAATAGATAGATAGATAGATGACTGATAAAGGATAGATAGATACATATATAGGTGATTGGTAGAGGATAGATGGATGATAGATAGGTAGGTAGGTAGGTAGGTAGACAGACAGACAGACAGACAGACTAGATAGATAGGTAGATAGATAGATAGATAGATAGATAGATAGATAGATAGATAGATAGATAGAT
>LZPO01031192.1:1325989-1344621 GCA_001675575.1 Neotoma lepida
TATGAGCAGATACCCATGATAAAAAGAAGTCAAACAGTAGAGAGTAATACAAAATGCTTTATTTGATATGACCACTACTAGCAGTGTCTTGTATTTCCTTGCTAAGCATATGCTCATAGATCTGTGAGTATTTGTGTAGGTGCATGTCTGTGTGTGTGTGTGTGTGTACATATTCATGCACGTGCAGGTGCTATGTAGACAAGGCTGGCCTCAAATTCAGAAAGATCTGCCTGCCTCTGCACCCCAAGTGCTGGGATTAAAGGTGTGTTCCACCACACTCAATTCCATCTTGTTCTTTGAGAAAGGAGCTCTCACTGGATGGAACTCACCAATTCAGCTAGGTTAGCTGGCCAGTGCATCCCAGGGGCTGGCCTGCCTCTGCCTCCCCGCTGTTGTGACTACAAATGTGTGCCACCACACTCAGCTTGATTATCTCTTGGTCCACGGTGAACAAAAGAGGGGGTATCGATGAAGCAGGGCCCATCTCCCTAGCCATGGGGGGCGCATTACCTCACAAGCTGGTATAAATTGTATTCTTTAGTTCTTAAGAGATTGGGGACACCGAGCCCAAACATCACTTGGAACTGTCAGCTTTCTGCACCAACCCACTCTCTGAACTCACCAGCGGCAGAGAACAAAGTGGAAGGTCGCGCCAGATCATGAGGATGATGGATGGCTCCGAAGAGGCTAGGGCCTGGAGGACGGCTCAGGAACTCAGGTTTCAGCCCAAAGTCCAGCTTGTGTGGGTCTGACTGCATCTGTTTCTAAAACAAGAGGANGGAGAGGGGATGAAACCAGGGGAACGGCAAAGAGGTACGAGTGCATAACCCAAGACTGGTCGGGGTGGGTCAATGCTGTGAACCTTGCACTTGGACTCTGAGCCCANCAGGCTCCAGTGTACAGAGAGTATGAGAACAAAGGCTTCNGATGCCAGGAAGCCAGTNTGGCCTGGCAGGGACCAACAGTGGCTGCTATAAGGTGACGTTTGCTTCCTACATCAGAAATGTCTAACGGTAAAACTAGGGCTTGGCCTTTGACATGGTCCACAGATCCTAGATATTCCAAAACTAGTACCGCTCCCCACACAGGCCATTATTGTGTTATAAAGGCCTAGTTTGCAAGTTCTTCCCCTACCCCTCCATCTCACGTAGCNCAGACTCGCCTGGCCTCAAGCCCACTGTGTACCCAAGGATGACCATGACTTCCTTATCCTCCTGCCTCNGTCTCTATAAAACCATCATGCCTTATGTGATGCNAGAGATGAAACCCAGGGCTTCCTGCATGGAAGACAACACATCACNAGCTGAGTCACATCCCTAGACCTGGGCCGTTTTGTTTGCTTTGAAGCAGAGTTTCATGTAGCCCAGGCTACGCTGAAACTTATTGCATACTTGAGGGTATCCTTAAACTCCTAATCCTTCTGTCTCCAGCTCCCCAGTGCTGAGGCAACAGGTGTGCACCACCATGCCTGAATGCAAGCCCCGCCCCCCAAAACTTACTTTATTTCTGTTTATTGTGGTGAGTGTGTGTGTGTGTGTGTGTGTCTGTGTATGGGGGGGGGTCCCACAGAGTCCAGAAAATGGCAACAGATCGCCTGAAGCAGAGTTAGAAAGAGCTGGAGTTACAAGTGGTTGTGAGCCACCCAGATGGGTTCCTGGAAGGAACCTCAGTTCCTCTGGTTTGGTTTTTTGCTTGTTTGTTTNTTTATTTGTTTTGTCTTTTTGTTTTATTTATTTNTTTTGTTAACTTGATAGAGGCTAGGGTCATTTAGGAAGAGGTGACTTGAACTGAGAAAATACCTCCAGTAGACTGGCCCATGAACAAGTCTGTGGGGGCATTTTCTTGATTCATGATGGATGTGGGATGGCCCAGCCACTGGGTGTGGTGCCACCCCTGGGCAGGTGGTCAGTCCTCCATAGCTTCTGCTTGAGTTCCCGCCTCAGTCACAGACTGTGACAGGGAGGTGTAACCCTTTCCTCCCCAAGTTGCTTTTGCCCATTGTGTGCATCAGAACCCTAGAAAGCAAACTAAGGCAAACAGCAAGTGTTCTTAATGGCTGAGCGATCTATCCAGGCCCTCTCCCNGCCAGTTTTAAAATGACAGCATTTTAAAGCTCATTACATTAGGAATTCTGCAAGAACAATCTCATGCATAAAATTAATTGCCCAATGGCTCTTTTTCATTGTCTAATATATCACAACACATTCATTGAATCACTGTTACATATTTTAAAAAGCACAGAAGCTGGGGAGAAATTCAGTGAGTAAAGTACTTGCCAGGCAAAAATAAAGATCCGAGTCTGACCCCTAGAATGCACCTTAAAAAAAAAAAGCTAAGTGTAGTTGTGTATGATTACAATCCCAGCAGCTCTGATCAGCCAGCCTAGCTTAATGCGTGAACTGCAGGCCAATGAGAGCCTCTGTCTCAAAGAGCGAGGTGGATGGCTACTAGGGACAACATCTGTTGACATTCACAAGTATACACACTTGTACATGTACAGCGTACATGAACACTCACTGCACACACACCACACACCACACACCACACACACACACACACACACACACACACACATACACACACACAGGGGTATGTTTTTCATTAACAGGCATCTTTTCCTTTCCAACTTCCATGAATTACCAGATGTGTGAACTGTGCATAGGCACCACCATGTGAAGTCTTGACTATTCACGGACTCACTCCATCTTCTCCATAGCTCACTTAGCTCCATTCCCTCAGTGACTACAGATGAGCCTACCATCTTTTCCTNGGCCCCTACCCAGCATCATTCTGGAGGCTGGTATCCATCTGAAACTACAGGATATCCAATGTGCCCATCTTCCAGAGTTCTGACAGCCTTCCCTCTCAGTCAGCTTCCTGCCTNCCCAGAGTGACACTGTCCCCTGCTCCTAGCTGCATGCCTGGGCCCTGCTTCTATTTGGTCCTTGCAATCTCCTGGCTTCCTCTGGTGATTTCAGCCATCTTGACCTTGCGTTTGTCTTGCCTTGAACCCTCTCCCTGTTCCAGGGAACCCTGTCCCCTGCTGTGTAATGGTAGAAGAGCCTTTACAAAGGACAGTCACCTACATTGATATCNGTGTGAAAATCATAGGGAAGATAAGCCAACCCCCACTCACCCATCAACCCTCTCTGAAAGTGCAAACCTAGCTATGTACCTCGCCGAACACACAGAACCTTCAACATGGTATGTGCATGTGTGCACGTGTATGCATGTGCCTATGGAGGACACAGGACATCTTTTGGTGTGGTTGGCAGGCACTGACCACCTTCTATTGGAAACAGGGTCTATCAATAGCCTGGAGCTCACTAGGCTAGGCTGGCTGGCGAGCAAACACCACTGGTCCATCTGTTTTCACTTCCTCAGCTCTGGAATTGTGAGTGTAAGCCACCATGACCAGCTTTTTTGGTGGTTTCTGGGGGTTGAACTCAGGTTGCCAAGCTTGCAAGGCAAGCTCTTTACTGAGCTGTGTCCCCATCCCATTACCTTTTACTCAAATGTACACACACATACACACACACACACACACACACACACACACACACACCTGTCTCTTATACACATCTAGATGTGTATAAGAGACAGCACACACACAGAGTAAGTCTTACTACTGAACACATATGAAAACAGGAAGATCAGTGCCCTGAGCCTGTCACAGGAAACATCCTGTAGGCCTAAGGTCTCCACAAATAATTCATGAGTGACTAAGAGGATGAGTAAATGTATATTCAGGAGCCAGAGACAGAGAGATGCAATTTCTGCTCGGATCTATGGGGAATACCATAATGAAAGCCTCACTANCAAGGAACAGCCAAACCCCAAAACCAAGCTTCCAATTCTCTGTAAATCTATAAAAATCTTCGGAGCACCTCCTTTAATTTAGGTGCCAAGTTATTTAGTGCTAATATCGCACGGTAGACGGTGTGGACTCATTAAGTGGGAATCAGGTCCAACAGGCAGAATGGGAGCTTGGGGATTAGAAAATGTTTGCTGGGAGAGGAAGATGAACCGAGTCATCCCGTGTGTTCGAGAGGCCCGGCTAATTGAATTGGGATAATGAAAGTCAAGTCACCAGGGGCGCTTTCATGGAACAGAAGTTGCTAAAAGAGCGGCCTCCCTGTCATCCTTCATCCCTTTAAACTCAGGGAGTTAAAAGGAAGCTGAGGCTTACCTGCTGTTCCACTGTCCCCNTCATCCAGAACCCAGAGTGAANTGAAGTCATCATGCCAACCTAGTTAGCTTTTTAAACTACACCCATTTTCTAGCTGAGCTGAACTATAAGGGCTCTAATTATGCCTCGCCTGGCAATAAGGTACAAGTGAGCAAGACTCACTGATGGGGTGTGAGGAAGAGCAGGTGCCTAGGAAATAAAGAGATGACTTTGTTCCTCAAAGAGGAGGTGAGCGTTTTCTTTTCCTTAGCTCTTACTTATTTTTTTGTGCAGGTGCATGGTCCTGCCACCGTGTGTGTGTGGAAGTCAGGGGATAATTTTCAGCGGTCGGTTCTTGCTTTCCATCATGGCGGCAGGTCTGGGACTCGAACTCGGGTACTCAGAGTTGGCAGCAAGTGTCCTTACCTGCTGAGTCACCTCACCTTTTTTTTTTTTAAACTGTTATATGTATACTTACATATAAATATACAAATACAACCTGCTGAGTCCATTTAGTATTGCTTGTATATATGTGCTCGGGATTATTCACTCGGTATTGGACAACCAATCAGGGTGCTCAACCTAGACCCAGTCTCCTCTCTTAGCAATCATTGTTTATAGCTCTTCATCTAGGGAGAGGCCTTTGAGATTGCCCCCATCTGTGCTGGCATGTCAGCGGCAGGTGTCCTTGTTCAGGTTCACCCTCGTTTTAAATCACGGACCCCTTTGCATAGTGTTTCTCTTACGTGAGGTTCAACAATCCCTTCTCTCTTTCTTTCCTTCCTTTCTCCCTCCCTCCTTCCCACCCTCCCTCCCTCTCTCCTTTTTTAAGAATTGTCTTAAAAATCTGTCTATCCATGCATCATTTTATGTGGAGGCAGAAGGACCACCTGGAGAAGATGCTTCTCTCTTTCCATCACGTGAGTGCTGGGGAAACTAAACTCAGGTCGTCAGGCTTGGTGACAAGCACCTTTACCCACTGAGCCATCTTGCTAGAGCCCTCTCTTTTTTTGAAACAGGGTCTCTTCTATAGATAGGTACAATAACTGGCCAGAAAGTAGTTTTGGTGAGGACTTGGAATGTTCTAGCCTCCAGAAGGACTGATGCTATGTCTAGAAGAGTAATCGTTCAAGACTGTTAATTATTGTACGCACAGCCAATGAGCACCCAGTACCTTCAACTTCTTGCAGGGTAGAAATGTTCACTTCTCCAAATCCATAATATGAAAAAAAAGTATCTTTTTAAATATTTTAAAAATATGTTGAATTTATGTGTATTTGTGTCTGAGTGTGTGTATATGGGTATGCCCACGCAGGGGTGCCCTTGGAGGCTCAAAGAGTGTACTGGACTCTCTGCAGCTGAAGTTACAGATGGTTGTGAGCTGCCTGATATGGGTGCTGGGAACTGAACTTGGGTCCTCTGCAAGAGCAGTCATACTCTTAACTGATGAGCTGTATCTCTAGCCCCTNGATTTTTTTGTTAAAAACAAGCAAACAAACAAACAAACAGGCTAGGGAGATGAGATAACTCAGCTGGTAAAGGCATCCACCACCAAGCCTGGTGACCCAAGTTGACCCCTGGGACTCACATGGTAGAGAGAACTGACTCCTAAAAGTTGTCCTGTAATCTACACACACACACACACACACACACACACACACACACACACACAATCACACTAAAACAATGAATACATAAATAAAATGTAAAAGCAAAATCCAAAAAAATCTCAAACCCTAAAACTCTCCCTGTTGGCTCTTCTCAGGTTTAAGTGTTGTCTAGATTTTAATTCTTGCTCTATAGTAGTTCTATATAGATTTCCAAAAGCTTTATTTTATGAGTTAATCAATTTTTACGCCCTTTCCATTCATAAGACCAACTCATCAAAAAGGAAAAGGACACCAGGGGGTGATATTTGTTTTAGTGCTTATGGTTTCCCTCAGTGACAAAAAGATTTCTGAGTACCAGTCTGAAGATGGAATGGCCCTCACCCTTCCTGTCTGTGAGGATCAGGAGTTCAAGGTCATCCTCAGCTACAAACTGAGTCCTTGTCCTGCTGGACGACCTGTGACTGTCTCAAAACAGGAATAGTAATAAAACCAAACCCTTCCCGCCTTGGCTCTTTGGGTTTAGTTTTATACGCCCCTTCCGTGAGGTTCCCATGTTCCTGAGCCCGGCTCCACCCAGTTCTGCACAGGGGAGTCACAACCAACCTTGACTTTCTGTTGATGGTGATAAATCTGCCAGGCGATGTGCACGTGCATGGCGCACCACTTTCCTGGTTTCTGGAATGAGAAAGAACAGCTTGGTCAGAAGGAAGACATGTCATGAAACCCGCTTTCGTTCGCCCTGGGGTCCCTGCACATCTGGGCTATGGAGATTTCTTTCATGAGAACCAGAGAGCTCTATGTCAGTCAAGTGCTTCCATTAGCAGCTCTTTCAAGCTCAGGCATGAGGGAGTCAGAACCCGCATCCCCTTTGTCCCATGTGGGCCTGAGACAATAGCTCCTTCACAAGGCAGTTCTCTGCCAAGGACAAGATGGCGAAGACCTGACTCTCTCTGTGTGGCTTGTCATCTGCAGTGCCAGCAGGCAGGCCTAGTGAGTAGCAAGTCCTACCTAACAAATGCTGTCAAGCCAACAGGCACATCAGCTGTCCAGAAGAGCTAATTAAGGGCTGTCTGTAGCTCGAATCAAAACAAGAGAGGGGACAGGCCCCTCAAAGTGTTACACAGAAATTTGTCACATTTTTATTGCAGTCTGGCAACTTCAGATGTTTCATGGAGAGCCAGTAAGCCATGTGTGCACATGACTTTATTCACTTCTAGTTAAAAGAAGAGAAAAGGGGGAGTGAGGGGCTGAGGAGGAATGAATGCCTTCCTTCCTGCAGGGATCAAGTCTCTCTTCTGTCTTCTGAAGAGCACGTGTCAATGCATGGTGCCAGAGAGGGCAGGGCCAACTCTTTCTGCTTCCTTTCTGCTTAGCACCTCCGCGTGCTCATTCAGCAAATACCACAAGGATGAGAAAGTCCTGCCCTGCTCTGCAACAGCAAAGGACAGAAGCACCTGGTTTCTGTACCAAGATGCTGCTCCTGTCTTAGATCCAAGTCTGAAACCAGGTCTGCTTTCTTCTAATAGAATTACTGGNTGTTTGCGATCACAGATAACACCCGTTTTGGGCAAGTGAAGAAGTCGGGTTGTGATGGCTAACACTGCATGGGATTTGACGGGACCTAGAGTCACCTAAGAGACAAGATGCCAGGCACACCCATGAGAGAGTACCTAGATGATGTTAGCCTCTGGAGATGCCTGTGAGGAATTAGTTGATTAGGTTAATTGAGGTGGGAAAACCCACCTTAAATAANGACAGCACTATTCCCTGGGCTGGGCTCCTGGACTGAATGAAAGGGGAAACGTGAGCTGGGTGCCAATGTTCATCTCTTTCTGCTTCTTACANGTTCTGCCATCTAGACTTCCTGGCCATGATGTACTATAAACTTGAACCGTGAGTCCAAAGACACCCTTCCTTAGGTTGGTCAGGCACTGTGTCACAGTAATGAGAAAAATAACCAAGACAGGGATTCTGCGACAGTCAACAGCAGGAACTGGCTCATTCAACCACTGTCTGTCATCTGTTTTCTGCCCCAGCTCTGTGCCACACAAGTCAGTCTGTACCCAGAGGTTCCCCTGCTGGCCAGATCCAGATCTCAGGAACATTCTGCCCATGTTTATAGCAGCCTTCCCATCCTTGGCTGGGAGGGAGCTTGAATAGGGCAGGTATACACCACTGAGCATTGAGTGCTCTGGGCAAAATAAACAGACCTAAAAGAGACTAACTGCAGCCAGCCTCTGGCTTCTCCTTCCCCTTGTCTGCTATCTGAGCACAGCAAGGGGGAGGGCGGCTGAGTCAGGTGGCTCACAAGTTCAAAGTCAATCTGGGATATGCAGCAAGAGCAAGACCTTGCCTCACAATAACAANGGTATGGCCTGGTCTGTCTGTTACATTTTTGAAAAGATTGATATTTCTTTTAAATTATATGTATGCATGTATGTGTGTGCNTGCACNTGTGCAGCACCCACAGAGGCCAGAAGAGGGCNTTGGATCCCTGGGAGCTGGAGTTTGTAGCCACCCANTATGGGCACTGGGAACCAAACTTGGGTCTTATACAAGAACAGCAAGTGCTCTTAACTTTCAGGGCTATCTCTCTAGCCCCTTGTCAGTTGTACTAAGGAAAAACACAGTGGCCCAGCTTCCTTGAGCACTCAGGGGGGAAGAAAGAAAAAAAGAAAGAAAAATTTAGGCTACTTTCCCATCCCCCTGCTTGCAAAACCAGCCAGCATTAGCTGCTAAAACTGACATTCACTCTGGCGTCTCTCCAGCTGGGTTCCTGCTACTGACTTGTAGTTTTAACCTGCAGAGAGTCAGAGGTTGTAGAAACAGTTCCAGAAGAAGCTTTCCTTACCCTTAACATAGGTCTGAAAGGATCTGTCAACTGTGAAGAGAAAATGACAACTCGGTTACATGCCTGTCACTCAAACAATTGCCCTAATTAACAAATTTGTAGTGCTTCATTAGGAGGGGAAATTAAAATGTTAGAATTTTACTTTTAAATGAAGCCCTTTTAGAGAATAATTAACCCATTTTCACACCATCAAAAGTACCAAGTGTCCCTTCCCCCACCCCAGGAGTCTCAGAACATGCACAATGACAAGCCCCACCCCCCCAACCCCCAACCCCATACAAGTTTCACCAGCAGAGATGTGCATTGTGCCAGCATGACTTGCATGTAACCTANACCATGAGGGTCCCCATCTGACTGGCTCTGCCACAGGCCACCATGTGGGGTTCAGGGGGAGTAGTCCTCAGACTACAAAATGAAGGGTGACATGGACGGGACATCTGGGAATGTCTGTTGTCCGGACCCTGTAGACCCAGGCTGTCTTTACAACATCCTGGCTTCAAGGAGTATGTGCCACCTCTTGCAAAAAAAAAAGTNCACTAAAATAAAAACTGCTTAGAGGGCAGAGTTATAAATGCCAGTCAACAGACAAGCTTCCCTCTACNGTGCACCTTTGCTTTCTGTTTTAGAGGCTAGCATAGCATCAATTATGAATAAATAACATAACTGGGGTATAATGGATATTTGATTTAGCTCTGGAGCATACTCCATCTGGAAGGGCAGAGTGGTCCAGTAACTCCCTGACCTCAAACAAGAAGATAGGTGTATGTGTATGTTTGCTGGGGGGGTGTGGGGGGGTGCCTAACTTCCAGGAAGAACTTGCTCAGTGCTTTTCCATTCAGAAGATTCTACAGCAATTTCTTTTTGTGCCAGAGAGATGTAAGCAGCTATAGACAACTGACCAGTCAGATGGAAGGAAGGTAGACAGGTTGGCGGCACTTAATTTCTGGGCTCAGGATCTTTTCTCTTATTTTTTTTTTAATCCAAGCCAAGTCATTACCCTGTGTCATTCTTGCAGTTGGGGAGACTGTGACTTCTACAAGGGACAAGCATTTTCTGACATGAACCATCAAAGGTGGGAGCACCGGGTGGGCCATCCTTTGTAAACGCTCCCCGGTATTACCTGTGACCAAGCCTGACTTTGTACGTACCCTTGGGTCCTTTTGGAGTAGAGTGTGGGGGACTGTTCCAGGCCGAGCAGCCACGTCGATAGGGTTGGATGTCTACAAAGTAATTAGATCACAGCTTAGGATGCACAAGAAAGCAAGTTTTATCNTTTCTTACAAAACAGCAGAAATGAAGCATATCTCCCTATTTTGTTCTGAATTATGTTTTTTTTTTTAAACTTTTATCGGTGTATGTTGTATGTCTGTGTATGCGGGTGCACGTGCATGGCCATCGAAGCGAGACTGATGTCTGGTATCTTTCTCAATTGCTTCCTACCTTATTTCTTTCTGAGACAGGGTCTCTCTGAACCTGGAGACTCGGCTAGTGAGCCTACAGCCACAGGATCCTTTTTTCTCTGTCTCCATAGAGCTGAGACTACAAAAGTACACTGCTCGACTAGGTAGGGGTGGGGATGGGAGAGAGAGCTGGGATACAAGTCCCAACAGCGATCCACACAACAAAGGAAATCCCTTACATTTATAGATATTGGGGGCGGGGGTGTCTGAGCTCACAGGGGTAGGGCCTGTGTGTGGGTTTAACACATTACCAGAGAGGTTCTAAGGCTCTGATTTTGAGTCAGGGGGCTGGCTCAGCAGTTAAGAGTGCTTGCTGCTCTTGTAGGCGAGCTGGGTTCAGTCCCCAGCACCCACACCAGAGGCTCACAACTGCCTGGAACTCTATCTCCAGAGGAATCTGATGCCTTGGGCACTGTGTTCCCATGCACATACACAGAGATACACAATTAAATGTTTCTTTTTTGCTTTTGGTTTTTTGAGACAGGGTTTCTCTGTGTCTTTTTAATCTTAAAAAAAAAAAAAGAAAAGAAAAAAAAGCTGAGATTTAGGACACTAATCCTATTGTCCCACCCTACCCAGGGACATGCAAGGAGCTCAGCAGGTTAGGAAAGGTACAGGGTAAGAAGTCAGATGGGGCTGGTCCCCTCTATAGGATCTAAGATGCGACACAGGCAACTTTCCCCTCGGATCCTCATCACTGCCACCGTTTTTCATTTATTATTCTTGGGTTTTTTTTTTTTTTCCTGCTTTACCACCCAGTATTGAAAAAAACACTTAAGTGCACAATGATTATAGTGTCCACATGAGGTGAATCTTTCAGAGGGCTGACAGTATTGTACAGACACTAAGCTGCCCAAATATCTTAACTGGTAGGTAATAACAAGAAATNACACCCAGTAACTACTCATTAGTGACGGTGGAAATGGAACAAGAGAATCTAATTTAGGGACGACATAAGATTTACTAGTGAATTCGCTACTGTTTTTTCTGTTCCCATCACCATTCTTAAATGTCACTAATAATATTAATGGCATTGCTGGACATTTGTCTCCTGACCCAACAACAATAACAAAAAAAGCCCACTTCAAAGGGAGTAGTTACTAATGTCTTGTGGGGAGATTTTTAAAAATAATAGTAGGTTTTATTGTTTGTTTGTTTGTTTCTGGTTGTTTCTCTTTTGAGATAGGGGCTCTTANNATGTAACCCTGGCTGGCCTGAAACTTGCTATGTAGACCAGGCTGGCTTTGAACTCAAGGGANCTGTCTNCCTCTGCCTCTCAAGAGGGGATTGAAGGTGCATGCCACCATGCTCAGCTNTAAGTGCTGTTTTCTTTTTNAAANNTTAGAATNAATATATATTATANACATTACATGTATCTATTCATCTGTNTGTGTGTGGGTCTGTCTGTATGTGGGCATGTGTGTGGAGGTCAGAGCCCAACTTGCAGGAATCAGTTTTTTCCATCCACCATGTGGCTCACCAGGATCCAGTTCAGTTCTCCAGGCTTGGTGGCATGTGTCTTTACCTCCTAAACTGCTTTCCCAACCTCTTGAACCTTATTCATTTGTGTGTGTATGTGTGTGTGTGTGTGTGTGTGTGTGTGTGTGTGTACATGTACACACAGATGTCACAGGTTGCACAGGGCAAGTTGTAAGAGCCGAGTCTTTCCTTGTACCATATAGGTTCTGGGTATTGAACGCAGGGTTGGTGGCAAGTGCCTTTACCCACTGAGCCACAGACTGGGCCTTATTTTAGTAATATGGGTCCCTCACACTAGATGTTAACTAGTTGGGGAGCAAGGAGAAAAGCTCAAGTTTAGGCATGAAGCTTGCCTACAAGAAGAAGTAGGGAAAGAAAGAGAGAGAGAGAGAGAGAGGAAGAGAGAGAGAGAACAGAAGAAAAGCAATCAGCTGCTGTACAACTAACAATTAAGCTGCAGTTGTTAACAGCCTGATTTGCATACATATGAAGAACCCCTCTAATGAACAGCAATCTACATATTCAATCAGGAAGATGGCCTGGAAAGGCTTATTTCAACACCGAGAGACACTTCCTTGCCCAGATGTAGTTTGTGCTGTGATTGGATAATTGCAAGTGAGGGAAATAGTCTAATTTATTAAATGACCTACCAGTCTGTTTGGGGACACACTGGAGATTTGTCACAACCTAGCGGGGACAGACCAGGGTCTGAGGGATTACTGGAGAACAGAGAAAGGAGTCAAAAAATCGCCACCACTTGCAGTGGCTGCAGCAGCGGTCACTGTAAAAGCCCTGTATATAAAGAGCCTGGCATTCAAGCTGCAGGTCCCCGCACATAAGGGTGATTTCAAAGACGCAGCATCCGACCCCTAATGCCTTTTTAATTGCTCTTCCTGTTTCTGGTTTTTAGNGCAACACACCTTTGAAAATGCATGTGTTCAATCCAGGAGNCTCTGGTCCCAAACTGGTGCTTTGGCTTAAGGATGGAAATGTGGGGAGGGGACAGAAACCAAACCACACACGGTGCAGAATCTCAACTAAATGTGGTCGGCCACTGGAGAAGCATACTTCACTTTAGAAATTAGTATCTGAGTAAAATAAGGGACATAAAATATTATTTTGTATTCTTTGGATGCCGTTGTCACTCAACCTAAGGACTCGTGTATGGAGACACGTGGTCTATGTCTGAGCCATGCCCCCCAGCCCCTCACTGGGGGAGCTGTCTCTTATACACATCTAGATGTGTATAAGAGACAGGAGCCACACCTCCAGTTCTACCACAGTAGATTTTTTAAAGGTAAAGTGTTGTCAAAATTACTTCTGAATATTGACCTTCATGGATAACTGAGCCTGTGTGGATCTGTGTATTATTCACTAGGTAGAAAATAGGTTAGTTCTTACTAAAACTAAAAGGTGGATGTATCTCAAGGGCTAGGAAGATGGCTCAGGGGTTAAGAGCACTTGTTACTCTTGCAGAGTACCTGGGTTTGGTTCCTAGCACCCACATGATGGCTCACAACCATCCGTAATTCTAGTTTTGGGAGTTCCAACCCCCTCTTCTGACCTCCTTGAGCACCAATCATGCACGGGGTGCACATACAAACAAGAGAGGCAAAATACTCATACATACAAATAAAACCTAAAAAACAAAAAATAAAATAAAAAATAAAAACGCGATTCTCAAAGTAGCATGTCAGAAACAAAGAACGTGTGTGAGAATGGGGGNGGGGTGGGGTGGTGTCCAGACAGGTCAGAGAATGAGCAGGGAGGGAGAAGGGNCACAAATAAGGTGAGCTTTTGCCTCGTCACCTCCAGGNAGACCCCGTGCACAGACNCATTGCTGACAGAGNGAAGGACAGAGAGTAAAGAGAAAAATCTTCCTCAGACAAAAGAAAGAGCAAACAGTTTTAGTCTGGGAATTTTTATCCCCCCTTTCCCGTCAAAAAGCAACCAACACTCAACTTTGCATGTGTGTTCATCACGCCCTCCTTAAAGGCATCTTGGCATTTTCTGCTAAATACTTAAAACGTTTAGTAGTGTTTCCCCCAAAGGAACATCCTTTTCTCCTGTGGTGTAGCTCCTGGTAAGTTGAGCTAGTCCTGCAAACAGACCCTCGCTCATGCTCCTTGTGACCTTACCGAGAGGAGAGGAGATTGCTGGGAGTGAGAAGTGAACAAGAAGTAAATATGCCACAGTATATTACATATATTATATGTATGGAAATGTCATGATGAAACNCATTATTGCTTATAGTTAATATATGCCAATGGGAAAACTTATTAGAAAAAGAAACATTCAGAGTTTGGGGAGGAAAGATGTATCCAGGTGCCTATAATGTATATATTCTGCATATTTTTTAACAGTTGGTTTTATTTTATTTATGTGTAGGCGTGCGTGTCTGTGTGTGTGCATGCCATGCATGTGTGAGTGTTCACAGGGGCCAGGAGAGGGCACTGGATCCCCCGGAGCTGGAGTTACAGGCTGTGTGCTGCCTGACGTGGGTGCTGGGAACTAAACTTGGGTCCTCTGCAAGAGTAAAAAAGCTCGTAAACCACTCAGCCATGCCTCCAGGCCCGTTCCTGCATATTCTGAAGAGTAGAGAAAACTTAGCTTCACTGAGACTACACGGGTCCTAGCAACATCAAGTTTAAAATTAAATGGACTAGGAAAAAAAAGTCTCATTTTCACTCCCCATGGTTCTTTTGGGTGTGTGAACTCATCACTGCAGATAACACAACCCCACCTGCATGCCTAGCCTGGCCCTCACTAAGATAGGTGCCCGTGTCTTCACTCTGAGGTTCTTACCTTCGGTTGGAATGCTCCCTGGAGTGACCCGAAAGGGCCCGTGGGTGGGATCATGGGGGGTATACCCGAGACTGCAGGAGGATAGGAGTGGAAGAGCTGTAGGCAAAGGCGGGGAGGGATTTAAAAAAAAAAAAAGGTTTTAGTAGGGGGGCACGTGATATGTCCCAATTCCCATAGAAAGACACCGACACTAGCAAGCCAACCAATCTCAGTGTGATGCCATTAGCCAAGCTATGATGAGACGAACACACAGATGCGCCATGAATGTTTAACGGAAAAAGTTAAAAAGTAGTTCAGAATCAATCGGCCAACAAATGATGTCCCTGATGAGAACATCATTAGAGAGAGAGAGCTTTGCTAATTATTAATCAAGAAATCACACAGAAGCCCTCCATGCATATCGAAAACAGGGGGTGCTAAGATGCTAAGATGCCCAGAAAATTATGAGTGAATTAGGGGAAAAAAAAAATGGAAAACTGAGAAAAAGAAGTGAAGGTCTTTAGGAGGGTCAGTATTTATATTGTTGGAACTTGATGAGTTTTAAATGAATTTAGATGTTTGGTGGTTTCCAGAAAGAGACGATTCACAATCCTTGCTTCATTAGGCTGTTCTCGAAGTGGCATTTCCAGAGGACAATTTAATCCCCTCATCTAAAATGATGATGGATATTTGTGGAGGGTTAAATGACTCGGTTTACATTTTAAATGGAACTACCAATTTTCATAGGAAGTCTAAAAAGAATCATCTAATCTTGTTCCCATCCCTGATCATTGGAAGCAACAGAGATACTGCGGGAGTCCNGGATACCATGTTTTAATTGTAAGTCCCAGACTTTCAGGTACTTGAGGCACCTGATATTTACACATAAAGTAGAAATCCTTCTGGCCGTTTTTCACTGCATGGGCTGCTCAGGGAACAGGCTTGTTGGAGGCTACGGGAGGGGAGCTGAGCCCTGATGTGATTCTGACCACTCAATGCCACAAAGATGGTTCCTAATGAAGTGTGAGACTTCTGGANTCAACAGCTTATAAAGTACACACAACAGCGGAGGAAACAAAACAAACACACTAGACACACAGCGCAAACCGACGGCAGCAGAAACACGTCTCACTCCTTGAAAAAAATCTTATTTCTCTGACTCCATGATCAAACTATCATATGACATTGAAGCAACTACCCAGCCCCACTGCTGTCTAGTGTGTTAAAAATACAATAACAAGCTTCCCTTAACAATGCTCTAGGCTAGCTGTTTTCAGTAATGGCTAAAACTCACACCCTGAAACCCTATCTTCAGAGGATATGATGCTTCCTGTTGCTCCCTATTTCATTTTCCTCTCTCCAAAGATACCAAGAAGTTTTCCAGACTAATTGATATTGAACTAAATCCACTTAAACAGCGATTGCCAGCCAAGTACCCTCATTTAAAACTACTTTTAAGTCTAAAATTGTGTTTCAGCTCCTTGAGCGCACTGCATCTTAATTTGCCTTATAACGTCCTAATCCCCAAAGCAGGGGAGACTACTTCATAGATTAGCCACTATCGCTAATATTATGAAATAACTCTCCCCCAGCACGCTGTATAAAGCCGAGTAATTAAATACATGCTGTATTAAAACGCTCAAATTTCTATGACTCTGCCTCCAAGTGGTCCTTTCCTCTCTAATGGTTACAATTAAAAAGAAAAATGGGAGGCCCATTCCCCTCGCCTTGCCTCTGTTNCAGACCTCTTAGAATAGAAATATAGCTGACTCTTGCCCCTTGTCTAAAAGCCTGAAGTGTCTCAGTCATAAAACAGAAAATTCCCAGACACTCAGGCCTCCAGGCTCCTTCTCCGCCTTTAACCCAGAGACCTTCTGTGGCCTATGAGAAGGAAGGCACTGACACTTTGGTCTCAGGAAGCCAGCCCGGGCCACCCGCTGAGCATATGACACTTTTTGTTAGAATTATTTCATTAGCTGGTCTTTCATTTATTTGTTTTCAATGTTTATTTGTGTGTGTGTGTGTGCTGTCTCTTATACACATCTAGATGTGTATAAGAGACAGGTGTATGCTCGTCAAGAGATATCCTATCTTGGCTTTTTTAGTAATGTTATTTATTATTATTAGTGGGGGGCATGATACGTTTGGCGGGGGCGGTGTCAGGATCTGTATGTGTAAATCAGAGAACAACGCTGATAAACCAGTTCTCTTACTACCTTTATGTGGGTCCTAGGGATTGAACTCAGGTCTCCAGGTTCATGTGGCAAACGTTTTTTACTCACTGAGCATCCTCTGCCTGTCCGCCTCATTGTGTGAGACAGGGTCTCTCCCTGGGATGTGCTCTCTCACTAGCCAACTGGNTGACCAGTGAACCTCAGGAATCCTCCTGTCTCCATCTCCCCAGTGTTGGGATTATAAGTGTGTGCCAACATGTCAGGCTTTTTCACGTGGGTTCTGGGGGCTGAACTCAAGTTCTCACATTTATAGGGCAAAAATCATATGGATTAAGCTATCTCTCCAACCCCTGACCTTTCACTTAAATCTACAAAGCACCAAGTAAGGACAGAATGTATCATGCATGAGGCACACTCAAGGAGAAAGTCCACAGATTTATCCAATTCTCACTGTCACTGCTAAATGCGTTTGTACCCAGGTGCTCAGCAGTCCAGGGTGGATCACACGGGGACCGAGTAACCTATTTTTTCTCTCCCTCCTACCACTTATATTATTTATTTAAATTTTTTCTCTCTCTGTGTACATGCACATTCATAAGTGTAGTGCCTGGGGAATCCAGAAAAGGGCTTTGTATCCCCCCTGGAGCTGGAGTTACAGGCAGTTGTAAGCCACCCTACCTGGGTGCTGGGAACTAAACTCAGGGCCTTTGTAAGAGCAGCAAGCACTCTTAACCANCCTGTCTGGCAAGGTCANGGCTGACCTCAAGTTCCCTATGTAGCTGAGGATGACCTTAAACTCTTGATCCTCTTGTCTCCATCCCCAGCTTCTGGGGATATAGGCGTGCACTACCATGTCTGGTCTTACTCAGTGCTGAGGATGGAACCCAGGGCTTTTGCATATTAGGAGACTGCTCTATATCTACAGCTCCTCTAATTCCAAGAGCCCTTCCTTGGGTCGGTTCCAAATGCCTCTAGAGAGGAAACAGTTCTAATTGAATTCTAGTATTTTCAGGTCTAGATATCTGAGCTACACTCTTGCATAGTAAGCAGTGTGTATGCATCTATTTAAAGCTTGAATGAATCCAGCCTTTACTGATGTGTTAAGCAGTATTATAACCAGGCTGTTAAGACAGTGTTGTCTAATAAAGCAANACTAGATCAACATGACTACAATTACTAATCTTCCTTGTTTTTGCTTTAAAAATACAAATTAACCAGTAGGCAAAGGAACTAGAGGAGTTTCAGATCAAAATGATGCAGTATTCACCCCATAATCAAAATATCACAAATAGTCAGATCTCTTTCTAGATANAGAAGTTCTTGTCTCTTACGTAGCCCAATATAAAACTCAAGTCAGTACCAATTTATATTCTGGGAATGCATACTTAAAATTACACAAAGCAGANGTGCTTTTCAAATAAACTATGAGTCTAAAGAGAAAAAAATGGNATTTTTTTTCAACTTAAGGCTTTGTTTTGCTTTTTGAGAGAAGGTCTCAGATAGCCCAAGGCTGGCCTTGAACTCTGGACCCTCTTGCCTCCATTTCCCAAATGCTGTGTGTGCCAACATGTCTAGCTAAGACCTTTTTGAAATTAACTGACTTTTTTTTATTGTTTAATTGAAATAAGGTCTGGATAACAATCTGGCTATGTGGAAAAGGGTGTTGTATTTATTCTAGAAGGGAAGAAAACCCCACTTTTTAAAGAGGCATGAGTCAAAATAAAAGCGATGGTTTATTTATAGGAAAGAATTGAAATTAAATTCCAGGAGTTCTGGGTTCCTAGCATTTTGAATGATGACTAAAATCTGCAATTTCATACTCTCCTAAGACAATAATGATTCTACTGACAGCTGACCCACTCTTTTGGACAGCTGTGTGGTTCCCGAAAGTTCCAAAATGGAGCAATGCTAATGATTTCTTTATTGTTTGGCTTTTGTGAGACAGGGTCTCACATAGCCCAGGCTGTCTCTGAACTCACTATGTAGCAAGGATAATCTTAACTCCTGACCCTCCTGCCTTCATTTCTCTAGTTCCAGGCTAACAGGCTGATCCGCCACAGCAGGCGGGTTGATGATCTTTTGATTTGGTAGATGATACTGCATCAC
>LZPO01031192.1:1352711-1365651 GCA_001675575.1 Neotoma lepida
AGGGGGGGAGGGAGGGAGGGAGGGAGGGAGAGAAAAAGCCAAATATCTAAGAAGCAGTCCTCATTAGATGATGCCACCTTCTAGGAGAAGAGTTGAGAAATGTGTAGTGTGCTACTTGGCTGTAGCAATAACTGGAAGACATTATTGGCTCTTTTAAAACTGGATTTTATTTATGTGTATGTATGTGTGCCTGTATGTGTACTCACAGATGCCTACAGAAGCCAGAAGAGGGTTGTCACATCTCCTGGAGCCTGACTAACGAGCTGTTGTGAGTGAGCCTCCTGGCACGGTTGCTTGTGTTCACAGAACTGAACTTTGGTCCTCTGTAAGATCGGTTCAGGCTCCTAACCACTGACCACCATCTTTGGACCCCCATTCCTGGTGTTTCAATCTATCNGATTTACAATCATGAGAGGAGCAACGTTGTACACTGCACCTCCGTTAGCTTTCTAAACCTCACTGGACATCGTGCAGCTGTTAAGACCCAGAACTGACCTCTGTTTTGCATGGTTTTATTTACACAGAATTTCTGGAAATGGTATCATTGTGTTTGGTGCCCCCTTCCCCCCCACACACAGGCAGGGTTCTTTTGTTTGCTTGCTTTTTGTTTTTTAGTATCATGTCTCTTTGTAGCCCTTGTTGGTCTCAAATCAGTCATCCCCCTGCCTCAGGCTCCTAAGTGCTACAATTACAGGCATGTGCCACCTTTGAATATACTTAGAAGTTCACCAGGACCTGGTCAGTACTTGAAGCAAATCATATTTAAAACCAAGAAAGCTGAGCATGGTACCTATGATGGTTAAACTTGATTGTCAAGTCCACAGGATCTAGAAGTGCCATGGACAAACCTCTTGGTATGTCTGTGAGGGAGTTTCTAGATTAGGTTTAAGAAGATCCACCATCACTGTGAGCAAGAGCCATCCAATATTCGGACATTCCTGGCAGCTGAGGACCAGTATCCATTTCTCTCTGTTTCTCTACCAGCTGCCTCACACTCCTGCCACCACACCTTCCTCAGCTTGACTGTATCCTTGAACTGTGAGCCAAATAAACCCCTCTTTCCTTAAGCTGCTTTAGTTGTGCATTTTGTCACAGCCATGAAAAGGAACTAATACAGAATGGTCGTTTAGAGTTTGGGACCTTGCTGGAGGTTGCGGTGCACGCCTTTAATCCCAGGACTTGGGAGGCAGAGGCAGGAGGATCTCTGTGATTTTGAGGCNGGTCTGGTCTACATAGTGAGTTCTAGGACAGTCAGAGCTGTGTAGAGAGACCCTGACCCTGCCCCCTCAAGAAAGAATGAGGCCAGCTAGTGCTACATAGAGAGAAACTAAATCCAAACAAAAATAACCCAAACAAATCAATACACACACACACACACACACACACACAAAGATTGCCTTTGTCATAGTCCGTAGTTATATAATCATGGGACCTTTTTTAACAACTTATATTTATTAATTTAGTGGCACGGGCATGCCACTCTGCATGTGGAGATCAGAGGACAACTTCTGGGATTTGGTTCTCCAGAGCCAATGATTCTACCATAGGCACCTGAAACCCAGGCCATCAAGCTTTGCTAGCAAGCACCTATACCCACTGAGCCATNTGGCTGGCCCACATCTAACCATATCATCTTCACTGTAAGCAAGGATTTCTATGCTTCCAAGCCTATTATGCCATTATAAAAAAATTACTTCTCTCTAATTTCTTCTTTACTCTGGGACAGAGTTTCTCTGTGTAGCCCTGGCTGTCCTGGAACTTACTCCGTAGACCAGGCTGGCCTCGAACTTTGAGATTCAACTGTCTCTGCCTCCTGAGTGCTGGGATTAAAGACATGCACCTCCAGTGCCTGGCTATGAAGTCTTTATTATAGCACATAAGATGGGTATTGGGTTGGTAAGGGTGACATTTGATGTTTTCCCTTTGACGAACTGCAGCACGTCTTCAANTCCAGTCACTTACTGCTCAAAGGGGGTAACTCCCTGCAAGTGTCCTGTGAAAATGCTGGAAGTTCTGTGAGTGCTTTCTGCAATGTAAACCACGCAGTGAGCGCTCAGTGTCTCCACAATAGCTGCAGGGGGATGGCAGAGCCAGGTGTGGTGGCACACACCTGTGATCCCTGGACTTGGGAAGCAGAGGCAAGAGGGTCAGGAATTCAGAGCCAGCCTTGGCTATGTAGGGAGTTTAAGGCTAGCCTTGGCTGCATGAGATCTTCTCTCAAAAATATCAAACAAGGAAACAGAAACCACTTAGACGAAATTACACAAAGGAACGTAAAAAATATTGTCAGTTTGGTCTCAATGCTGAAAATCATCTGTGTAAACATACACATGTATGCATAGGTTGACAAAACTACATAGCAAAGCATGGCTCTGAGCCTATGAATATTTTTGTCTTCACTTCTCAACATTGCCATCATGAAAATGTATTACCAGGCAAGAAACAAAGAAAGGGGAGGTGTTACATTTTAAAATGAGTTCCTCTACCCTCAAAGAAGTCATTGCTTCAACTCTTTTAGAATTATCACCTAGTGAATGGGTATTTTTTTAAATAGGTCACCAAAATGGATCATCAGGTAAAAAGTGCATGCCACCAAGCCTGAGTTTGATCCCTGGGTCCATGTGGGAGGATATAAGCAACACTTGCAAGTTGCCCTCTGACCACCACTGGGCAAGCACACAGATACAAACAAAGATAAAGGATGGCTTCTGCGGTTTGCTGAAATTACCCAGGATGGGCTAATCTGGTAGGAACCATAGCCTAAGATTTCACATTTCCCTCCACCTGACCCCAACNCTGATAAAACATCGGTGCTCTAGGTTACACCCAATGCTCCTGCTGTCTTAAAGTCAATGATCTGCCACCAAGAGGCTTGTTAGACACTGGTTTGATGGCAGCCATCTGTGATGGTGAATCTTTATTGTCAACAGCATGTAGAATCGCCATGGAAACACATCTCTAGGTGTGTCCATGATGGAGTCTCTATATAAGTTACGCTGAGGTGGGAGGACCCACCCTGAAGGAGGGCAGCACTGGCTGTCCACAGGCTAGGGTCCTGTACTACATGAAAAGGAAAAGCAAGCTGAACACCAGCCTTTGTTTCTCTGTACTTCCTGACTGTGGATGTCGTGAGACAAAATACCTTGTGCACCCGCCGCCATGCCTTCCCCATCATGATGGGCTGTCTTCCTTCTTCAAACTGTTTCTGTCGGGTGTTTGTTCCCAGTAAATACAGAGTAACTAATGCTCTGTATGATCAGGTTTTGCTACAGAATGAAAAGAGCCTTTCATGGCCAACCTTGACTGCTAAACATTTCCTTTACTTTAACAAAAAAAGAGGGGCTGGAGAGATGGCTCAGCAGTTAAGAGCACTGGCTGCTCTTCCAGAGGACCGGGGTTCAATTCTCAGCATCCACACGGCAGCTCACAACCGTTAGACCCAGGGGATCTGATACCTTCACACCAATGCACATAAAATAAATTTTAAAAAAATGAAATAAAATAAAGAGTGATGAGGGCCAGTGGGATACTCAGTGAGTAAAGGAGCTTACTGCTAGACCTGGCCATCTGAGTTTGATCCCCCAAACCCATATGGTGGAAGAACATCAACTCCAGCAAATTGTCCACTGACTTCTACATGGGTGCTTGTACACACACACACACACACAATGTAATTTTTTAAAGATTAAAAAAAAAAAGTAATGAAGGGCCAAGTAGACAGAAGATCAAAATTAGAATAAAAAAATAGCCTGGCATCTACTGGGGTGGGGTCTGGATGCTTCCAATGTTTAAGAACCCCAGGATCTCAACTTCACACACAATCCTCAAGCTGCTCAGTATGGACCAGGAAAAGAGCAGGCAAGTTTGACTCACATCACACGCCCAGCACTGCGTGAGGACACGAGACCACACCTCCTAAGCATGTGCAGTGCAGACCTCACTCTGAAGATTTCAGAAACTGCCAAAACACCTGTAAAATCCTCCTTTAAAAGGAAGTNACCTACATCATGCAATAACCACGTACTCACCTCACTTCCCCTCCTGTTTCCACCTCCCCAGTGCTGGGACAGCACCCGTGTGTCACTACACTTGGTTTTTTTGCAAGTCCCTTCTGGGACTCTGAACTCAGGTCTCCCCACTTGTACAACAAACACTTGACTGACTGAGCCAGTGCTCACAGCACGTTTTCACTGAGTTCCCAGAGCTGTCACATGTTATGTGGTACAGGAAGAAGCTATGCCTTCAGAGCTTCAACCAACACCCTAAAAGCAAACAGTGTCCTCTCAGAGGCACATGTCTGTCCTGTCCCCAGGGGTTTACTGTGAGAACTGGGCTTCTCCTCAGGAGAGAAGTTCTCTATTTTGGCAAATGCATCCTGTATATACTCCCGAGGGCGAGGGATCAAACTGCTCCCTAGTCTGTACACACTACTTGCTACAATCCGCATGGGGACTGACTGTAGCTAACCCACTGCGATCTGTCTGAGTGGTTTATGTATGAGCACCACAGAAACTTCTAGAATGAATCCATAAGCTGTTCTAATGGTGACAGAAATGGAACTAAGCCTCTGAATGTTTAGTTAAAGAAACAGGAGGAAAAGAAGAATTTCAATGGCTATTTTTCCTCTCAGTTAAGTTTTGAATTCCATCATCTCCCAGTGTACCTAACAACCTCAACATTCCAATGTGGTCACATGAACACCATGTGGGAGCTTGGTAGGAGCCCACCATTCTACTTGTGTGACACTAGGCCTAGTGTTTCTTTTCCACTTTATTTTTGAGACAAACACTCGGCTACAACCCCAGTTCTTTTCTTTTTTAAAGGACCACTCTATCAATCATTAAGCTGGCTTTGGTGTGTATAAGAATGTGTGGTTTACATGCATAGATATGTGGGGCTTTGTGTGACTGTAAATGTACACAGAAAGCAGCGGACATCGGGTAGCCTGTTCTATCACTCTCCACCCTATTTTTTTTGAGACAGGGTCTCTTTCTGAGTCTGGAACTAGACGGTGGCCCAGAAAGGCTCCAATGATCCTCCTGTCTCCATATTCCCCTCAGTGTTGGGGTCAGAGGCACACACCACGGAGTGCTAGGGATTTGAACTCAGGTCCTCATGCTTGCATAGTAAACACTCTTACCTCCTGAGCCCAACCACCAGTTCCCCTTAAGTTGACTTTTACAATCCATCTGTGCAATCCATTCTTTNTAGGAAAAGAACGTCTCTTGCCATTTCATCTACCTTTGTTTCCTTGTCCTCAATGTAGCATAAAAAGAATACATTCAAACACAAACTTGAAGATACAAGTCTCCACAAGTGTAGGGTGTGGTAAACAGGGTTTTCTTCAGCCATCAGAAACAACCCCACTGACAAAATGCTACAAATCAGTGTCTATAGCCCAAAGGACATGTTCCCAGTCCTTGCGCACAGATGGTTCAGGTCACTGGAACAGTAGAAGTGGATTTGAGGCTTGNGAACTGCCCTGTCTCGACTGACGCGCTCAGGCACNTGTCCTTCAGGGAAGCTTGCAGCCGAGGGTGGTAGAGGGGAGTGTGTCTGCTCCTTCAACAGCTGAAGGCTGTGTCTGCTTAGCCTTGCTGCCGTGTGCTACAGCCCAACATGACTGATGTCCCACCCCCTCCTAGCACAGTTATGGCTGNATCCATCATCACCATAAACACCCAGTTATGTCACCAATCTGTCTCACCACCCTGCACTCTCCAGTGATGCTTCTTGTATACTTCTGTATAGTGCCTTTCTAAGCAGCTACTGTTGGGATAAACCACCCTNCAGCCCCTCATTGGACGATTTCAAGCATGTGTTCTACGGCTGAACTACATCTCAGCACTTGCAGGAATGTTTACATTTGGGGACAAGTTCTCCTCGGTAAGTTGCCCAGTGTGGCCTCGAACTCAGTCTGCAGCCAGGACAAGCCCTGAACTTGCCACCCTCCTACTTGAGCCTCCTAAGTGGCTGGGATTTCAGGCCTGAGCCACCACACTTGACTCAGCTACTTACTTAAAGCTAGCCACTGTCAACAGCCCTTCTAATGACCTGCTCTGCCACACTTGCTACTTGGGGGGCTTAGGCACTAATTTTTAAATTAACACAGAACACATTATTTTACATAANGATGTATTACATCTTCTCCCCTAAATACAAACAAATAAATGTATATTTGGATANCAATACAAGTTATTGCTGCTGGAATTTTAATACAACTTTAACTTTTTAAAGACTTATTTTCATTTATGTGTATGCATGTGTATGTGCATATGTGTGCGTATAGGTACCCAGAGAGGCCAGAAGGGGGCGTCAAGTCAGATCCCTTGGAGTTGGAGCTACAGGTGGTTTAGAGCTGCNAGACATGGGTGTTGGGAACTGAACTCAGGTCCTCTGCAAGACAGCAAGTGCTCTTAAGGGCAGAGCCATCTCTCCAGTCCTTCAGCTTCAGGTTTTTAAGACAGAAGGATCTCTTTAAATCTTACACTTCCTTTAGTTCTAAACACAGTGTCACCCATAGCCTGAATGTCTGATTTAACTACGTAATAACCAATTTACAAAAATCTAAGCAAGTTTCTTTATAAGTGCAATTCTAAAAGGAAAAAAAAAATCACCATAATGAGAAAAACACTCAATAAACAATTATACATTAAGCCAGAAGAATTATGCCTCTTTGGAGTCGTTTCTGTAATTGGACAGTATACTGCAATAAAATAATAGCATATAATACAAGCCAGTGGGAAATAATTAGATGTCATTTGATGTTTAAGGAGCCATTTTCCATATATAATAAAACTAATGTTCTGCTTTGAATCATAAAGGATTCTAATAGCTTGGTTATTTTTGTATTACAAGAAAAAAAAAGTAGGGCAATCAAAAGCATAGAGCTTTTTAATAACCAGGGATGGGTGGGGCCCTGCTGGTATCTGCCTATGGTGTGCACGCATGTGGACTCACCACAGCCTACAGACTTCGTGAACACAAACATATAGAAGAAAAAGTAAATAAGAAAATATAAACAGTCTTACACCAGGGAATGGTTCTGTAGAAGTGTCATAGGATTTTATGCCTGAATGCTTTATATATTTATATTTATTGTGTGTGTTTGTGTGTGAGTGTGTGTGTGTGTGTATGAGTGGTGCATGTGCATATATGTGAATGTGTGGGTATGGGAGCATGTGCACATGTATGAAGAACAGAGGTGTCTTCTTCAATTCTTACTTTTTAAAGGATTGATTTATAGCCAGATGTGGTGGCTCATGCCTCTATTTACAGCACAGGTGGAGCTCTGTAAGTTCAAGGTCAGCCTGATCTACATAGAGAGTTCTAGGCTAGCCTGGTTCTACATTGTGACCCTATTCCAATTCTGTTTTTTAAATTTGTTTTTTTGGGTGTGCGAAGTGGTGATGGTATATGTACATGAATGTAAGTACCTGGAGGCCAGAAGAGAGTGTTGGGTCCCCTGGAACTGGAGTTACAGGCAGTTTCAAGTCACTGAATATAGGTGGCTCCATGGGTAAAGGCACTTTCAGCCAAGCCTGGAGACCTGAGTTTGATCCCTTAAGTCCAATGGTAGAAGAAGACAAACTTCTCTGTAAGCTATTTCCTAACACCCATACAAAGAAGCTTGCCCACTCTCTGCCCCAAAATAAACAAATGTGAAGAAATTGGGAAGAGGGAGTGACCAGATGTAGTCACGGATGTCCGTGACCACCCTAGCACAGGGAGAACCGAGACAGGCAGATCCCTGGGGTCCCCCAGTCTCACCAATCACTGAGCACCTGGTTATGGGAAGGACACTGCTTGAAAAGATAAGGTTGTTGGGCATAGTGGTGCACGTCTTTAATTCCAGCACCCAGGAGGCAAAGGCAGGCAGGTCTCTGTGGGTTTTAGGCCATCCAGGGCTACATAATGAGACCTTATCTAAAAAAACAAACAAATAATGCGGACAATGATCAAAGAAGACACCAGATGTTGATGTGTGGCCTCTACTTGCATGTGCATATATACAACACACACACACACACACACACACACACACACACACAAAAACATGCAGATGCTTGAGATGCTGGTCAGCAGTGGAGCGTGTGCCTAGACTCCCCCAGTGAAAGGCTGGGAGTGTGGCTCAGTGGTAGAGCACTTGTTGAGCACACACAAGGCCCTNTGTTCAATCCCCAGTGAAGGAAAAGTAATTCAACAAGCAGGAAATGGTCAGGGACAATGAATTACCTACAGAAGGTTTAAACAAAGATAAAGCCAGTGTACCTCACTTTCACGGGATGGAAACAGGGTTTGATCCAAACACAATAAAAATCTCTAGCATAGGAGCCAGTGGCCTGGCTCACGGGTAAAGGTGTTTGCTGCCAAGCCTGAGGATTTGAATTCGATTCCTGGTATCCACATGATGGAAGGAGAGAACCAACTCCAGCAAACTGCCCTTTGACCCCTTCCCAATAAATAAATAAATTTAAAAAATCTTTGGCATAGCAAAAGACTTGGAATACATCCCACAAAACAAACTACATGAATTGAAAAAAAAAACTGATTTGTAAACCACAGGCTTCTCTAGATAGTCAGGAGATAAGAAAGATTTATTTTAAAGAGTTTAAAAAATTACTAACTAGGGCTGGTGATATTGTACACCATGCAAAGGCACTAGCTGTGCAAGTCTGGTGGCCGGAGTTCCATCATCAGATATCATGAGGAACCAGTGAACAGACTCCAGAAAGTTCTCTCTGACCTCAGTGCGTGTGCACCTGTGTACACACACACACCCTACCACCACCACCAATAATAATAATAATAAATCAAAATTTACTGGTTAGATATTTAATGTTCTGATCTCTAATTCTTAGTTTTAAAGATTTTTTTTTAAAATTTATATGTATGTGTCTATCCGGGTGTATGCCACATGTGTTTAGATATCTGCAGAGGCCAGTCCCCTGGAGTTGGAATTACAGGCAGTGTGAACCACTCAACACNGGTACTGGGAACTGAACTTGGATCTGATAATCCATCTCCTCAGATCCTGGGGTTCCCCATCTGGCCAGCCTAGCCTAAGCGGTGAGTTCCAAGCCAGTGAGAGATCCTGTCTCAATGAGTGGATGGCTTCTGAGCAACAATGCTGTGTTGCTAGCCTCCACTGGAATGAACACAAGTATGTATTCTCACCGACACCTATGTACACTCTCTCTCTCTCTCTCTCTCTCTCTCTCTCTCTCTCTCTTCTTTAGTATCTTAACAAACAACATATACATGTCTATTAAATTACTCCCCTCCTTTAAAAACAAAAACAAAAACAAAACAGGATGTCATGTAACCCAGGCCAGCTTTCAACTTCCTGTGTAACTGAGGATGGTCCTGAACCTCTGATCCCCCTGCCTCTACTTCCTGGGGGCTGGGATTACAGGTGTGCACCACCTCCCCTGGTTCACGAAGTGCTGGGATGCAGCCCAGTATCCCATGCATGCTAACAAGCTCTCTAGCAGCTAAGCTCCGTTCCCAGCCTTTATCTTGGCTTTTTAATCAGTCAGTGATGAAATGTCTTCTCCCAGACAGCAAGTCCTCTAAGTCCATGGTTTNCACTACATCTCTGTGCGCANAACACACATGTGCCAAAAGTACCCACAGATCAGGTGAATTCATGATGGAAAGAGGTCACAGACTCTAAAGCATGGGTACTGACTCACTGGGGAGAACCTCCAATGAGTTACAAAAGGCGTTGTCCTCCTCCACACGGCAATTAACTTAGTATGCAGCACTGGGGCGACCTAATGTTCCTTACTTACTCCTTCCACAATACCTAACAAGCTGATGAGCTAGAGAACTTGGTCCTTCTAGGAAAATAGCTGACATCTTTATCACATCAGTTGTGCCTGCCCAAGCATCATCCAGGACCTGTGCTGATGAAGGCTGACACTCCTTCCTAGAAGGAGGGGATGGGGAAGGTCTTTAGACCCTCACCAGAGTCNAGCCACCCACTCCTCCTAGCTATTTGTACAAAATTCTGTCCTAACCGCACTTGGTCTGGGGCCTGAGGGACTCTGCGATACTGGCGTATATAGGCTGGGGAAGGTTAACTAAGGGGCTCCTTCTATGTGGCTATGGGGAAGCCATTCATCGTTCATATTCGGTGAAGGCTTTCCAGTGAGGCTGCTTTGGGGTCCCCCACACTCCTGTCAGGAAGCCATCACCCATCCTTTGTGAGTAAGCCCAAAATACTCACTGGTTCCCCAGAGTGAACTTTGGTGGAATCATACTTTGGTGTGTCATTGGGGCCCTTATGAGGAGTAAGTGATGTTATTTATGAAATTTACAAAGTATACACATACACACACACACACACACACACACACACACACACAGGAGCCTTCAATAGAGGGCTCTGTCAATTGCCAGTGCCAGACTTTTTTAATATAATTAATTTGTATATTAAAATGTTTATTGCTAATTGGCTACAACCTAATAATGAATATATACTGTATTTCACTGCTAATTAAAACCTCAATAAAAACAGGCAAGGACTCTTCTCCATGTCAAGGTGAAGCCCCAGGCTTCAGGGCTCTGAAACACATCTCTCCCCCTCCNGGTGACTTCACTACCCCATGTGCTCCTTGAGGATGCTGAAGGTGTGAGGGTGCATGCTGGGAACTGAACCCAGGACTTCCTGCATGTTAGAAGAGTACTTTATCCACTGAGCCACTGCCTCAGACACAGCTCAAGATTTTCTTGCATCACATAGCCCAGGAAGGGAAATCCCTCTTGACCTGATTCCAGTTCCTATAGAATTAACNCTTCACTCATTCACATGTAACAATTTTAAGTAGCAGCGAGTATAGTTTGGCCACTNGTGACACTCAGTTTTCCACAGCTTTACCCAGTGNAGACTCACCTGGGAAGAGAGTCTGAAGGAGGCACTGTCTGGCCTGTGAGCCATATCCCCGAGTGATTTTCTTTTAAAAAAAAATGTTTTAAATTTCCTCTTTATTTATATGTACGTGTTTGTCTGACTATATGTCACACGTATGTGGAGGCTAGAAAAGGGCAGAGAACTCCCTGGAACTGGAGTTACAGGCAATNGTGAGCCACTCAATGTAGGTGTTGGGAATTGAACTTGGGTCCACTGCCAGAACAGTGAGCACTTTTAAACCTTGAGGCATTTTTCCAGCTTCCTGTGAGTGGTTTTCTTAACTGGGTCAATTGATGTGGTAATGCCCACCCTGAATATGAGTGGTCACAATTCCCTTGGTTTGTGTCCTAGACTAGATAAGAGTAGAGAAGAGACTGAGCAAAAGAAGGATGTATGCATTCATTTCTCTCTGCTCTTGACTCCCAAAAATGCTGTGAAGCTGCTTTAGGTTTATGCTGCCTTGACCTTGCTGAATCAGACCCCAGCCCCTCACTGGGGATTCTAGGCAGGCATTCTATTACTGAGCCATGCCCCAGCCCCTCACTGGGAGACTCTAAGCAGGTGCTCTACCACTGCACTACACCCTCAGACCATTTACCGCTGAGCTTCATCCCAAATTGCAAGCTGTGATCATTAAGATTATTAAGTACCGCCTGCTCCTGTCTCTGAGAGTCTGGGATGCATCCCAGCTAGGCTAAGACACCGCTGAGCAGCTGTTATCTCTGCAGACAGGTTCCCTCTTTTGCAGAGCCTAGTGCTCAAGAGGCTAACCTTTTTATACAATCCTCCACTACCTTGGACCATTAAAAAGCCTAGGGTGGGAATGTTTATTATTCTTGAATGGTGCATAAAGTGATTCTACCGAAGAGGCAAAGCTGAGCTCTAATTAGCCAACTGATTAGAATTAGTGGGCCTGTGGAAGGTGAGTAAGACACAAAATTGGATGGGCCAGGTGTGTGTTTCTGAGAGTGGCAGTCTCCCTCCTATGCCACAGGTCCCCCATGGACAGAAGGGCAACCTCTCATGTCATGTGCACCTCAGGTGTTGGTTAGGAAAGCAGATAACTACAATTACAATTAGCAATAAAAAAATGAAACACTTTGAAAATTATAGTGTGCAACACACTTCCACACCATGAATGCTTTGACTCCTTTTTGACTCNTTTTAAAAATCAGTGCATGCCTGGCAGGTCCGTACTGCAGCTCTAGGTCCTGCAACCAAGGTGAGAGATATCTTCAGCAAAGGAGGCTTAGCATCTAGAACTGGAGGCCATCCAGTGCCATGGTAATAGCTTGCACTGTTTTGGATACCTCTGGGGCCTCCCCTACCGAAACACTCCTAGGNAGGTAACTCCATTCTTGGAATAAGCCACTGTGGTTGCTAGGCCATACATGGGACATCTATGTCATTTCCCACCTCCAAAGCCCAGAGAACATCATAGAACGTAAAGAAGAATTTAAGACTGGAGAACGGGGAGGAGGATGGTGAAACACTGTCCATCTGGGCATGGCATTCTGATGCANATGAACTCACAGCTGCGGTGGTGACCTGCAGGGGGACCCGCACAAAGTCAAGCCAGTTCAGAATTCCAGCATGGAGCGGGGAAGGAAGTCTAGCTGAGAGCTATTGGCAGTTGATGGCTGCTGGAGTCAAATTTTCATTGACTCCAGCAGCCATCAACTGCCAATAGCTCTCCGTCCTTGCCCGATATGACTCCATAGCCATGCATATTTGGACGGCATTAATCGGACTTAGTGGGTTATTTAAAAAACAAAACAAAACAAAAACACGAGGTTGGGAGGGAGATATTGTTTGGAGGAACCCCAGGGGAGCTGGAGGGAGGAAGTAGGGATGAATGTAATCAAGATACATGTGTACATGAATGAAAATTTCCAAGAACACGTTTAAAAAATGGTACATGTTGCCTGGTGTGTGGTGGATACCTAGCTGGCACTTAGGAGGCAGAGACAGGAAGACTACAAGTTCAAATCCAGGCTAAGCTATAAAAAATAAGGAAACTTCATA
>LZPO01031192.1:1366706-1379198 GCA_001675575.1 Neotoma lepida
CTTGAGTGTGATTCCCAGCATCCAACATGGCTGCCATGGTTGGACCATTGCTTGTAATCCCAGAAGAGGAGGGGTGGAGACAGGTAAATTCTTGGTTCTCCCTGGCCAGCATATGGACTAATCAACCAGCCGCAGGTGCCAGTGAAAGACTCTGTCTCAAAAACACAAGATGGGNGCTGACTAAGTGGGTCATCAGCTAAACTACCTGCTGCTCGAGCCTGACGACCTGAGTTCAATCCCCAGATGGCACATAAAGGTGCCAAGAGAAACAACGCCACAACATTGTCTATAACATTCATGCATACATACTTACAAATAATTATTATTAATTAATTAATAAAAATTTCAATAAAAACAGGTGGATGGGTCTTGAGGACACCCTAGGTTGTCATCCAAGTTGTCTTCTGGTCCCTACACATATACATTCATGCACAACATTGGGGAGGGCACAAGTTTAAATAAACAGAATAGTATAATTCAATGATAAGTGCTCAGATAGAATATGAGTACTCCCATTCCCCCCAGGGATCCTGGGCAGGGGCTGTTCCCTGGAAAGCAAGAACAGGAGAAGAGCTATTCCCAGGGGAGAGAGGGGAGTCATCAGAGCCAGGAGGGAACCACGCCTGCAGAGAAGCAGAGGCAGAGCAAGAAACCCAGGCTGCATTGGTTCAGGAATGGTGGCAAGCACATCCACTCAGGAGCCCAAGCCCACCTTAGAGGTGGAGAGGGAAGGCCGGGTTGTTCGTCACCAAAGGTCAAGCATGTTTGGCCTCTCCCTTTCACAGAAAGTGGTTCCTCCCTCCCTGGTGGCTGATGCTGCCCCAGGCTGGGTGTAAGATTTCCTTTTAAGGAAGCTCCTTGGGAGAAAGAGTGGCTCTTGGAATGATTGGAAGAAGAAGGACTCTTTAAAATCACCATGTCAGACAATGTGTTCCAGAGAAAGGTGATGGGGTCAGTTAAAGATACAGAGTACCCCAGCAATCTTCACTCCAGCCACACAAAAAATAATAAAATAAAATAACGCAAATTTCTCTTTCAGAAATGGTTATTTGGGAAATGGTTAGAGACAGGACTGTGGGGATCCCAGGTGAACCCTGCAATTGTTGGGATNGACCTCAACTCCAACAGCTACTCAGGGTCTTTCTCAACTAGTTCTCTAGTTGATATCACAGCACGAAAATGATAGTGATTTGGCACTTAAAACAAGAATCCATGAGGCTGGAGAGGTGGCTCAGCAGTTGTGAGCACTTGCAGCTCTCCCAAAGGACCCAGGTTTGGTTCCCAGCACCATGGCCACGTGGTGGCTCACAATCATCCTTAGAACTCCAGTTCCAGGGGATCTGGTACCCTCTTCCNGTCTCCGAGGGTACCAGACGTGCACACACTGCACACACATACATGTAGACGCTCACACACATAAAATAAAAATAAATCTTAAAAACAAAACATCCTGAAGGTGTGGCAGTCCATGCTCATTAAAACCAGAACTCTGGAGGCTGACACAGGAGGGTGGCTGTGAGTTTTAGGCTAGCCTGGCCTACACAGCAATTTCCAGGCCAGTCTGGGCTACAGAGTAAGACCTGTCCCGAAACAGTAACAACAGCAACAACCCAAACCTGGGCTGTAGCTGTAGCTCTGTAGGTAGAATGCTTGCCTAGCATACACTAAGCCCTGGATTCCAGCCTCAACAAATCATAAACTGTGGATATTGGTCCAAGCCTGTAATCCCAGCATTCAGATGGTGAAGGCAGGAAGATCAAAAGTTGGAGGTCAACCTCAGCGATTTAGTGAGTTCAAGGTCAACCTGGGCTACATGAGATACTGTCTTAAAAAAGAACAGAAGGAACCATTATCTAATCCCTCCTTAGAGATGAAATGCATTGGCAGATTAATTCACGAACAGTGTGCAATGCTCTGGAATGTTCTTCCCTNGCCAGGTTCTTTCCCCAATGTACCAAGCTATCTTCACGGGGTNAGATTTCCAAAGGNAAGGAAAGCAAGGGAACATAGCCACTCTCAATTTCCCTGACGACCTCTGATGCAATTTTNANTGATCTGATTTTTCTTTCATTGTTGCTTGGTTTTATTAGAGACCAGCTCCCGTCTCTGGAAGAGATTAATGTGTACCTTCCTCAAGTTATGGGCTGCAGAATGACTGCTTCACTCTCTGCTGTCTGAATCTCCCCAGATGATCCCATGCTACCTACTCAGCACTACCTGAGCCCGCTTCCATCTCTCACTGCCCCCTGTCACACCAGGCTCCCTAAGCCAGCAGGAGACAAGGTGTAGGATTTCTAGTCTAACCTGTCTTACAAAACNAAACATATCTTGGGGTAATCCTTTTATCATGATTAAAAAGGAAAGTCCTTGTCTTTTTGTTTGTTTTATTTTTTAATTTCTTTTTACTATTTCTGTGTGTGTGGAGGTCGGGGAACAATTTNCACNAGTCAGTCCTCTCCTTCCTNTGTGTGAGTTCTGGGGCTCGAACTCAGGTCATCAGGCTTGGCAGCAAGTGCCGATAGCCACTAACCCATTTTGAGGACCTGACTTCCACCTTGTGAGGAAGGGGTTGTTTGACACTCCAGGCTATCTGGCCTGGACATTCCAGGGCATTTTCCTGCCTCTGCCTCCCACTAGCTGAAGGAGTGCTAGGATTAGAGACATGCNCCACAGCATCAGGCATTTCCTTGGTTTCCAGGCATCCAAACTCAGGTCCTTGGGATGCACAGCTAGTGTTTTAGTCAATGAGTCATTTCTCCAGCCTGTTTTTGTTGTTATTGTTGCTGCTGCTTTTTCTCCTATAGCCCTGGTGGACNCCAACTCAATATGTAACTAAAGATAGCCTTACACGTCTGACCCTTCTGCATCNACTTCCCAAGAGTTTGGATCACAAGAATGCACCAACATGACCAGCTTATTTTTTGAAGAAAGTCTTAAAGTCTTCCTATGTAACCATGGNTGGCCTGGCACTTGCAACAATCCTCCTGCCTCAGCTTCCAGAGTGCTAGGATTAAAAGCATAAGCCACCACACTCAAACAACTCCAGTCTTGACACACAATTTTTTTTTTTAATCTCTGAGACTCAAATTGTACAAACAGCCCCGTAACGAACAATATTGGATTGCTTTGACAGAAATTTGAAATTTAAATACCCACCTGGGCACAATTACTGCTGCAGGGACCCACATGNTGGCCCCAGTGGGACCCGTCTAATCTCTTCAGAGTCAGAAAAGTACTTCTGTATTCCCCGGAGGTGGGGTGGAAATAACCTTCCTCCCCTTAGATCTTGCCCAGGTTATGAGTCAGCCACCAGGGTAAGGGTGGGGGCAGGTCATCACTAGGCCTCCCAGAATTCCCTGACTTCATTAGTGCTAACTGACAGGGGAGGGCGATGAGGGGAACTTGGCACTGACAATGGAAAACAAAGGTCTACCTAGTCTTCCTAGGAGCTCGACTTCATGGTGCACCTGATGGGAAAGGTAGGAGGAGGGATGGGGACGGGCTGTGAGACGCTGTACAATAAGATGATTCTCCTTGCCATCCTCTATACTCAAGAGAAGGGACATACAAGATCCATTCTCAGGGAGGGTCACCTGGCTGCAGAGGATGTCCATGACATGTGTAAACCTCTCCACCTTGACAATAACATTCTCTAACCTGGCATTTATACATCATTTATGTATGTATGTATGTATGTATGTATATGTAACAATAATAACTGGGAAAAAGAAGCCATTGCTTTGAGAGGGAGCAGGTGGTGTGGTGTGGGAGAGGTGGACCGGTGCGGGAGACGACATACAAGGAATTAGAGGGAGGTGGAGAGGAGGGGAAATGATATAAATATATATATATATATTTTTTAAAGATTTATTTATTATGTATACAGTGTTCTGTCTGCATGTGTCCCTGCAGGCCAGAGGAGGGCACCAGATCTCATTATAGATGGTTGTGAGCCACCATGTGGTTNNTGGGAANTGAACTCAGGACCTNGGGANGAGCAGTCTGGATTCTTAACCNCTGAGCCATCTCTCCAGCCCCCGATATAAATATATTTTAATTTAAAGAAATCCTTTAATCTAGAGCTCAGTGGGTTGAGGACTTGCCTTACAAGCGTGGGGACCCCAGTTTGATCCTTGGGACTTCTGTGAAATTGCATACATCTGTAAGCCCAGTGCCGGGAAGGGAGTTAACAGGAGGATTCCTGGGACACACTAACCAGCTACCTAGACTATTTGTGGGGCTCTAGGTGAATGTTCTATCTTGGGTCACAGCAGGTGGGTGGAGCCTGAAGAAAATACCCAAGGTTGTCCTCTGACCGCCATAGGCACTTGTGCGCATGTGTGGATGGATTCAAGTAAGCACGCACGCACGCACCCACGCATGCACGCACGCACGCACGCAGTGGTTACAAGCACGAACTACACTTGTAGAGTTCCCAGCACCCACATCAGGTGACTCATAATCAACTCCAGAGGCCCTGACATCGTCTTCTGGTCTCCTGGGCACCTGCACTCACACATGTGAGTAGCCACAAATGGACATATATACATAAACAAAAATAAATAAAATTTTAATAAGTTTGGCACCAAAAAAAAAAATACTCTAAGGAATTAAAGGGTCTTGGGGCTTTTTGGTGCTTACAATTTTTTCTCTTCTCTGCTCTAAAAACCGGAGACTTGGAATTCTACCAGGTTTCATTTGTGTGGTAGAATTTTCACTTACAGTTGAGTTCCTGGGCTTTTTGTGTGTATCTGTTTATGTTCTTCCTATTGTTAGTATTGCAAGCCACAGAAATTTAAGAAGGCCAGGGGCAGACGCCACATTGATAGGAGCCACCAACATACGTAAAAGCTAATTATATGTGGCATGATGGAATGTGTAACAGTGGTCCAGTGTATTCCCACACAGCAATTCAGCAATTCATACATGAAGGATGAGTCAACGGTACAATCATTTTCTTAAATTCACCCCTTCTCCCTGTCTCTCCCGAGTGTGTGTATCAAAATACTTCTTTACTGGTAAACAAGTATTTCTAATAAACATCAATTATCTCCTTGTAAAATCTTCTGAAGGTTGAAAGTGTTGAGTAATGGCATTTTAGGCGTTAAATATTTTCTATTAGCCTTCTGCGACTTTGTTAAAATGTGGGGGTGGAGTGGGGGGGTTGAACAAAGAGGAGGAGCAGCCAAGGGCTGGGGAGATGACTCAGTCTATAAAGTGCTTGTGGAGCGAATATGAGAACCTGAGTTCAATCCCCTGCACCCATGTTAAAGGGGATGGTGGTGGTGGGTGTGGTAGTGTGCAAGAAAAACCCAGGATTGGAGACACAGATAGGTGCTAGCACACTTGGTAAGTTCCCAGCCAATGAGAGACCCCGTCTCAAAGAAAGACAACAAAAACAAAAGTTCCCAGCCAATGAGAGACCCCGTCTCAAAGAAAGACAACAAAAACAATTGACACCTGAGAAACAAGAGCCCTGGTTGTCCTCTAGCCTCCATATACAAGTGACCCCCCAACAGACATGGCTGGGCTTCCTGCACCACACCTAGAATTCTAACAGAGGCAGAGGCAAGAGAACTATAGCAATTGTGAAACTAGCCTTCGCTACACAGTTGGGCTACATAGGGAGACCCTGTCACAAACATCCCCCAAAGTGAACATAATTCTAAATTCATATTCTAAGTTCATACGCTGCACATCAAACACTTCAAACAACTTGTTGAAATATACCCCAGACACCTTCTTTCTACCTCCCAGATGATGCCTCTTCTTAAGACTAAGCCCATGCTTATTAGACTAAGCTGTGTATCTACTATGGGGGAATGAGGGTATATCAGAGCTTTGAGATTCTCTCTTAGTCATGAGCAGATGACATTAAACCGAAGGACATTCATTTTAAATTTCGGCCCAACTCTCAAAAGTTTCTATCAGATATAGGAGCCAGGCCTGGAGGTATAGGCTGGTGATCCCAGCTACTCTAGAGGCTGATGAAGCAAGAGGTTCCCTAGTTCAAGGCCTTCCTGGCTAAAGAGTGAGTTTAAAGTCAGTCTAGGTAACTTAGTGAGACCCTGTCTCAAAATAAAGAGAAAGAAGATAACTGAGAATATAGTTCAATGGTAGGATACTTGTCTGGAATCTTCTAGTGAGGAACTAGTGGCCTGGCTAAGCAGTCTAACTGCATGAAATCCCTCAGTGAAAGGCTGGGGTGTGGCTCAGTGGTAGAGCACCTGCCTAGAATCCCCCAGTGAGGGGCTGGGCTGTGGCTCAGTGGTAGAGCACCTGCCTAGAATCCCCCAGTGAGGGGCTGGAGTATGGCTCAGCAGTAGAGCACCTACCTGAAATTCCCCAATGAGGGGCTGGGGGTGTGGCTCAGTGGTAGAGCACCTGCCTAGAATTCCCCAGTGAGGGGCTAGGATGTGACTCAGAGGTAGAGCACCTGCCTAGAATCCCCCAGTGAGGGGCTAGGATGTGACTCAGTGGTGGAGCACCTGCCTAGAATCCCCCAGTGAGGGGCTGGGGGTATGACTCAGTGGTGGAGCACCTGCCTAGAATCCCCCAGTGAGGGGCTGGGGTGTGGCTCAGTGGTAGAGCTCTTGCCTATAATTCCTCAGGGAGGGGCTAGCTGTATGGTACAAGGCTATAGGTCAGATCTTTCCAGTACCCCAAAGGGAAAAAAAAATCAGATGTATCAATCCCTACTGGCAAATTTTCCAAAAGGAGATCAAACCAGATTTGAAGCATTCTAGAACATCACTACTTTCTTTATTTCAGGTAAGTTTGTTAAACAGAAGATCCTGGGGCATAGGAAAAAAGAACAGGCATTTGGTGTGGACAGTCACAGGACAGGGGCTTCCGAGTCACCTTAGATCTCATTAATTCTCACTCCATAATTCTCTTTTACAGTTGCCCTTATCATAAAGAATTAAGGGCCTGCCATCTATTTCCATCTGACCCAAGGCATTCTTTTAAATGGGCTGTTGATAGTCTCTGGTGATAGACGGTTCCAAGCTGATGACATTTCAAATGGGCCTTTAGGGTACTGACAAAGGACCTTCCCCGTGTTCAGCTGGGGCACTCACTTCCTAGATCTACCCCAGAGGACATGAATAAGACATTCTTAAGAGTCCAATTTAATTTATCAGCGTCTTGAAGGGAAGGTCATTTCTTTGTCTCACTGGAAAGCTGAAATTCTCTGCTCTGGTCTTAAAAAGGTCTATATACCTCTGTTTTAAGTAAATGGGATTTTGAAATGTGAGGTGCTAAGCCACACAAAGAGCCATGATGTCAGGGTTGTGTGAGGAGCCACACCTCCACCTTGCCTCAAACTGTGGCTTCTAGCCCCTGGGGAGGAGGGGGACAGATCATGTGAAACAAATGTGTCTACCCACAGCTGGAAGGCCACTGCCTTTGTGGCTCAAGCAGGAGCATAATGGTGCCATGTGGAACCCAGAACTGATTCTTTAGTAGTCTGTTGGTGCCCCCAACAAAAACAATGATGAAGGGGAGGGGTAAAGTTCAACTGGCCTTTTNGGGAGTATCCCCATTCATAAAGCACAGCTTATCAACCAAGTGGCTGGCAGAGTGTTTGCAGGCAAAATGAACTCTTAGGAAAAAATTCTTATTTGCCATCTTTATGCCTCTGCATAACTGGACATGCATATGATTAAAATCAGACACAGCAGGGGAAAGCACAGAATACCAACCACACATCGCCCTCTTCTGGCCTCTTCAGGAAGTGCACCCACAAGCACATAACCCATATACAGACAAACAAATACACACATAATTTAAAATATTTTTTTAAAGAAAGAAGTAAAACATATGGGTACTATTTAGATCTTTCAAGTTGGTAAGTGGGATGGTTTTCTGGTATTTATGAAGGTAATCAATGAAGAAGATGAAGTACATAGGGCTGTTGANGTGGCTTAATGTGTAAATGCACTTACTGCCAAGACTAAAGACCTGAGTTTGGTCACTGGTACTCACATGGTAGAAGGAGAGAACCGACTCCTACAAGTTGTCCTCTGACCTCTACATGCACACCATGGCACACACAAATAAATAAATATAATATAAAAGTAAACAAACACTATTAAGAATAATGTTCTCCACAGCCCACAGAATCAACTAAACAGGGTTTATAGGGGCTCAGAGACTGAAGCGGCCATCTAGGAGCCTGCATAGTTCTGCGATAGGCACTCTGCATACATGCTNTGGTTGTTTAGCTTGGGGTTTTGTGGGGGAGAGGGATGTCTGTGACTCTTTTGCCTGCTCTTGGGACCCTTTTCCTCCTACTGGGTTGTTTCATCCAGCCTTGATATGAGGGTTTGTGCCTAGTTGTATTGTACCTTGTTATGCTGTGGCTGGTTATTATCTCTGGGAGGCCTGCTCTTTCCTGAAAGGAAACGGAGGAGCAGTGGATCTGGGGGAGAGGGAAGGTGAGGTAGAGGCTGTGAGGAGTGGAGGGAGGGGAGGCGGTAGTTGGGACGTATTGTACGAGAGAAGAATAAATTTTTAAAAATCAAAATAAAATTTTAAAAATTGAAAAAAATAATGTTCTTATAATCATAACAGGATTTAAAGTTCTTGAATACCCACATCTTAAGGGTTCTGAGCCCCACTTCTCTTACCAATTAACTTTATAACCTGTTACTCCAATCTAATTAAACAACAGTGCCTTAGGCAGTGTGCCGGTTCCAGGACTACTGGCACAAAACACACTAATCTTGATTGGGGGAGGGGGTGGTGGTGTCTTAAATTCTAATACAGCTCAGAACTCTCAAGGACCTCTGACCTGTATCCCTCCAATATTTTATAGCATATAAGGTACGATATGGGGGTGGGGAGATGGCTGAGTTGGTCAAGTCCTTCCCACACAGACATGAAGATCTGAGTCCAGATTCCCAACACCCACCTTAAAAGTCAGGTGTGGTGNTATGTGTTTGTAATCCCGGCACGGGGAGGTGGAAACAGGAGGATGCCTGGAGCTCCCTGGCCATCCTGTCTAACCAGTCTAGTCAAGGAGCTCCAGGTTCAGTGAGACGTTTTCCTAAAAGTAAGGTAGAATGCTCTAAAGACCCTAGACATTGACCTCTGGCCTCCACAAGCAACACCCCCCCACACACACACACAAAATGAAATGTGGCTAGGCATGGTACCTCATGTCTATAATCCTAGCACTTGGGAGGCTGAGGCAGGGGGACTGCTCCAAGTTTGAGGTCAGTTTGGTCTATATTGTGAGACCCAAACTTGTAAAGAATTCTGAAATTCTAAATGAGACACTGTGCCCCTCTCTTTGGCTATCAAGTACTATAACAATAGTCCCCAAGGAATTGGAACATCTCCAGGAGTAACAGACTAGGTAAGGGAGAGGGCTGATGCCTGCTGCCAGCCAGAGGGAAACATATCTCCTGGGAGGGGATTTCACACATTCCTAGTAACTTACCAGACCATGACCTTGCCAGAGAGATGGGAGCCCAGACAATTAATGGGCCACTGATGATGGGGTGGGTTCACACCTTGACCAGGACTATTTAGCTATGTATACTCTTGCCCTCTATTTAAACCTAAACCTCAGTATCTAGACACTTAAGATGGACTTGGGGCAAGGATGGGGTCACTGGGCATTTCTGTTCCTCTTTCCAGTGTGGCCACATTGAATGCACGTCCTTTCTCTGTTTTTAACTACAACTTGTCTCTTTCATTGGCCTGATAAGGATGAGTGGCTGAGCCTGGCTTGTTAGGGCTGCCAGGGCTCTGGTCCTAATAACTCCAGTAGCAGTACGGACTGATAAACAGCAGTCACGACTAGGTGTGGTGGCACACACCTATAAACACAGTAACTGATGGGTGGAGACAGGGCAAATCTGAGTCTCTATCTCAAAAACCAAGGAAGGGACTGAAGAGATGGAGCGTGCTCTTCCAGAGGACCTGAGTTCAGTTCCCAGCATCCACATCAGGTAGTTCACAACCACCTGTAACTCCAGCTCCAGGGAGACCCAATGCCTTCTCCTTAAGAGACATTGCAGACACCTGCGCGCGCACACACACACACATACACACACATACAGATTAAAAATGATAAGAGTAAGTATTTTAAGAAACGAAACCAACCACCCCCAAAGCAACCAAACAACCAAGATTTTGTGTGTTCAATGTCATCTTCACTAGGTAGCAAGTTTGAGGTCTGCTTGGGGGACATGAGTCCCAGCCTAGACAACCAGTCAATTAACCAAGCAAAAAGTGTGTGATAAGAGGATCCCTGCTGAGCACTTTCCCTTTGATATGGAGGTGAAGGGCAGAGCTCTGTGCCAGGAGGGGTGTGTGTGAAAAGCTCCCAGCCAGGTCTCTCTGTTGACAGCCACTTTTCCCTCCCCTGTGTAAGCCCCACAGAGGGACTTGAGCTTCCTGGGCCTGTGACTTCCAGAACACTGTGAATGGCTTGATGCTCTGAACCTCACACTATTCTCCGCCCAGACAGCGGGAATGCTCACCACTTCCGTCAACTCCAGAGGCTGGAGACTCTTAGTGCAAACAAAGTTAGTTTAGCTCTGAGTCNATCCTTCAATGCCTTGGTTAGCCTGAGGGGGGTGGCGGGGCTTAGTCTTTGTGTGAGTATGTGCGGTTTAAGTGCAGTGCCCCCTAGAGATGGGTGTCAGATGCCCTGGAGCCAGAGTTACAGGCAGTTGTGAGACGCCTGATGAGGTACTGGGAACCGAACTCAAGTCCTTTCAAGAGAAGCAAGGGCTTAACCGAATCATCTATCCAGCCCTTCNGGTATATTTTAAGTGAAGAGAAAAAGACCAGTCCAGCAAAGGCCAAGGGGAAGTGGGACAGTATACAAGGTCATGGGAGAGGGTAGAACTCTTAAGAGATGTGTGTGTGTGCTTCTAAGATACACACCCCATTTACTAGGAAGATCAAGAACTTCATGTCTTAACCATGTGCAGGAAAAGAGACAGAAGTGGAGATGGTGGCGCTGAAAGAAATATACCAGACTAGGAAAGACAAATAACATGTTTTCTTTCTTATACAGAACATATATTTAAAATATTTAAATTATTTGTTTAAATTTAGGACCTGTCTCTTATACACATCTAGATGTGTATAAGAGACAGTGCTGGGGACTGTATAAGATTAAGAGCAAAATACAATGTAAAAAGGTCATAATAAAGCCCATTATTTTCTATACACATATTTTCTATACAAAAAGGACACAATTTTAAAAAGCATGTTATGGTATAATAATTGGTTACTAAAATAACTCGAAGTCTCAGGAAACACCAACTTAAATTACCTCTAGGATGAGAAAACATTGCAGGGGATAAAAATCAGTAGAACATCGAAGAAAAGGTAAGGCAAGGAGGGGCCAGGGAAGTGGCTGGGTGGCTTGGTTGGTGGAGTGTTCAGTGCCTGCCTAGCATGCATTAAGTCCAGGGCTTAATTGCCCAGCATCACATAAACCAGGCAGGGTGGTACAAGCCCTGTAGTCCCAGCACTTGGAGGCAGAGGCAGGAGGATCTTCACAGGTCTGAAGCCAAGGCTGGCCTATGAGGTGAGTTCTAGGCCAGTCAGGGCTACATAGTGAACAAACCATAAAAGCAAGCAAACAAACAAAAAACAGAAAAAAAGGAAAAGGAGGAGGAGAAGGAGGAAGGAAGAGGGGGAGAGAGAGGAGGGAGAGTGGGGAAGAAGAAAAAGAACAGAGTCTGGATTTTTCTATTTGTTAGGTTTAGAACTTGGTGTTCTAGAGGACATTCCTTGACAGGGCTATCATCTAGGCCCTCTTTGCTAAATGAGGAAAGGATAGAGGATTTTACCCACGCATGAGGACTTTATAGCTAATGTAAGCCTAAACACTTTGGAAGGTGACACTCAGGTTCACAGCNGACATGCCTTCATCAGGCTGACATCTGGAAAATCGGCTCACAACTCAGGACTCAGAAATGCTNACCTCAGGAGACAGGTGCCCCGCGGAGTAAGAACCAAGCACTTAAATAGATGTCTAACGTGGGCCACTCAGTAGACCTCTGTGGGCAGGCTCCACTCAGTATCAGTGTGGTGTTCATAATAGTATCATACACCTCCAAAGCCTGCTGGAAGGGCTATGAGTTAATTCAAAGTGGCTAGAACACTATAGCCAGTATCCATAAAGGTTAGTTACCATCATCACTGTCTGAGAAACTTTAACGAAAAGAAAGACTGGAGATGAGGCTCAATATTAGCACATCTGCCTAGAATCTTCCAGTGAGGGCTGGGATTGTGGCTCAATGGTAGAGCACCTGCCTAGAATCCCCCAGTGAGGGGCTGGGGTGTGGTTCAGTGGTAGAGCACCTGCCTAGAATTCCCCAGTGAGGGGCTGGGGTGTGGCTCAGTGGTAGAGCACCTGCCTAGAATTCCCCAGTGAGGGGCTGGGGTGTGGCTCAGTGGTAGAGCACCTGCCTAGAATCCCCCAGTGAGGGGCTGGGGTGTGGCTCAGTGGTAGAGCACCTG
>LZPO01031192.1:1421854-1434647 GCA_001675575.1 Neotoma lepida
TCCCCCCTCTCCCTCCCTCCTTCCAACCTCCACCACTCTTTCTCAGCCTCCCTCCCCTTTATCTCTTTCAGAAACACCTCCTATAGTCCAGGCTAGCCTTGAACTCACTGCGCTCACTGTGTTGCCAACAACGACCTTAAACTCCACCTCCTGAGTGCTGGGATCACAGGCATGCGGTGCCCTGCCATGCGCAGCTTCTACTGTTACTGTACAACTTTCACATTCTTTAGGAGAATAAAAAAAAAAATACAGTGAGCATCTGGTATTTACACAAGAATCTTAGAGTTGATGGATTTAATTANAAGTGTTAGTCAAACAGGAAACTTGTAGCCAGGCTTTCAGATAGCCACTTGCCTATAACGAACACAGTTTTACTTGGGGCTGCTGGTAAAAGATGCTACTTATTATCTGGCAATTGAGTGTTCTCGGAGAAGAAGAAGGTGGTTGGAAAACAAGGCAGTTGTTGGCTGGTAGCTTTTGTTTCAATTTATGACGGTGTCCGTCTTATACAAAGCTCAAGTGGCAGAGAACACTCTGTGAGGCAGTGTGCTCTGAGTTCTTTTCCATTAGGACCAGTGGTGATGGATTTTTTCTGGGTTACCAGAGCTCACTTAACAGCTGACAACATGCATTTGTGAGATGATTGGCTGACGGTGAGGGTCCAGTACAAGGCCAGCAACATGCCTACAAATAACTGACCTAGGCAGGGCTTAGAAGCTGGCTTCATCTCAGCGGGTGACTCTAGCGTGTCTCAGAAGTAACATGACAGTGTACCACTGTCATTCCAGCCCCTGGGAAGTGGAGGCAGAAAGATCAGGAGTTCAAGGTTGGCCTCAACTATGTAGTGAGTTCCAGGCTAGCCTGTGCTAAGACACTCTAAAAAGTAAAGTGTGTGTGTGTGTGTGTGTGTGTGTGTGTGTGTGTGTGTGTAGCTCGATGTACCACAGCACTTATATGCAGGTCAGAGAACTTGTGGAAATCAGTTCTTCCTTTTACTATGCAGGTCCCAGGAATAAAACTCAGGTCAGATTTACCAGACAATACCTTTATTTGCTGGGCCATTTCTCCAACGCCCCCCCCCTCTCCTTTTTATTTCTTTTTGAGACAGGATCTCACTATGTAGCTTAGACTGTCTAACACACTCTGGCCTTCAACTCCTGATCATCCTACCTCAGCCTCTTGAATGCTGGGTTTAAAGGAAGGCCCCCTCACTCCTGGCTCTCTCCTGATTCCTTCCAATCTAATAGTCACATTATAGACAGAATCTGGCTGGGACGCTGGCACACATTTTGACTCCCAGCACTCAGGAGGCAGAGAGAAGTGGGTTTCTGTGAGTTTTGAGGTCAGCCTGGTGTATATAAGAGAGTTCCAGGTCAGCCAAGGGCTACAAAGTGACTGTTTCAAAACGAAGCAAAATAGATTAGATAGATAGATAGATAGATAGATAGATAGATAGATAGATAGATAGATAGATAGATGAAAGGAAGGAAGGAAGGAAGGAAGGAAGGAAGGAAAAAAGGAAGGAAGAAAAAGAAAATCACATTTGTCTTTTTCGTGTTATTTACACAAATGAATTTCCACACAGGGCATCTTACTGGGTTTACTGTTCCTACCCCCACCCTCTTGGAGTTTCCTGGTCAATCACCGAGGTGTCAGAAGTATAGGGTGGCTTGTGTTCAATTCTTCCAACTGGGGAGTGTAACTGCACTTCCTTATCCAAACAGTCAAGGCATCACTGAGCCCTGGCAGCTGTCAGACAGTATGAGGAGCCCTGTTAAGTACATTTGTCAGTTTTGTGTTTGAAAAACAAAACCAAAAGAGTGACGGTGTCATCGCATATCCTTTAATCTGAAAACCAGCAGAGAACTACTTCAGAAAGAAAGCACACACACACACACACACACACACACACACACACACACCAATTAGATTTTTAAACTTCATGCTTTCTGGTTTTTTTTTCTAAAGATTTTTTTAAGTGTGTGTGTGTGTGTATGTGTGTGTGTGTGTGTGTGTGTGTGCTGGTGTGCACATGCACACACGGGAGTACACATGCACATGACTGCAATGCCTGCAGAGGCCAGAAGAGGCGCTGGATCCCCTGGAGCTAGAGTTCAGCTGCCCTATGTGGGAACCAAACTCTCCTCTGAAGACCAACCACCACTCTTAACGGCAGACTCATCTCTCCAGCCTCTGCCACCGTTCTTTTCATGAACACATTCCTAACCAAGGAAAGGTTCAGGTCACACTGGGAAGGGCTTGAGCCCTATCTGACTCCTCAACAATTAAATCAAATAACAAATAGCCTGNGCTGAACTTGAAAGGGGGAGAAGAGAGCCTTTCTTCCCATGATCTTTTATTATTTTNCTATTATTTGAAAATTTGTCTTGCAAGAAGACCTGATTGTGCAGCCACGTTTGGCCTGGGTAACACAGATCTTCAATTGATGAAGTGACTTCCAGATGCTAGCCTAAGATATCAGGATTTAAATCCTTCGATTTTGGTAATGGAAAAGTCTAGGTCACAGGAACAGGCACTGGGATCCAGGGAAAAGCTTTGGTTTTAAATTAGCCTCTTGGGCCTGCTGAACTCAGCCCTAAGAAGTACCACATGTCTCAAATTCCACCTCTTCCCTTCTCTCCTGGCTCGGCCCCATGTGTCAGGAAAGTCCTTAGCTTCAGATCCCTTTTCTCTGTACATACTGTTGACTCTACTTGTTCGATATGCTTTGAAATGTTTTGTTGAGATAGAGTCTCACAGAGCCCAGGTTAGACCACACAACCCACTATGTAGCTGAGGCTGACTTTGAACTCCTGATCCTCCTGCCACCAATTCTGAAGTGCTGGGGTTGCTGGCATAAGCCACCACTCCTGGTTTACGCAGTGCTAGGAACTGAACCTGTGCCGTCACAGATGCTAACTAAGCAAGCACTCTGCCAATGGAGCTACATACCCAGCCTGAAGGGGTTTGTCTTATCTATAGTACTGTGTCTAGACTAGAAAGCTGGAGCAGACATTTGCTACATAAAGCCTTTCTNTTCTGCTCTGAGCATTCTCCATAACACTGTTCATTTCAGAGATAGTGTCCAGGATTAGGGGTGGGAGAGGTTAATTGGAGATATTTCCATTGCACAGATCACNTNTGAGGTATAATAAAAAGCTCCACAATGGGGGCTGGGGAGACGGCTCAGTGACATTACAAGGTTTTCTTTATACTGCAGGCCAGTAAAATGCTTGTCATGCAAACATGAGGACCTGAGTTTGATTCCCAGAANCCACATAAAAAGCTGGGTGTGGCAGTGCATACTTTTAATTCCAGTGCCAAGGAAGTGCAGACATGAGGATCCTTAGCGTTTGCTGGCCAGCCAGCCTACCTTAGTAGGTGAGATCTAGGCCAGTAAGCAATCTAGTATAAAAAGACAAGGTCGGGGGCCAGAGGGACTCCTCCACAGGTAAGGGTGTTTGTCATCCTGCCTGACTAGCTGAGTTTGATCCCTGGATCCCTCATAGTGGAATGAGAGCCCTGAGCCCTGAGGTAGAAACCTCCCTCATAATTCTGTTTGGTGCATGCAATGTATTATAAATAAGCCCCATGCCAGGAGGACTTTAGCATGTCATGGTTAAGAAAAATCAACACATGCCAAAGAACTTAATAAATCCTTCCATTAAAAGAACACAACTGGCTGCAAAAGGATCCGATGCTGTCTCTCATTAGTCAACTTTCCACCAAGTCACGCAAGCACCCAGACCTCACAGAAACCTGCTGGGGTGGGGGTGGAGGGACTGTCCCTTCCTGTGTGCTGAGAAGTGCCACTATATGCTCTTTATGCTGGGAGCTGTCTTGAGCCTCCTTTGAAATCCAGAGTACATACCTAGTTCCCTCTTCCCACAGGAGAAAGCTCTCTGGATTCCAAGGAGAGGCAAAGACAGCTGTGTTTGAAGTGGCTCTATGGAGAGGAGGTGGGGAAGGACAGGCGGCCATTATCAGTGGCTACCAGGTGCTCTGGGATCGAGGCTTGGTGATAAAACACTTGGCTGACACTGCCAGAGAGAATCATCAGTCTCTCCTTCCCTGCCCTTACTCCCTCTTCTTCTCCCCCCCCTTTTTTTTTGAAAGGAGGCTTTTTACCCTCATTAAATGAAACCTTATCTCTGAAAGACCCGCAATCCTCTGCAAACGACAAGTGTGCCTAATCTCATTTTCTGACAAGTGATTCTGACAGTACCTTCCTTTTGATTTCTGAGACATGTAGTTAGACATATATTAATCTGTCAGTCACCATCCCTAGCAAGAATGAAAGAGAGGGAGAGAAAGAAATGAGTATTTGTGAATATGAAGGCGAGACAAGAGACTACGATACCTATTTTAACTGATGTCTGAACATTCCTTTTCTAGGACTCTCCTCCTCCTCCTCTCCTTCAGAGGGGGGGGGTCTGCAAACTGCCCAGTCCAGGGCCTGTGAGACAGGCATCTGGGATGCTCAGTTATGGGGTTCAGTGTTCTAGAGCGAGGCAAGTTTCAAATTGTCAATCCTGCCTTGTAATACTAGCTTGATTATACATTCATTCACATGTACTCCAGCAAAGCAGAATGTGTAAGTAGGGGAGGGTCACCAGCCTGATTGTAAACTGTGTCCTGAGCTGGTGAGATGGCTTGGTCACTAAAGTGCCTGTCTNGTAAGCATGAGGACCTGAGTTCTAGCCCCAGCATCACTGGTTGACAAAATAAGTCAGGCACAGTGACTGTTATGTGTCCACACTCCTAATGTGGATCCCTGGAGTTTGCTGGCCAGTCAGCCGAGAGTCTACTTGGTGAGGGAGAGACCCTGTCTCAAAAAACAAATGCTGCCTGAGGGACCATACCAGAGGTTGACCTCTAACATCCATATGCATGTGCACCTGCACACACGTGTGCACCCCCCCCAATACACAATCAGGATGCATACACATATATACATAAATCAAACAAAAAATCATATCTCACTTTTTCTGTCAAGTCCCTGACACTTGGGGGTGGGGAGTTAATTAAGAAAGCATTTAAGTTGTGCACTGGAGTTCTGATCCCCAGCACCCATGTAATGCCAGGCAGGCATGCTGGCAGCCACTTATCATCCCAGCATGCAACTGGCATGCACAGCAGTTCCCCTGAGCAAGCCTAGCTGCACTAAGATGTGGTGAGCTGCAGGCTCATCAGGAGACTCCTCCTCAGTAAGTCACATGATAATTATCTCCTCACTTTCTAACACCTCATGGAAAGTGATAAAAAAGGGTCAGGGTAAATAAACTGGTGTTCAAATTTCTCATAAGCTGGGGCATATCTCAGCAACAGAGTACTTGCCTAGAATCCCCCAGTGAGGGGCTGGGGTGTGGCTCAGTGGTAGAGCACCTGCCTAGAATCCCCCAGTGAGGGGCTGGGGTGTGGCTCAGTGGTAGAGCACCTGCCTAGAATCCTTCAACTTCTGGTGATCCTGTGATCCTTCTGCCTCTGCCTTCTTAGGGCTGGGATGACAGGTGGAATGCACCACAACACTTGGCTTAATTACTCATATTTTTTAACAGGATGGTAGGGGTACAGAGATAGAGAGGGGCAGACATGTAGGTTTATTTGCTTCTCCTTCAGTGAGCATCTCTGGGAATCTGGAATGCTGTGAAAGCAGTCCCCTTCTTTATGGAGACACCAAACATACTTCACAAACTTTCCTGGGCTGTGTTGGGCCCCAAGGGAAGGACCCATTGCCTCTCTTAGGTTACTTCTAGTTCTATCTTGTAGGACACCTTCTTTACCTGGGTCTAGTATAGCCCAGAATCAAGACTTCTCTAGTACTTCCCTCGGTTTCTTTGGGTCAATTTGACATCAGTAACTGAGTCCTGATTTCCCATCCACCTCAATATGCAATTATAGAGACATCTTTTATTCTGCTTTGATTAAGTCTTCAGGCTTTCTACTTGGCATGTGCCGTTTTCTGGACACATGAAGACGAAGATCAGGGCTTCTATGTGGATGGAAGCAATTGTAATTTGATGAAGCCAGAGAAGAAAGGAAGGAAGCCATACCAATGACCATTTCATTATAAAGTCTTTCTTCTCTACCCAAGGCCATCGGTGTGCAGAGAAGGCAATTACAATGGGGTTCGGTTTAAAACACCGCAAAACAGAAATCAAATAAAATATTAAAACACTGAAGCATCATTATTAAGCATGTGTTTGCTCAAGAAGGTCCTTAGACACTAACATAGTCCACAGAGCCCAGGAAGCCTCCAGCAGAGGGGGTAGCACATACACTTGTCCAACATTTGTGGTTAACACTGGTTGGCTGTTTTAACACATGCCTCTGTTGTGTTGAAAGTGAAAAACAAGTATACAAACCCAAATTCAAATTTTCATTTTCAATTTTCTTTCTGAGACAAGGTCTCATGTAGTCCAGGCTAGCCTCAAACTCGTTATGTAGCAAAGGAAGACCATGGACTCTCCATTCTCTTGCCTCTACCTTCTCAGGGCTGTGATTACAGGTGTGTACCACCATATGAAGTTTATTTGGTGCTGGGTGTGGAATCCAGGGCTTTGCTTCAGGCATGTGAGGCAAGCGCTTTACCAGCTGAGCCACACTTCCAGNGCCTACATTTCCCAGTGTCCTGTTCTCCTGGCTGCTTTGCTAGAACAAGTCACATCCCCCATTNGCCTGGACAAGCTGTATTGTATATGGAATTGAATCGGCGAATTGTGTCCTTTCCTGCTCTGGACTATCCTGAAACATCTTNAGCACTCTTTCAACAAAGAAAAGCCATGGAACAAACATATAGAGAACACTGTAATTACGGCTATTCACATAACAACCTCCACATGCAGAAGATAGACAAGGAATTGTTTAATTAAAATTATGTCTATTAAAAATCTCACATAGGGCAGTGGTGGTACATATCTTTAATCCCAGCAGCGGGGAGGCAGAGGCAGGCAGATCTCTAAGTGTTCATGGTCAGCCTGGTCTACAGAGGGAGTTCCAGGACAGTCATAGCTGTATAGAGAAACCCTGTCTCAGAAAACAAAACCAACAAATAAATAAATCTTACATGAAAAAAGTATTATCTGTTGACATACAAGACAGATTTAAGAAACCGAAGAGGTGTTTTTGTTTGTTTCAGGACATGTGTAAACATATGCACACGCTTGTGTCCATGGGTGCATGNGTGAGAGTGTAAATGCACCTTTGTGTTTATCTGTGTAGAGGGCAAAGAGGGCATAGACTTAAGTATAATTTCTGGGTGCTGCCCACCTTGTTTTTTGTGACACGATNTCTCATTGTAACCTGGGCTCACTCAGGAGGCTAAGATGACTAGCCATTGAGATCAAGGACTGTTGCCTATCTCTTCTTCCCCACACAGAGACATACCACCNGCTGTCTAACAGTTTCCTTTCATCCTGAAGGGAAGCTCCTTAAGCAGAAAGGTAAAGGACTCAAGATAGCTTCAGGAAGTCCCTGAAACTGACCAGATTCACTACCACCCCATCTCACTCCCAGAGTANGCAATAAAAGCTGAGAATCCTTCTCAGCATTAAAGGAGCCAAGCTGCAAAGAGGACTTTTGGAGGAGACAGGCAGCGAAGAAGATTCTGACACCACACCAGCTGCCTGGAAGAAGCAGGAACCATCCAAGCTGCCTTAAACCAACTGAGGCTTAAACCAACTGAGGCACCTGGAAAGGGCACTCTCCAACCTGTTGGGCTGCCTGCAGGTTGTGCAGTGTGCTCCAGGTTCCCAGCTTTGTGAGCTGTCACCCANGCTGGGCTTTGGTGATGCAGCTGTCTTTGAGTCATTTCTCTTCATGTAAGTAATCCCTCACCCATATTCCTGTAAGTAACCCCAATAAAACTTATTGGTTCACCAAGTTGGATTTTAGAGGTACCTGTACTTAGGTCTGTCATGGGNTCCCTATCTGTGGTGAGTAGACCTATGTGTTGCATCTCCCCAGAAGTTTTGTCACACACCACCACCACACTGGGCTTTTTTACGTGTGTCCTGTGGACTGTACTTACGATGTCTTCACATTTGAAAGGCAAGCACTTTACCAACTCAATCATCTCCAGCCTACCACCCTCTTTGTTTTGAAAAGGCATCTCACTACATATCTCTGGTTGGCCTGAAACTCTTTATAGACCAGGCTGGCCTTGAACTCATAGAGATCAGCCTGCCCCTGCCTCCCAAGTATTGGCGTTTAAGGTATGCGCCACCACAATCATCCCAACCTCTTTTTTTGAGGCAGGGTTTCATGTAAGCCAGGTTGGCCTTGAATTTACCATGTTGCCCAAGATGACCTTGAACTCACGATTCCCGTCTCCACCTTCCTGGTGCTGTGATGGCATGTATGTTTCACTATGAGTGGTTGACACAGTGCTGGGGGTGGAATCCAGAGCTTCGTGCACGCTAGGCAGGCATTCTACCAACTGAGTCACATTCCAGCCCCCAAAACTTGAGTTTTAATCCTAAACTGTGTGACCTTGGGTGGGTCACTTCAATCTCTTTAAGCCTCAATTCCTACTAAATGAGTAGAAGGGGGTTGGACTAGAATACAACTTGATCCCTTCCAGCTCTAAAGTTCTGATCCTTTGTGTAAACACGGTCCAGGCATTTCTTTTTCTTTCTTTTTCTGTTGAACCCTGAGCACATCATAGGGTAGGTGAAAGCCAGGGAAACAAGATCCTTGGGAAGCACATAATCTGAATAACCAGAAGGGATGTAATTAAAATCAGGGTTCTGTTCCCACAAACACACCCAAGGATCTTCCCATACAAACACCACAGTAATTAACCAACCTGCAAACCACACGTTACCGCCCCTCCAGGCCCTCCTGGGCTTAGTCTACAGCCTGACTCAGGAATCCAGGTTGTCCTCCCAGACAGCAAGCCTAGCTCCTGACAGCATTCAAGCGTGTTTTGCCGGTGGCTTTTGTGAGACAGGAGCATTTTCGAAAGTCATGCAGGGGCATGAATACATTTCTGGAATTTTCAAAATCATTACCACGATGAAAAGAAATGACAGGGAGCCAGCTTGCATCTGAATAGCCTCGTATCTGCACTAAGCCCTCCCTTCTCCTCCCTTTGCCTGCAAGAGGGTTACCACAGAGTAGCTGCCAAATTGGTTTCTCAGGAAGCTGGCTCTGGCAGGACCCTCTCCAGGGACGCGGGCCTCACTGCCTCAATCTTTCAGGGCTAGGGCATTCCACTAGCTGGACCAGTCAGTCCCTGGCACCATCTGACCAGAGTGGAGTCTATTTTCACCTCCTCTGTTTTTAACAACCTTATGTCATATGTTCACCCAGACTGGCCTTGTGGCCCAGAAATTATATTTGTCCTGGCATCTGGCTAACCTGATAAACTTATAGTACCCCAGCTGGGGTACACAGGGCCAGCCAAGGACAGCTGGGGATGTCTGTTTTAAGTCCCTAGATAACACTGAGGAGAGATGTCCTCAATCATACATTACAAATGAGGTCCTGGAGGACCTGCCTGAGAAAGATATGTTCGAAGACACTTCTGGAGTCGATTCATTGGGCAGCCATCTTGGCTATCTTTATAATCTCAATGGGTTCACCTCTGGGGANCCAGCACTCTGAGGGCACCGTGCATCTGATGATCTGAATTCAACAGCTGAAAAGTGACGAGTGGCTCTACATAATCTGGCCAGTCAACAGACCAGCAGCTGCTGTCTTGCCTGAAAGTGTGTTCCAAAGTGTAGAGTCGGGGGCAGGTGAGATGGCTCAGCATGTAAAGGTGTTTGCTGCCAAGTCTCATGGCCTGAGCTTGATCCCTGGGACCAACAAGGTGAAAGGAGAGACATTTACTCCCACTGGTTGTTCTTTCAAAGAAAGTGGTTTGGTTTTGTTTTTTGTTTTTTGACTTCATGTGTGTTTTGCCTGTATGTATGTCTGTGTACCACGGGCATATAATGCCCTTGGGGATGAGAAGAGGGTGTAGGATCCCCTGGGACTGTAGTTATGATGCTTGTGATCTGCCATGTAGGTGCTGGGAATTGAACCTGGGTCCTCTGAAAGAGTAGCCTGTACTCTTAACCACAGGTTGTCCTTTGACCCTTACTTGTACATTGTGATATGGGTGCTTCCCTCTCCCCCAAATAAATACATGTTAAAGAGTTTTTTTAAAAAGTACAGAGTTGGTTTGGGAAGATAAGTCAGTCATTAAAGTGCTTCCCTCGAAAGCATGAGGACCTGAGTTTGGTCTCCCATGGCAACATAAAAATACCAGGTATGGTGGTATATGCTTGTAATTCCCGGTGCTGGGAGGAGGGGTGGATGGAGACAGGGAATCCCTGGGGCTCACTATCCTAACCTACTTAGTGAGCTCTAGGCCAATTAGAGACCCTATTGCAAAAAACAGGTGTTGGGGCCAGCAAGATCAGGGAACATAAGTGTATGCCATGTTTTGCTTGATGACCTGAGTTCTAACCCCAGAATACAGGATGGAGGGGCAGAACCAGCTCCCTAAAGTTATCCTCTGNTCTCTACAGGANTGCAAGGACAGGTATGTGCCCCCACACACTAACAATACAAATAAAGTAAAAATTAAGGAAGACCAAGATGGATGATATCTGAGGATCAGAGTCTAAAGCTGTCCTCTAACCTGCATGCAAATACATACACATAACTCATCTGCTATGTACACACACACACACACCCCCACTGTGACCCTTTACAGTCACTCTTCATGTTAGCAGGACTGTCAAGGTCTGGTGTGCACATCCATAATGAAGCTACTGCCCAACAAACCGAGTGGGCAGAAAAGTGAGTGCATCCCAATTCCCAGCCAGTGTGGCAGGTTCAGAGGCAACTGCGCAAAAAGACAGTTAGAGCGGATCTGCACCGCATTCCATGCTTACAACTGTGCCTGTGATGTAGACAGAACCCCACATTTGAGCAGGAGCCCAAAGGTGTCATAAACAGGTGTCCTCATTAACAGATTCAGCCATCTGTGTTAATTCAGTGGAATTTCACTGTAAATTGGAAAACTGGATCCCAGTCTTAGCAATAAAATAAATTAATTAAGAAACATTTTTGAGCCCAAGCTGGCTCAAATTTCATCGGTACCTGAGGATGAACCAGAATTATGGCNCCTCTTGCCTCTCTATCTCCTGAGTGCTGGGATTACAGGTGTGCACCAACCACACCCATTATATACANGGCTGGGGGTGGCAAGCAGGGCTCTCTCTGTACATGCTAAGCAAGCTGAGCTACAGCCTCGAACCAAAGTTTGGAAGGAAGACCTGGCCATGAGCCACACAAGTTGTTTCCCACCTCCTTATGGCAACTTATTTGATTTGAAAAGCAAGTCATGCTTGGCCTAAGCTTACATGGATTTTCTTCCAAGTATTTGTTAGTGAAACATGGACAGGGGTAAGGGAACGTGTGAAGGTGACNTCTCTGGGGATCTGGTGTCAATCTTCCAAAAGAGCTGTCTGAAGACCTNCTATGACCCAGTGAGTGGTTTGCTTCTTGCTTTTGATTTTCAGCCCGGATTCATGAACCCGCTGTCTTTCTTAGTACAGGTATGTTCTTCAGTTGCCAAGGATGGTGGAAAGCCTCCCGCTCACAACTGTATTATAATAAATGCATTATAAATGAGTAAGTAGGAGACAGTAAGGAAATGATGTTTTACTTTTAAATGCTAATTACGAAGCCCTGGTACTGTTAATGTGCGGGGTGTTCTGTCAATTTTTAATGTTTATGCCAAGTGTAGTCTTCAATTTAACATGAGCTTTTAATCCTTTGAGTACTAAATTGCTTTTAATGCTTGCAGAACAACACCGTGTTTGTACAGAGTCAGGCCTGAAAAATGTATTTAGTACAAGGTATGTTGTGGGAAGGCAGAGAGAATAGGGGGGAGAAAAGGGAACTTTTTTTNCCCCCTCTCTCTCTAAGAAGANGGGCTGGTAAGAACAAAAATCAACAAGCTCCGGGGATCTCCTCTACATCATTTCCCATTCTTTCTGAGGTTGCTGCGAGGGCTTCTCTCCTGTTACAGATTTAACCCTGCAGTGACAGCTCTTAGCTCTCAGGAACACAATCAGCCCCAGGGNACACCTTGCCCCATCAAAGGAATGCCTGCAGAAACAGATGCAAGGGAAGACTCTGACCACCCTCCTGGCATGCGCCAAGCTGGAAGGGAAAGAACGTTCAGGGTACGCTCAGGGGTGTCGGCGCATTTCCTGCTGCCACATAGAGGGAAAGTGTGGGAGGAAAGCTTGCACGTTTCCTATAATGACAGAAGCCGGGAGGCAGGGGATGTGGCTGTTTGTAGAGTGCTTGCCTAGCCTAGCATGCCTGGAGCCCTGGGTTCGATCCCCAACACCACGTAAACTGGGCGTGGTTAGTGTANATCTGTAATCTCAACAATTAAGAGGCNGAGGAAGAATGATCAGGAATTTAAAGCTCTCCTCGGCTATATAGTGAGTTCAAGGCTAGCCCAAGCTACCTGAGACCTTGTCTCAAAAAGTGGGCAGGTTCATTCATGGGAGAGACAGAATGGGGTGAGAAGAAAGTGGGTAGTGCATCAGGACAGTGTTTGGTTTTGTTTTTCTTTTCTCTTTTTCTGTTCACTACTGTGGAGGCAACCTGTTGCTTAGACCTGCAATAGCAAAGTTCACTCTGATCCACATCTCCATTTTAGAATTTTTTTTTTGAGCTCTCAGTATGCCTCATTGATTTCCTCATGCTTGCCAAGTATGCACCCATGGAGTTCTATATAACAGCAAATACTACTACACATACACACACACACAGACACAGT
>LZPO01031192.1:1518799-1529001 GCA_001675575.1 Neotoma lepida
GAGAGAGAGAGAGAGAGAGAGAGAGAGAGAGAGAGAGAGAGAGAGGTCAAAGGACAACTTGGAGAATTAGTTTTCTCCCACCATCCTGTGGGTTCCAAGGATCAAACTCAGGCCATCAGACTTGGCAGCAGGTGCCTTTACTTGATAAGCCATCTCGATGACGCAGTAATTCATCAATTATTTGTACGTGTGTCAGAGAGAATGTCTGGGTAGTGTACGTGCTGGTATGTGCATATGTGTGTGATGTTGTGTACTGCTGTGCACGTGCACAGAATCTAGAAGTGCTCATGTGCTCTGCTCTGCCGCTTGTCTTATTCCCTTGAGCTGTGGTCTCTCATGAAGCCAGGCTGGCCACCAGCAGGCCTCGGTGAGCCTTCCGTCTCCATGCCCCACAGCACTAGGGTTACAGGCAAGCACGATTACTCCTGGCTTTTTAGGTGGGTGCTGGGGATTTGAACTAGGCCGTCATGTTTACACAGCAAGCACTCCCTGACCATGGCGTCATCTCCCCGTCCCGCCAACGTGCTAATGTACAGTGAGTACTGCAGATGTAACTCACTTGGTAGAGTGTTTTCCTGGCACGCAGGAGTTTGATCTTCAATGGTACAAAACCCTGGTATGGTGACACCTGCCTATAATCCTAGCACTTGGGAGGTGTTAGAGGAAGATTAGAAGTTCAAGGTCACAGTGAGTTTGGGGCCGACTGTGTCTACATGAGACCCTGTCTCAACACACACACACACACACACACACATTATATATAAATGTGGGTAAAGCAAGCCTCTTAGGAATGTTAGAGGGTCAGATATCACCCATTTCCAAATGGCCATGGGTGGAGGAGGACAGAACTAGACCTTGTCATCTTACCTCTGAAGCACCTTTAGAAGAAAATACAAGATGTCACCATGCAGAGCTACGACTTCCCCTCCAGACCCCCTAGCTCCAAACTAAGCATTCCCCACCCCGACACCCACCTTTCTAGGGAAATGGGCTAGCTCCCTGCCCATCCACCCAATGTTCAAGGAGATCTGCCCGATGCCAAAAGATGTGTATTGAATGCATGGAGCCTCAAAAGGTATTGAATTGTGTCATTTGGTGGAAAGAAAGAAAAGCAACCAAGTTTCCCTTGAAACTAGTTATGCAATGGTGCTTAAAAAAAAAAGAGAAAGAAAAAAGCTTTTTGCTCAGCTAAGTTTCCTACTATATTAATCTCATTATNCTTTGAACCGTTTAACTGGCAGTGCCAAATGCAATTTGTATTCTGCGGCAGAGCGAATGCTCTAAAATGATTATCCCAATATGAACCGTGGCAAGCCTCGATATTGTTGGGTCTGAAAGGCCTCCTAACCACTGAATACTGTTCCCATATGCCTTCTGAGTTTCATGACACAGTGTTGCGTCTGCTTTTGCAAGGGATAAATTAAGCGTGTGAAAGTCTTAGCAAAGCCCTCATTTTCCAGTTAATCAAATCTCCCCTAATCAAATTAGCACACATAATTCCTCTGGATGTGTAGCACAAAAAACTGCATTATCCCCCTTCCTCGGAGTTGAAAGCGAAGGACGCAGCATGGAGCCTTCCTCCTTTGCTTGAGTGGCCCTAAATAGAGGAGTTCTTCAGAAGGACGGGTCGAGGTAAACTTTGGCAGCGATGGCGTTCCCAGCTCATTAAATCCGCTGCGTCTGTGACCACCTCCGGGGACCACTGAAGCATTCCGTAATGAGATACTTGTTTAATTTTCCTTCAAAGGCCGGACATCTGTGACAATCCCCCCCTCCATTCCAACCCCACACAGGCAAATGTATCAATAGGCCTAAGGCCTCTATCCAGTTTGATGGAGTGTTTTCCATTGAATAAACCAGATAATAAATTTTGAAGACGAAGGAACAATTGCCATTAACTCTCGTTCTCTCCGAAGAGTCGAAGTCCATCATGAAAATTCAATAGCGGCTAAGCTAAATGGATAGATGTTCACAGTCAACCTTTTTTAATTGATTTCCCTTCATGAAATGATCTAGTCTCTGAAGCTGGCCGTCCCAGAGCCCCTCTTTAACCTTTCTTTTCATTCCAAATACATTTAGAAGCCCTGAACAAAAAGGAATAGCTAAAATATTAATCTCCCTTGAGAGCAAAGGCCTGCAACAGACCAGATTTTCAGATCAATCCCCAACAGGGCCCGTGGACCACAAAAGAACGAAACCTACTCTTAGCTCCATTCACTGTGGCAACGATGCTGACCTTTGCTGAAAACCAGCCACCACATCCCAACACTGGAAGGGACTAGAAAGCTTTCCTTACATAATAGGGATTCGTCTGGGATATTGTTAGCTCTGGGCTAGGCAGTCACTTCTGCTTATTCCATAATGAGGCTTGGAACACATATAATGAGAGCTGTCTCAACAATATTTTCACCTTAATACTTTATTATGTCTAGGAATATGTTTTAGGTAATATTTCATGTCCCATCCAACTCCCTCCGCTTTCCTGCTTCCTCACTCCACCCCCTCCCACTCACCACCCTTAACCCTGCCTTTTTCTAGCCTTTGCTAGGATCCTTCAAAAAGCACTTGGAACATACTATTATAATTCCCGCCATCACGACGGCATGTAAAGAATTCCTTATAACTATTTTTCTATCCACAAAGGTGACCCTGCAGTTCTCCTACTAAAACACGAGTGTGTCCCTCCCACATCCTGTGTATCAATCCTGGTGCACAGGCCTGGCATCAGCCAAAGCTGGTATGCATATCACAGGAGTGTATGCATATCACAGGAGTGTCGAAGTCCTGCATGTCCCCTCTGGGATCCCAGAGCCAGGCCAAATGACTCCAGGGGACCTAGAACTCTTAACAGTAGAAAGTTCATCACACACACACACACACACACACACACACACACACACACACACATTCTCTTTATCTCGGAATCAGCTCTGATTCTGACAAACACAGAAGCTGCCTTATTTATTTTACTACGAATAAATGAAATGGGCAAGTCTCCCTTATGGAACCCTGAAGTCACTTTGCACCAGACTCAGTTCCTTAGCTTCCCTGAGTCCTTAGCTGGTCAGATTCCTTCTAAATCCCGCCTCTCTATGCACACTGGTCTGCAAGGAGGGGAGGGAGTCAGCTCTGCAAGTCGCTATTTCACACCCACACCCACCCCCAGCATGTGACTGCCCTGTGAGCTGTGAGCAGAGGCCCGTGCAGTTTCCAGGACTGACACCTCCTCCCCTCACGAGTCACACTAGCCCCACAGCAGCTGGCCGGAGAATTCCCCAAGGCTCTGCTACAGGAGCTGAGAAAGGGAAGCCCAATTTCCACGTGGATTCCCTAAGCAGGAAGCTGTGAATGTGTGAGTCACCTTCCCTGGGCCAAGGCCTGTTTATACAGCCCCTTATTTACTGGAGCATTAAGTTAGGAAATCATGGGGGTTGCATGAACTCNCCGCTTCTCTTCTTCCACCAGAAGAGTCCTGCCTACAGCTTTTGAAGGGAAAGATGAGAATACAAGCCCCAGAAGAGGAGGTTGTACAGCAGGAGAGGGCTATTCATCAGGTTCTTCCACCTGCCAGGAACCATGGTAGGCGCTTGCCTTTGGCTCTCCTTTCATCTCCTCACTCAATGCCAAAGCTGATACTCATCTTCATTTCTCAACAGACAGGACATCAACTCTGTGACAGGAGTCTGCACAGAGGTAATACTTTCAGTATGTCTACAAACTCAAGTTCATTCGTGAGTACTCCCAAACTCTTTAATCTAGATTGCCTTTCGAGCTCAAAGGGTTTGGATCAGGCCCCGATACCATCATCAACCAGTTGGCTCCTGCATACACTCTCGTCCTTCAAGTATGTATTGAATATCTGTAATGTTTGTTCTAATGCTTGTCCCCTTAAAGAACCTACAGAGTGGGAGAAAACAAAATAGCCAAGGAGGCTGGACAATCAGGTGTGTTCAGCAACTGTGTCATGGGGCCTCAGGGAGCTAGGAGAGAAATAAAACATGAGGCAGGCTGGAGACTGGGACAGAGAGACCATCCAAGGCCTTGAGTGCTTGCTCCTAGGTCATCAAGGAGAGAAAGTAGGGCTGGTATGCATCAGTGGTAGAGCACCTGCCCAGAACCGCCTCCCAGTGAGGGGCTGGAGGCCTAGCTCAGTGCTCGACTGTCTGTCTGGAATCTTCCTGTGAGGGGTTGGGTGTGTGAGTCAGTGACAGAGGGCTGGCCTAGCATACACAATGTCCTGGATGTCAATCCCAGAACTAGGGGCGAGGAGAAGAAGAAAGTGAAGGACAGGGAGAAAGAAAAGCAGTAAAAGAGAACACAACAAACGGATGGAGTCAGGGCTGTGGATGCAGCCCAACAGGGAGAGTCCTTGCCTAGCATGTTTGATGCCCAATGCAGCAGGAACTGGGCTTGGTGGTGCACAGCTCTAATCCACTTTGGAGGTAAAACCAGAGAGATCAGACATTCAAGGTCATCCTTGGATACATGGCAAGTTTGAGGCCAGCCTGGGGTACATGAAACCCCAATACCTCAATACATACATACATGTACACATGTACACATCCATATACACATGAATGTATGCGTACATGTGTTAAGTTTACAGAAGAAAGGCAGAAGAACGTGTGATAGAGACAAAAGGAAGCCTAGCCTTGACAATGGATGGAAACTCTAGCTGGGCCCACACGATCTTAGATACAAATGAGTGATGGGCAGGAGGTGGCCTCAAAGGTGAAGGGCTTTGTGGAGGAACCTGAGGTTCCTCCACAAAACAAGGAGGAGGGTGGTCAGATGGTGAGGGGGGGTCTGAGATCTTGCAGACAGATATTTTAAAACTCATCTTCCCACCTCCTGAGTGCTGGGATTATAGCTGTATATTTCTATGCCCAATATGGTGGGCACCCTTGTGAGCAAAGCTAAGATGGATGGTCTGGTCATTCAAGCTGATTACAGAACAGACAGTGTTCACTGGACATGAAGATGTCAATCACTTTCATGATGCTGGCTCTTGGAGGATGAAGGGTACAGATCTAGTTGGGTACACTGAACAACGCCTGACCTTGCAGTGCCAGAACACAGGGTTCTGGGGCAAAAGAGGGCTGATGAAAAACTAGGCTGGCGACACCATCTGAAGACTAGTCTTTTCATAGGTCTGAGAGCATAAGGGTTTTACCTATATAGATCTTACATTCTCTAGCCAGGCCAGGTCTCTCTGGCCTTCCTGTGGCCAGAGTACTGACCAAGGCCACACCTTGACCCAGGGGGTCCCAGGGCTGCACTCTCCTACCACATCCTGACAAACAAGAACTGGGCATGGCTCATGCTGTTTTCTACTCTGAGATACTGAGAGATATTCAGGCTGAATATTCTGTGAAAGTCCTTGCTGAGGTTTGAAGGCTGACTGCTCCCCACCGGCTCACACACTGAACACTTGTTCCCCAGCTGCCTGTGTTGTCTGGGAAGGTTGTGGGACCTTTACCAGGTGGAGCCTTGCTAGAAGGAAGAAGTAAGTCACTGGGAGGCTGGGCTTTGAGATTTATATTCCTGGCTTCATTTCTCGGCTTGCTGGTTGCAGATGCAATGTGACCAGCTGCCTCTTACTCCTGCTGCATGATGGGCTGTATCCCCTTGAACTGCAGGCCCACAAAAACAAAGCAAACAAACAAAAAACCCTTTCTTTCCTTAAATTGCTTCTTTTCAGGTATTTTGTGACAGCAAAGCTAAGAACTTTTTTAACTTCCTCTGATTTCTGCCACCTTTATTATCTCTGTCAAAGACTTGGAACCAGTTTTTTTAGTTTTACGGGAGGGAGAAGGGGAGAAAGAGAGACACGGACGAAAATAGCCCTCTCTGACAAACAGCTACTGGTTTAAAAATAGTGCGGAGGCTTATGTGATCGCCTTTATCACAGTGGTTGACCTTGCTAATACACTATGTAGATCTCTTGCCAACTAATCGGTGGACTGTAACACACGGCTTCAAGCTGTGCTCAATGATCGGGAACGAGGATGAATGAGAGGGTTTAAGCGACCAGGATCTGCAGGCTGCTATCTGTACTTGACAGCTGTCACCATCTCTGCAGAGGCCAAGGCCTAGACCTTCATTTAAAGGCAGCATGGATGATCAGATCGCTGGGACAGTGTCAAAACTGACTGTGCTGAACTCGGGAGTCGGAGAGTAAATCTACGAATAGTGGTCTCTCTCTCCTCTGTCTCCGGGAGGCACAGATGGTGAATCAATATCCAGCCATGTTTAGTCTCAGTGGCCTGTGGGTCATGGTGGAGGCCAGATCAGAAGTCCCGCTCTGTGATGTCACCATGTAGGAAAAGCTGCTTTATGGGCAAAGATCTAAAAGATTTACAAGGTTCTTGGCATTGACAGTGGCTGCAGAGCTGTGATTGTTCTGAACCAATTTTACGAGCTAATGAGGTTCCTGAGGACTTCATAATGTTCTCAGGGCCCTGGGTACTCTGTTAGTTACTTTTCCCCACAAGTCGTTAGCTGCTTTCTTCTGAAGGTCTGTGGGGACCGCTGATGTTGAAGACAGAGCATGAGAAAGAGGCCCTCCCCTTTGGTATTTGTTAGAGAGCTCAACTGAGTTTTCAACCGGAACCCCAGTGCAGGGCACTTGGGGAGAGCCCAGTGTGGGTTGGGTGAGATGTCTACAGAACAGACAAGATGGTGTGGTTTGGGCACTGGGCACAGGCAGGTTCTATAGCATGTTCCATCTTCATCCAAGGCCCCCCCTGTCACTCCTCCAGGGATGCCTGAAGATTAGTCAGTAACAATGGGAAGTAACGCTCAGGTTAAGCAAGAGGGTGAGAGAGAACTCACTCATTTACACATTCTGCAAATGTGTAAGTAGGGCCTTGGTGGGGACTGTTCCTATTGTCTCCCTAGGTCACAGAGCTCTGATCAGCTGAGGTGTGGCTGTGGAGACGGTGGCATCCGGAGTGCGGTGACAACTCAACCGTTAAAGACCTGGTCTGAGATGCAAGACCTTGGACCCCTGCACATAGGCTGAGGCCCAACAAGGAGACAGGTGTCCCTAGAGTCTACAATTTAAGCCGTCCCTCATTAGGGTGGAGAACGTGGAATGTAGGACATGATTCTTCTTCAAGGTTGGTATGGATATGCTGACTGTTGTGAAAGGTTCTCCTCAGATGATGATGATGATGATGATGATGATGAAGGAGGAGGAAGAGGAGGAGGAAGAAGAGGAAGGAGCCAGATGTAGTGGCTCATGCTTATAATCCCAGCACTCGTGAGGCCAAGGGAGGAAGACTGCTGTGAGTTCAAGGCCAGCTTAGACTACAAAGTGAGTTCCAGGTCTAGATCGAGACACTGCTTCAGAGAACTACCCTGTTTCCAAATAAAACAGTGTATCAAGAACAAACTAACGAAAAATGGAATTAGTAATAGCTAACATTGAGCTGGGAGGTTGGTTCAATGGGTAAAGGCTGTTGCTGCTAAACCTGACCCACCTAAGTTCAATCCCAGGGAACCCACATGGAGAGAAATGGCTCCTGCAAGCTGTCCTCTCACCTCCACAGGTACATGCCTATGTGTGTGCACACACACAACAAAATAAATGCAATGAAAAATCAAAAAAGAACTAGCTAACATTTCTATTAATATTTCACAGATAATGCTTTTTTTAAAAAACTTTTTAACTTATTTTGATCTTGTGTGCATTGGTATTTTACCTGCATGTATGTCTGTGAGGGTGTTGAATTTCCTGGAGCTGAAGTTACAGACAGTTGTGAGCTGCCATGTGGTTGCTGGGAACTGAACCTGGGTCCTCTGGAAGAGCAGTCAGTGCTCTTAACCACTGAGCCATCTCTCCAGGTTAAGTTTTTAAGAACTTTACCAGCCCCTGAGTTCTGAGAAGTTTAACTCAGGTAGCTTGGCTCCAGAGCTACCAGGTATATTCTTCCTTCCCCCTAAGACGAGTCCTCTCAATAAAGACCAGCCTGACTCACTCGGAACTAAGACTTGAACATGACTGGGCCCCCATCCTCCCTGAAAATAGCTAGCCAGTTATTGGTTGCTGGGGGAGGGAGAGACACCTTCTCCAGTAAGGTAGCCATTGGTCAGTTGCCCATGCTCCTGCCAATAACCTCACCCCATGCCTTGTAAGTAACTGTCTGTGTCTGTCTGTCTGACTGTCTCTCTCTCTTTCTCTGTCACACACACACACACACACACACACACACACACACGTCTTAGAAGTGAGAGGGGACTTGTTGGAAAGAGAAGCATGAATATGACCAAAATGTATTACATGTATGCATGAAATGTCACAATGAAGCCTATTACTTTGTATAATTAGTACCACACCAATAATAATAAAAAAAAAAAACTTTAAAAAACTAGGCCTGGGGATATGGTTCGAGGGTAAAGCGCATGCCCCACAAGTCAGAGGACCTGAGTTGAAAACCCCAAAATCCAGTTAAAGCAGACACGGTAGCACATGTTTCTGGCCTCCTATTGTGAGAGGGCAGACACAGGAAAGAGGATAGGGCAGCTAGCCTGGTGGACAAAGTCCCAGCCTGAGGCTGTCCTTTGACCTCTGCATACACACTGTGACACACATCTGTACTTGCACACAAATGTGCACATGTGCATGCACAAAAGAGCCTTTAAAATTCGAGAGGAACGGTGCAGCAACCGCTGACTCCAAGCCTACATATCCATTCTGTAAGGCTTATTATGATGGCAGACACTGCCTTATCTTCAGACACCATCTGAATAAGGGAATGAATGGCCTAAGAGAATACAGTGTAGGAGACCCTGTCCCGCAATGCCATCACTTCACTGACACTGGCTCTGGTGATCTGAAGTGTTGAAGAACATACTACCTTAGGAATCTACCTGGGATTTGGAACACGGTGTGGAGTTTGGAGAGCAAGAAGGGGCACCCACAGTGGTGGGCCCAGGACTGGGAAAATGAGTAAAGAAGGGCTTTGAATACCAGGGAAGCGACAGATCCTCAGACTGGCATCCAGACATCTCTAAATAATTGCTGCTGTTTGCTATTTGAGGGGGTTCTGTAAGCAAAGTGGACTGCTCAGAGGTTAGACAAAGGCCATTTAAAAAGGCATACAACGGGCTGGGGATGTGGCTCAGTTGGTAGAATCTTATCTAGCATGCACAGAGCCCCGGGTTCTATCCCCAGCACTGAATAAGTTGGGTGCAGTAATCCTAGGTGGGTGGAGGCAGGAGGATCAGAAGTTTAAGGTCATCCTTGGCCTCCTAGTAAGTTTTAGGTTGACTGGGACTACCAGAGACCCTCTCTCTCGAAACAACAAATAACAACACACTAGTCAGATGAACCCCACAGTTTTAAAAGTATCACAGTGGCTTTCACTCACTCTCTTGAGATTTCTGATACTGGAACAGGATTGGGAGACTGCAGGCTTTTTATTGCAATGCACTTTACTAAATGGACAGAGCCCCAAATCATGAAGTGCCTATGGCCCCAGGTTTGGGGACTCCCAGTAAAAGCCAAGGCTTTGGTTTGTTTATTTGTTTTACAACCTATGGAATGGACACAGTTCTATGAAAACTGTAAATTCAATCAATTCAAATGTGTGTTTTGGAAAAAAAAAAGCAACACTGAATGAAGAAATACAGTTTGAGGAACATTCGACATTCACGCTGTGTGTTCGTTTCAGGGTCGCTAGAGATACTATAGAGGGTTTCGTTGGCCGGTCGGATGGAGGCTGCATAGGCTGATATTTTTGCTTCTGGCAATACCTTACCCCCCCNCACACACAAGCAAGCATGAAGAACTGCAGTGGCCTTGAGAGAGCAGCCAGCTTTATACGTGGCGTACGCATCTTGGAGGATTTGCAGAAGTCTACAAGGGAATCCGGAGCTTTCCCACCTATTGACATTTACAAAGCAGTTTAAATCATGCATGAGGGGCCCCAGGCACATCCAGTTCACAAAACATAACTCGGAGCTCCCAGGGAATTTAAGCTGACCAACACTCTTTATTAGAACCGACAGTGAAAGACAGCTAGCCTGAAACTCGTACCCAAAATGCGATACCAAGATGACAGCCTTAACGCCGGTGGATATATTATGCAGATTACCTGACTCAAATCTTTCTTGTTAAATAAGTTTCAAGTGTTCTCTCTCTCCTTTTCCTTTAAAAATATCCTTCTAGCTTCACTGCAGGGAGTTCCTTGATCATC
>LZPO01031192.1:1560827-1571527 GCA_001675575.1 Neotoma lepida
GGCTATGTAAAGAAACCCTGTCTTGATGGAAAAAAAAACCAAAAACAAACAAACAAACAAAAAAAACAGAAAGAAAACAGACTGAGCAAACCAGGAAGCAGCATCCTCCATGGCTTCTGCTTCAGTTCCTGCCTTGAATTCCTGTCCTGACTTCCCTCAGAGACAAGACTATGATGTAGAAGTGTAACCTAAATAAGCCTTTTCCTCCCCATTTGCTTTGGGTGATGGGGTTTATCACAGTAAGGAAACCCTAAGACAGGAAGCATAAGTTCGGATGAATCCTGTTCCTTTTTCTAGTAGAGAGATCTATGGGAGTCTTCAGTCTAAAAGGCCATTCAGGGCTAGCCAGATGGCTGGGCAGGAAAATGGCACTAAGCCTGACAACCTGAGTTTGATTCCCANGACCCACACAGTAGAAGGAGACAGCCAGCTTTCTTAAGCTCTCTTCTGGTCTCNACATAAACTGTAGCTAGCACACATGNGCTCCAGGCTTTCCTTAGGGATTCTCTGATCTACCTACATCACTGTCCTGAGTTGAAAGCNNTACAGTTAGGAAGGGGGAGATGGGTCAGGTGATAAAGTACTCATGGTTCACCAGGAGTACCCGAGTTCAGATCCTCACATGAATGTCAGGTGGTAGTGACNCAGGTCTCTACTCCAGCTGGGGAGGTGGGAATAGTGGACGGCCAGCCTAGTCANTTAGTTCCACATTTGGCAAGATAACTTGTCTCAAAGTATAAGGTGGAGAGTGACTGACAAAGACATCAGATAGCAACTTCTGGCCTCTGAACTCTTAGTGATCCCCCTGTCTCAGCTTCCCGAGCGTGGGAGTTGCAAGNGAGGGATACACAGGATTATGGGTGTGTCGCTGTGTCTTGCTTTCTCTCTGAATTCTAAACTTAGATGTTAATGATGAAAGCTTTGTTCCTGATCTTAGAAGAAAGAAATCTTGTAGAAACAATTACTGTTGAAGTCATGGGTTTGATCTCATCCCATTAAAACCAACACTTCCTACGTGAGTGCAACTTTAGGTTGCCATAACAACTTCCCTGTGGAGCTAAAAACCCAGATGCCCATTTCTGCTGTTTAAACTTCATGCAACATATATGTGTTGTGTTTTGAATGTGAACTGTCCTCCACAGGCTCACGTGTTTAAATTTATGGCCCTCAGTGAGTGGTGCTGTTTTGGAAGTTTGTGAAACCTTTAGAAGGTAGAGACTAGCTGGAGCAAGTGGATTGCTATGGGCCACCTTTTATAGTTCTATAAGCAAGAGCCCACTTCCTGTTCACTAGGAATGCAATGTGACNGGCCAACTTCCTGTTCCTGCTGACNTACATTTCTCATCATGACTGAATACCGTTCCTTGAACCGTGAGCTAAAAGAAACTTTCCTGTGTAACGAACGTGGTTTTGTCTGGCATTTGGTCACAGCAATNNGAAGANNAACTAACAAACAGGAGAAAAGTAACTCACACACTCATACTCTGGGCTGTTCAAGGCAGCTACTTAAACAATGAGGTGGTAGGTAAGGGGTCATCAATAACAAAAGAGGAAGGGGAGGGGACAGGGAACTCCAAGGGGGCAACACATTAATAAAATTAATCAATCCAATTTTGCTGGAGAGACTGCAATGAGAACTTCCACATGCTCTGGGTAGAAACATGAGACATAAAGCTGTCCCTAGTTCATCTAGACAGNACTTCAGCTGTGGGAATACCTATCTCTTGGATCAGGTACATGGCACTCCAGAGCACATGCTGACTAGCAGAGGCCACCATGACAAGGTCATTTTCAGGGATGCCTAGCAAATAAGAGACCAGAAAAACAAAAACGAAAACTAAAATGAAACAGAGATGGGCAAAAGAGAGCAGAGGGTGGAGCCCCAAGAACGACAGCTTGGATTTCTTGATGTCAACCCCAAGAATGATCTAGAACAGACTCTGAAAATCCTTGAGAGGCCTGGTAAATCACAAGGGCGATGAGCATCTGGAATCTATGTCTTAGGAAGGAACTTCTCCTTCAGATCAATACACACGGAATGAGTGCTATAAAACACGGCCAGTGCTCAAGTGTCAAGGAGGAATAAGGCCATTCAGTCCCGTGTGAGGGTGTGGGGAGAGGCGCGGAAGCCCGGATCTCTAAAGACACCAGGCACACTGGCTACAGTGATGCCTGCCTGGGACCTCAGCACTGGAGAGGTGGAGGGGAGAGTGTCACAAGTTTGAGGCCAGCCTGGGCTACATAGCCAGATCCTGTATTTAAAAAAAAAAAAAAGTTAGCTGAGCATAGTGGCACACGCTCATAATTCCAGCATTGGGAGTGCAGGGTCGCCCTGGGCCACACAGTGAGTTCAATGCTAGTGTGGAATACATGACACCCCCAATAAAGGAAAACATAGAAACAACAACAACAACAAAAATGCCAAAGCAGTTGGAGGCAAGTGTATAGGCAGAGGGGGAGAGGTGGGAGTGGCCGGAAGTAGGAGTGATGGAGGCAAAGGAAGCTCTTTAAGACAGATTGGAAGTAGGAACCTGAGCATCTCCAGAATTTGACAGGCAGGGAGTGGGGCTGATGCCGGTTGGTGAGATGGCTCAGCACTAAAGGTAATAGCCACTAAGCCAGGCCACCCGAGTTTGCTCCCTGGGACCCACATGGTAGATAAAGAGAATCAATTCTTCTAAGTCGTTCTCTGGCATCATACATGCCTGTGGCACGGCATACACACACAGAGACAGACAGANANANANANANANANANANANANANANNNNCNCNNATNNGCNCACACACACACAATTAAAAACTGGGTGATAATAAGCTAAAGGGCAACCAGAGGAAACAAGGTAGCTGGGNAGAACCCAGGGCCTGCTAAGGATATAGGGCAGGCAACACTCTGTGTATGACTTGACTGTGTAGAGAAAGTCATGACGTTCCCAAGAGAGAAGTTCTGAGCAAGGTTAGTGGAAAGGAAGGAAGGTGTGTTCAGACTTCCCTAGGANGGAAGTGTCCAAACTTAGTGGCTCATTAGCTGATAGGTGAGCACAGCATCAACTGTGATTTCTTTCTCTAGATGGGACTGAGTTGTCTTGGTGCTCAGTGGGTAGTGACAGGCTGTTAGTAACTCTCCACTTCCCTAGTGGGGAAGTAAAAGCAGATGCTACTCAGTCCTCTATTAGGACAAAGATAGAAAGGATTNACTGCAGGATGAGAAGTTGGAGAAAATCACCTCATGCCTTTTCCATCTCTAAGATGCGATCTTATTTTGAGATAAGGTCTTGTCTATGTCAGGCTAGCTTCAAGCTGGTTACTTAGCCAATGGGAACCCTGAACTCATTTTCCCCTGGCTTTTGCCTCCTGAGTGAGATGATTACAGGCAATGTACCACCACACCCAGATCATGGGATGCTGAAGATGGAACCCGGGGCTTCCCGGATGTCAGGCAAGCACTCTATCCATTGAGATGTATCCTCCTTCCTAAGATACAGGGCTTTCAACAGGGACCACCCATCTTGGGGGTTGGGAATGAACAGTTTGATTTCTGAAAATGCCTTGTGGCCATCAACATGGGGAATTTTTCCCCACCTCTGCTTCACAACCAGCTGGACCAGCTGCCATAAACCTTCGCTCTATTTAGGATTGTGCACAAGGCTATAAACTATANGGGTGGAAGCATGGGAAAGGAAAGGGTCCTCTAGATAGACAGCATATATGATCGATTCCTACCTATGTTAATCATTTATTCAAAAGGAAGAATAAACCATATTAAAGGGACTTCAGGGGATTCATCTTCTCATATTGACAACCCATTAGTGTGAAATGAACCATAGCAGTGGTCAAGGCAACTTGAAACTATCTGGAATACCTAGAAACAAGGTTGTTTACTTTCTATAACAAACTTACAAGGCTCTCCCTGATGCCTGGGGGGGGGTGTCTTTTGGGGCTGNGATCCAATCGCTCCTTGTGAAAAAGGACAGGTCTCTGGGTCCAGGCCGTTTCTTCCTGGCAGGGAATAAATGGAACTGAGAGCCATCAGTTAAGATGGACATAGGAGCCCCAGTTAGAGCGAGCTGAAGACTGAGAAATGGAAGCCAACAAAATCCCTAGATGGGAAGGATGTAGATTTCCCTTGGTGTCCATGCTGAACCTTTTGTATGGTGCAAATGGTTACAGGCAGGGTGACAGACTTTAGGACAGGGAGAATCAGGGGTTCCCTGACTCTCCTTACCTAATGTTAAGTTTTCTCTTGAAGATCCTGAGATAAACTTAGATCAAAAAACTAAATGGTGTCAGCACCTATGGTCAGAAAGAACAACTTCATAGTTGCTANAGAAATCTAAAACTTGCCTCCAAGTGGATGTAGATTGTTCAACTAATGTCACTAATGGACTGGTGAGACGGCTCAGCAGGTAAAGGTGTTTTCCTTCAAGCCTGATGACCTCAGTTAGATACCTGGGACCCACAGGGTGGAAGGAGAGAACCAACTCTCACAAATTGTCCTCGGATCTTCACACACACACCTGACATGTGTACACACACACACACACACACACACACACTCACAATTTTTTTAAATATAATAAAACATTTAAAAAAGCATTCACTGAACAGATCAATGGATTTATGTTAAATCTGTAGGTGTGTGTATGTGTGCACATGTTCACATATAAATGCATGCATTCGTGTGTGCATACACATGAAAGTCAAGGGAATTTGTTTTTGACAGGATCTCACTGGCCTGGAACTCATCACATAGGCTAGGTCAGTGACCTCTAGGGACGGGCCAGGCTCCACCTTCCCAGACCTGGGATCCTAAGTGTGCACCACTACACCTGGCTTTTTCATTCATTTACTTTCTTCAGAGAAAGTTTTAAAGCCAGTCCATCGACCAAGTCACTGTGCTGCCCACAGTCTTTGATGAAGTACAGTTTCTACCACTTGGGGTGGAGCAATGAATCAGATAAACTGGAAGCCAGAGTATTGTTTCCTGAATCAGATATAAAATGGAAGCCAGAGTATTGTTTCCAGTGCTGACTCCTTTATGGGTGGTGGGTGTCTCTCCAATGAGGCATAGGCTGGACTTCCCAGTGTACACTGTCCATCTAGAATGGAACCAGAGAAGGGTCTGCACTGTGGTTTGGACCACTGAATGAGACTCTGCACCCCAGGGCCTGTTTAAGAATTTACCTATGTGGAGATGAGACCCCCAAACCCGAAGAGGAGTGAGGAATGCTTGCCTAGGGAAAAGCAAAANGGCCTTCCGTCCAGGCAGGGGTCCAATTTTCACAACAAGATGTCAACTCTGCCACCTGCACTTGTGATTTCTATGGCGTAAGGCTCTGGCCTGGCCTGGCAACAGAGAATAGGAACACCCCAGGCTCTTGTCAGAGGATACGATCTCAAACTGGCTGCTATTCAGCCTCCATCAAAAGCCCAGCTGAGAAAAGCAATATTTACAAAAGATTATTTGAAGGGCAAGCAGTTCATCCATTCTTGAAAAGACTCAGCATTCTGTCCATGGATCAAACCTGAACGCCTTGCAGCTGCATGCCGGGGCCATGTTACTTTATCCCACATGGAACCGCTGTCACCAGATTGTATTTTAATGCCAAGCCTCGTGCTCTTATCAAAAAGTTGCGACAAGATGCAGACAGAGAAAATCTGTTACTATAGTTGAGGAAAAGCTGTTGTTGGAATGGCGCTTACACACACACACACACACACACACACACACACACACACACAAATCCTGTAAAATCCTGTGGGAGAAGCTGTAGAAATTAGCTTTAGGATGCAGGATGTTGCTGGTGTATGCCTATAATCCCAGCACTCAGTGACATAGGAGGAATTTAAGGAATTTAAGGTCATCCTTGGCTGTACAGTCAGTCTGAAGACACCCTGAGCTGTGTGAGATCCTGTCTTAAAAAAACAAAACAGGGCTGGAGGAGATGATGGCACATTTGATAAAGTGCTTAATGGACAATAATGAGGATCAGAGTGCAGCCCCCAGCATCCACATAAAAAGCCAAGTGTGGTGGTGTGCACTTGTAATCCCAGTGATTGTGGGTGGAGGCAGGAGGATCCCTAGGGCTTGCTGATCATGAGGTGAGCTCTAGGCCATTGAGAAATCTTGTCTCAAAAAACAAGGTGGATGGTGTCGAGAATGACTAANGTTGACCGCTAGTGTCCATGTGCAGACTCACATACACCTCAACACCCGCACACACCTGTGTTTGTGTGGAACAGCAAAGCAGGCTTATCTTCAGATCCTCCCTTGAGTTCCTGCCCTGATTACCTTTTTTTTGGCCTGTAAGCTGGAAGTGTAAGACAAAGTAAACCCTCTCCTCCCTCCCTGAAGTTGCTTTGAGTCAGAGTGTTTTGTCACAGCAATGGGAAGGAAACCAGTCTCCTCTGAATTGATTCTGGAGTGACATTGACCTTGGCTGGCAGGAACCTAGCTCAGTGTTGAAGCCGCAGTTCAAGTGTACTAATCCTTAGGTTTCCCATATCTGTGACCTCCTTTTCTTGGCCATTGTTTTCCCTTTATATGTTCACTTTAACCTGTTTGATGGATTCATTGTATAAAAGGCCATAAAACTTTTATGGAGCTTGAATATGGCATAAATAAGTAAAGAGAGCAGTGATGACTCTGCTCACTTAAACATCACACCTATATGTAGTAGGTGTCCTGACTCGATGGCGGTTCTATTAGTAGCCACAGAAGTCATACAGGTAAGAAGAAACAGCCACACTAAAGCTAACACTCATTTTGTTGAGTATGTACCTAAACACTACAAAGGGTATTTGACACATTGTTTTACTTTATCCTATCAACAACCTCCCAGGGCAGTGCCCAGCCCAGCTGGACAAGCTTGTAATTTCAGTACTTGAGAGGCTGAGGCAGAAGGGAAGGGAGCCTCCGCTATAGAGTGAGACTCCTTCAAAGAGTCAAGAACTGAGGGTGTGACTCAGAGGTAGAGGACCTACCTAGAATGCCCCAGAGAGGGAACTGGGGTGTGGCACAGAGGCAGAGTGTTTGCCTGGATACCCCAATGAGGGATAAGGGAAATGATTCAGTGGCCTGCCTAGCTGGGGCCTCGAGTTCCAAGCATGCCTAGTAATGCAAACAAAACCCACAAAGTCCCTTATAAGTTAGGGTCACTGTACAGATAAGGCCACAGGCTATGACAAAAAATAAAAGGCAGATTTAGATTTGGGTGTGCCTGACTACAGTAACAGGACCCCATCCATACTGTGATAAGTCCTGAAGACAAGAAGTTTAAAACTGAAATAGCAAATGCTACAGTCCTGAGGTTGGACCTTTGATTTTCCCTCTTTGCTTGAAAGTCTACTGACAACTGTGCTTCCTATGTGCTGGTTCAAGTCTCACGCAAAAGTGAACTAGTGAGATGAAAATATGCTTTGTCGGTAACATTAAGTCAAGCTTAAAATATCTGTATATTTTAAGTAGCTTTAGTTTTTTGAGACAGGGTCTCATGTCGCCAAGGATGACCTTGAACTGCTGATCCCCCTGCCTCCACCTCCCCTTTGCTGAGGTGAGATGTATGTGTCCTCACACCGTTTATGTCATTCTGGGGTTGGAACAGGGCTTTGTGCCTGCTAAGCAAAGCACTCTATCGGCTGGGCTCCAGCTCAGGAAGTGTATGTTGATGGAACTAAAGACATAAAGCTGCACATGGTGGAACACTCCTGTAATCAGCTAGAAAGTTTGAGACAGTAGGATGGCTGTAAGTTCGAGGCTAGTCTGAGCTACATAATGAGTTCAGTGTTAGCCTTTCCTTACACAGGAAGACCCTGTCCAAACACACACACACACACAAAGTAAAAAGTTAAACAAAGAACGATGACTATCTCCTATCTAAACACCTATCTAAACCCCGGGGTCCAAGCATTTTGCAAAAATTTTCCACAGAGCCATGAAGGCATCCTGAGTTACCACCAGTTACCTGAGTTACCATCCAGGCCAGTCTCAGGAGTGAGTTATCCATCTAACTGGCACTAATGACTGTGCCCACTGAGTCAGAGACCACCTTTTATATTTGGTATTGGAACGGTTCAAGGTACTGATATCCTTGGGGGCCTGTATAGGTCAGTTTCAGCACCAGTATCCACTGATAATCCAATCACTTTTATACAACGGTATTTATCACTTGCACATAACATATACACATCCCCATGTAGATATATACTACTTGTATATAACACACATACATTCTCCTATAGGCACATCCTGCTTTTGTGTAACATAAATACATTCCACTGAAGGCATGCACCACTTGCACATATAGACATCTTCCTGTATACTTTAATCAGTTCTCGATCAGTTACACATTACATCACGCAATGCAGACAGTTCTTGTCCTCTATTGTTTGGGAAGTAATAATGAGGAAATTACCATACATATTCAGAAAAAATTAATTTTTCAAATATTTTTTGATTCATGGTTGAATTCATGAACTATGTGGAATGCATGGATATGGAGAGCTGACTGTCTTTTAAGTGATTTTTTAAAATATTTATCTATTTGTGTGTGTGCGTGCACGTGTGTGTGTTGTGCGCTTGTACGTGTGTGTACAGGTGCATATGAGTGTGGAGGACAGAGGACAGCCCTTGTAGTAACTCCTCAGTTGCTGTCCATCTTGAATTTTTGAGACAGGGTCTCTCACTGGATATGAACTTGCCAAGTAGGCCAGGCTAGCAGGCCTGTGAGCCCAGGTACCCACCTGACTCCAACTCCCCAGGGCTAGGGTTATAAGCATGTGCCACCCAAATGGTCTTTTTTTTTCTTTTTAATGTGAGCTCTGAATGGATGAACTTAGGTCGTCTTGTAAGCACATTACCGACTGAGTTCTCTCCCTCTCCAAACCCTTCACACGTTCCACCAGCTTTCACAGAACTTCTCCCTCATGTTCTGCTTGCCCCACCAAAGCTGTATTTCAAGAAAAATAACCTTCAAAGTACATTTGGAGACTTAGCTTTAAGCATATCAAAGGACATTAAAATAAATTTACTTTGGGCCTTGTCAGCCCAATTCTGGACACTCATTGCAATTATATCTCTATTAAGATGCTCACTTGAACCAGGAAATAAATCAGGATATTGATGCTTTCCTGGTTCAAGTATTTTATCCACATTTCATGGAAGAGAGAAAAATCATCTCTCCAAATGGCTATATTTTCATTTACTGCATAAGACATTTAACTTCCATTCATTTCCTGCCAGCCTTTCTTCCACTTATATATCTTTCTGGATTGATCCATGGCTTTTATAGCTTGAGAACATGAGCCACCTCCATCACTAACCTAGGCATGCACAGATCACACACAATAGGCCATAACAACAGGTTCCAGCTGGTTCTCCCATGACTCCTACCCCTTGGGATCTCTCTGGTTTGGACCACTCTGGAGATCCTGACTCCCCTGATTCCAAAGAATACTAAAAGGAGAGTAAGAATATTGCTCAGTGATGGAGTTCTGGCCTAGAGTCCCCAGGTGAGGAGTTGGGGGAATGGCTGAGTGAGACTATTTCTTAACATGTTTGAACCCCGGAGTTTAATCTCCAGGATCAGTAAATAAATAAGAAGCCTGGGTCAAGGGTTATAAGGATTAGGGTTGAAGTCTATTATGTATGTAGACTGAGCAACCAACATGCTGCTTTAGGAAGACTGTGTAATACAGTGTGTATATCCAGGGAGCTAGGAATTGGGACTGAAAAGTGCTTTTGGTNTTTGTTTGTTTGTTCTGTGTATTTGCATGTATGTACTTGTATCTCTGTGTGCACACGTGTGTGGAGGGCAGAGGACAATCTTGGGTGTCACTCCACAGGAACTGTCTATGTTGTTTTTTGAGACAGGGTCTGTTATTGGTCTGGTGGCTTATGAATTTGGCTCTGCCTAGCCACCAAGTCTCCTGTCTCTGTGTCTCCAGCCCTGGGATCACAAGCATACACCACCATGCTCAGCTTTTTACACAGGTTCTGGGGATTGAAGTCAGGTCCTTACGTTTGCAAGGCAAGCACTTTACTAACCGAGCCATTTCCCCAGCTGTGGCTTCGTCTTCAAATCTCCCTCTTAGCAGTGTGGTCTGGAGCTCAGTCTCCTCACTAACAGACCTGCACTTAATGACCCCCTAACATCCCTAGAGCTATGTCATTTCCAACCACCAAAATATAACCCTACTTGTCTTTGCCATTTTAATCACAAAATTAATATATGATCAAATGATATACAAATATTAGGTGGAATCTAATAGGATGGCCATTTCATATGGTTCAACTTAGCCTAGAGAATTCTAAGTAGTATTCGCTCCCTGCCCACATATCGCTCTGGCCTGTATTAATAACTTATATTTGTACAGTGCTTTAAATGTTTAAGAGTGCTTTCATGTGCATTATTCATATGCAACAAGCACTTCCTGAGGGCCTGAAATGGGCTCGGAGCTTCCAGGAAGAACTCCCCTTTAGGACTGGGGCTGGAACTCTGGGGCTGGGTACTTGTCTACCATGCACGAAGGCCTCTNGTGCCACAAAAGAAAAGAGGAGAAAAGAAATCTCATTGAATTCTATAACAACTGAGAAAGGTGAATTACTCTGATCCAGTTGGTGTCAAATCCTACTAAGACCTCAGCCACCATGCCCCCCCCCACACACACCTATTGGTCCTTCCCTCTTCCTCCTCCTCCTGT
>LZPO01031192.1:1660410-1677910 GCA_001675575.1 Neotoma lepida
GAGAGAAAGAGGAAAAAAGCCAGAAGCTGGATGCATATAAGAGGTCTATTCCACTCATAAAGGGGGTTTGTTGACAGCCCCAGACGGAGAGCGAGCTGGGGTCCTCAGCCGTCTTTCTGCCTCACTGGCAGTGGTTTATAGGCATGCTTTATAAAAAAGGGAGGCTGTTTTATGGAGTCGGTCGGGGTGGGGAGAAGTCATAGTCTCGAATTCACATTTAATACACTGCCCAGCTTTCACACCCCGGGTTCAAACCACTGTGGAATTTTTTGGGGCCAGATGGTTGTTGGTCTTCAAAGGTTAAAGGAAGAAGTGTCTGTTTCCCCTGTCCCTAGATACCCACTCCAATTTATAAGAGTTCAGGCTGAACCACCTCCCGGTTCAGGTTTATGTTCTGGAGGAGGCAGGGAGATGGAAAAGGCATGTCAGGCACAGAAAGGGGTCCCAGCTGATTCACCGTCTTAAGCATTTTGACATCAGGGTCCTGCCTTGGTTTATTAGCAAACAGTTTGCCCACCAAATGGGAGCTTGAGGTGTCAGAATGTTCTCCATGACAGGGTCTGAAAGCCCTGAGAGAGAGGTAGAAATAGTTTCCTCCACCTTAATAGCAAGAAACAGAGAGGAAGGACGGAGAAAGAATCGAGGTCGCTTAGTCCTCAGGCTAAGACACGAATTTAAACCACCATACTTGAGGAGCCAAACTGGAGGCCTGCAGTGAACGCCACAGGCTTTGAATGCAGAAGCAGGGAGAGAAGAATTTCCAGACAGAGCCTTGGCTACCTCAACAGGGCTACCATTCAACTGTAACTTCCCTGTCCTTTCATAAACTGGATGTCAACTGTTGGAGGTACCAAGTCCTCTTGTTTCAACTCTTTAAACCACACAAGAGCTTGGTGTGGTGGTGGACNCTTATGTATTTATCTATTTACTTGTTTACTTATTTGAGACAAGGTCTCATATAGCCCCCACTGGCTGCAATTTGCTACAGCACCAAGGATGAGCTCCTGATTCTCCTGCCTTGGCCTCCCTAGTGTTGGGAGGACCACTGCACTAAATTTACACAGTGCTGGGAATGGAATCCAGAGCTTCTTACGTGCTAGGCAGATGCTCTACCTACTGAGCTACATCCATGGTCCCTACATGTTTAATTAAAAAAATAAGTTTCTAGAAAAATTCAACAGGAAAACAAGCAGGGCAGGGCGGTACATGCCTTAAATCTAAGCCCACGGAGGCAGAGGCAAGGGGATCTGTCTNTGTGAGGGGGAGAACAACCTGATCTACATAAATGAGTCCCAGGACAGCCAGGATTACCTAGAGACCCTGTTTCAGAACAAAAAACAAAAACCGAAAAACAAACAAAAAACAAAAGCAAATAATCACATCAAAATTTTTATTAGATTTAAGAGATAAAGTGATAGTATAATAACATCTCTGTAAGATTCCCAGTGCTGTGACTCACCCTACTAATCTCANGGCAGGTTCACTGCACACAGCTCACCAGCAGGGCTGGGTTGGAGAAGACCTACTCTAACACATCCTGCTCCAGCCACACCCAATCATGAGCCACACCCTCATGCCTAACTGTCTTTGTATCGAGCCATACNCTCTACCTGAGATTGTCTTCCTCCAAGCTTCAACCTAAAANTCCGCTGGTCCTCTTTACAACAGTCCCCAGTCTCTTGTTGNGTCTCCAACGGTCTCCTAAACCAACGCAAACCTTCAGCTTCCACCCTCTGCACAGCTACATTTTAGGGTTGGCCATGACAGTCATCCTTCCTGTACAGTGGGGTCTTGTCTTGATCATGTTTTACCTCCAGGCCTTGGCACGCACTTGGTGTTCAATTATATCGAGAAGTCAACCAACCTCATTCTTTTTGAGAATTATTCTATGCTGGCTAGTTTTAGGTCACCTTGACACAAGCTAGGGCCATCTTAGAGGATGGTGCATACACTAAAAAATGTCTCCATAAAATCAGGGGTANGGGCATCTCCTTCATGAGTGATCAATAGGGGAAGGCTCAGTCTATTGTGGGTGGGGCCACCCCTAGGCAGGTGGTCCTGGGTGCTGTAAGAAAGCAGGCTGAGCAAGCCATAAGGAACAAGCCAGCAAGCAGCACCCCTCCATGGCCTCTGNATCAGCTCCTGCCTCCAGGTTCCTGCACTGTTTGANATTTTATCCTGTCTTCCTTTGATGACAAGCAGTGATGTGAAAGTGTAAGTCAAATAAACCCTTTNCTCAAGTTGTGTTTGCTCAAGGTGTTTTATCAAAGCAATAGTAACCCTAACTAAGACATACTCCAATTCTGTGGTAAAGTATGATTAACAAGACAGGTGATTCCAGATGGGAAAAAAAAAGTATAGGACAGTAATATGGTTGCATGATACAGTGGGAAGATTGTTTGAAAATGTTTGGCAGATTATTAGTATATGTAACAAAAAAGTGTTTTTGTTTTTTTATTTAAGGGACCATCAAGATGGCTGAGTGGGTTAAGGTACTTGCTGCTAGGCCTGATGACCTGAGTTCCATTCCTGGAACCCACATGCTAGAAGGAGAAACCAAACTCCTCNAAGTTGTTCTATGACCTCNCCCTCGAACATGCATACACAAGAGCACAAATGTACACACATGAATACACACAATTAATTAAATAAATGTAATAAAAATAAGAATTACTAGTAGAGCATAGAGATAGGTCTCAGATGAAAATNTCTTCCAATAAAAAACAAAACAAAACAAAACAATGGGATTAAGACTTCTATTACATGTCCTCAAGAGCCAGCCCTCCTTGTTTTTATTTGGGGAATCTCGGTATATATGTGTTTTAAGACTCTGCTCCGAGTTGGAATAAATGAAGGTCTGCAGCCTTGTTTGGCCTGTAGAAACTGGGATGGGATTCTGGGTAGCCAATGACGGAATGCATTCTTAAGCAGAGAGTGGCAATCATTGAATACATCACACACAATGACATTGAGGAGGGCACTGCTCTCCATTCTGCTCAATGGACCTTGCTGGAGCAGTTATTTTGTATCTCAGATCCATTTATCATCACCACCAAAGATGTCAGGGCTGAACGCCACTTGCTGAACAAAGTTATTTTATTCTCTTTTCTGCCTAAAGGAAACNGGAGGAAAATGAGGGGGGAAACTCCCCAACTTGTAAACCACAGCATCTCACATCAAGTACAATTTAACTTGGCCAAGTGACAAAATAAATCGATTCCCCCTGTGGGCCAGGAGGTTTATCTAAGACAGTAAAGACATCCCTTACCTAAAAGCAATTTCTGAAGAAACCACCTGAAGAAGACATGACATGTATTTCCTTCTTGTAAAAAGCCAGGCAAGCAGCCTTGTGACTAAACACATCCACCGCCAGCTTCCCACTTGCCTGACTCCCTGCACAAGTAAAAACACNCAGGCAGCCATCTTGTGCCAAGGAACCCCTCTGCCCACTGTTTACCTAGCTGTCTTATTGGCTTTGGACTTTACATGACATTTAAAGCTATTGGGGCCCTTGAAATGAAGAGCATTTTAATCCTGAAAGTGGTTTTAGGAATTTTTTTTTCCCCATCAGTGTAAAATGAAGGCCCTGTTTCCTCCCTTCTGTCTCGACAATAACTCCACAGGGAGTCAAAAAATAGCTCAGATACAAGGAAAGCCTGATGAAAAGATGTGCNTGTTCTAAACNGTGAGTCAAAAGGATACAGCAACAACTGCAGGGTGAGCTCATTAGAAAGTAATACACAGGTCAGCTGTTCAGGAGACAGGCGAGCATCAACTTTCACAAGGCTCTGGACTCGGGTACCAATAGTCTAGCATCCCTACATAGGGAGCTCTTGGGATCTGGAATTGTGCATGTTGGAAATAGATAGAGCTCAATCAACCAATGTGATCTGAGAGATCTAGAGGGTGTGTGTGTGTGTGTGTGTGCGTGTGTGTGGGTGGGTGTTTACATGTGGCTGTCGGAGGTCATGTTGGCTATGGCTCCTCTATTGCTCCCTGCCTTACGTTTTGAGACAATCTCCCACTCAATCTGGAGACCACCATTTCGGCTACACGAGCTGATCTACAAGACCCTGAGATTTGACTGTTCAGATCCCCCCTGTGCTGGGGTTGCAGATGTTCACCACCACATCTGGCTCTACATGGGTGCTGGGGATCTGAGCTCAGGTCCTCCCGATTGCAGAGCAAGGGCTTTGCCCACCAAGCCATCTATCTCATTGTCTCAAGCAAGCACTTCTTGTNTGCTTTCCATTCATCTCTCAGACAGCCACACATTTTCATTCAAAAAAATACTACTAAAGTGCCTACTATGGGCAGGCCCATTCTGATCATCCACTAAAAGTGCGCTTATGTTGCTTATAGAGAACAAATAGTTCAAACCTGGGGATTTAAAGCTCAGAAACTACATTTCAACCTTTTTTTTTTTGGCCACTTTGCAATCCATGTATATTTCATAAACAATCTGTAATTTCCATTTAGATCATTAAGACATTATTTGGTTTTGGGGAATGAAGGGAGAGGTGGGTATTCCATAAATCTTCAGAGTTCAGCATTTTCTACACTCAAGAAAAGAAGTATATTTTGTTGGGTATAAGCATATGTAAACTCCAAAGATAAAATGTGAAATGGATAGTCTAGAACCTATGACTTTTGTGTTTGTATTCCTTTTTAACACAGGGTCTACTGTACCTCAGGATAGTCTCCAACTTGCTATGTAGCTGAGGACTGACCTTGAACTCCTGATCTTTCTGATTCTAACTGCAGAGTGTTGGGCTTAGGCATNCATCAAACACCCACTTTCTGCAGGGTGCAAGATGGAACCCAGGATCTCCTGTATNCCAGGCAAGTACCCTACCAACTGAGCCATATCCTCAGCCTGGGCCCTGTGATTAGTAAATGATCTCTTTTTAGCTTACGCAATAGAGCAATAGATTTTCTGCCTCCTTGCCATTGGCTGGCTGATTCTAAGCTATCAATAGTGCTAATCCTTGCCTGTCTGGGGATCTAATACTAATGACGTTGAGGACGGTACAGAGCGAGACTTGATGATGAACCCACAGTGGTATTAGCAGGGAGTGGTCATGGTTTTCTTTCCCAGCCATGTGCCACGTGACACCCCAGAGATGTCACCCTTTCTTTTTTTCCTTTGCCCCCCCGGGTCTGCCTTGACTCACCCTTGGTTCCTGAAGTCCTGTGTGAACTAATAATTTAGCCCAAATTTGTCGAGGAGTAAAAAGGAAGAGTATGTTACGGGTTAAAATAATACAAGAGTCTATTTTTTCCGCTGTGTTGTGATCCATAGAAATCACCCTGAGCCTTTTCCCTTTCTTCTCTGCCTGGGAAGCCAATTGCTTTGATTGCGGTGATATGAGCTAGCTAAAATGACTTGCCCTTGCTTGTGAGGCAAATGGAACATGCTAATAGAACTTATCGCATTACCCGATGCGAAAGTGCCATAGCTCATTACTTTAAGATAAAAGGATATCATTGCGGACGGCGAGCAGAATTGACTTTCTGAGGCCCGACTTGATGATGATTTAATCAACTGCTCTCTTTCACTTCTCATCTCTGTGCCTGTCGGTTTCACAGGTGCCGTTAAATGAGACACTCGGAGAGTGAGCGCAGGGAAAGAAATTGCTGTCATTACTTTTCAAGAAAGGAGGTATGCAAATTTTCGACAGAAAGATTGCGTTCATAATGGGCCTGGTAAAATACAAGGATCATGCTTGACAGGTGAGGGCAAGCCATTTGTATGCCCTTAAAGCACAGCAACCATCCTTATTTAGGATGTGCTCCAGAAGAGAAATGAGGGTGAGGACAGGCAAAAGGAGGCGGCGGCGGAAACTCAGTCAGCTGGTTTAAACCAGTCCCTGATCTAGAAACCCGGGAGGGCTGTTTAAGACTCAAGAGTGATCCCCAGAGCTGATGCATGGAAACAAAGCTGCTACCCTTTGGTGGGAACCTAAACGCTAATGAGCTGTTAGAAAGACCTCATTGTGGTCCATCTAAAACCATAGAGACAGAGGTTCGAATCCTACCTCTACTCTATAAACTCTAGAAGACCCTCTAGGGTAAGCAACTGAATTTCTCAGCCTCTGGTTCATCATCTATCAAATGGGACTGTTTATAGTCTCTACCTTGAGGTTTGGAGAGCACCTACTTACTAATTACATAAAATTCACATGCACACACATATAATGCACATAAACCACTTAGAAAAGTGTTTACCTACATGAAACAGTCAATCAACATTAGGAAATCATTCGTTATCCATTTTTTTTCCCTTCCTTTTTTGTTTTTGATAGAGTCTTATGGACCTTGGGTGCCCTTGAACTCACTATGTAACTGAGCAATCCTTGAACTTCTGGGCATGACATTATACACTACCATGGTTTTCCTTTTGTGTGTCATGTAGGTCTGCGTGTGCACATGTGTGTGAAGGTACATGAGTCAAAAGTCAAAGCCAGGTGTTCTGGGCGAACACCATCAGCCTTATTCCTCTGAAACAGTCTCTCGAATTGAACCTGGAGCTCACTGTTTGGAGCTACGTTTGCTATATTCTACTGACCCTCCTGTCTTGATAACCACCCCCTCCCAAAAGCTAGGGTTATAGGAGTAGATGGCCATACCTAGGTTTTATGTGTCTATGGNGAAACCTGAACTTGGGTCATCATACTTGAACAGCAATCTCTCCTACCCAGTGAGCTAAATCCCGACTCCCTTCTTCCCTCCCCCCATCAAATGTGTGTGAGTCAGGTGCTGCCAACCTATATGAACCTAGTGTAGACATAACAAGATTATTTTGTTTCACAGACAGAAGTCCCCTCCTCAGCCAGTGAGCAAAGTGCACTATGGCTGCCCTGAGAATCNCCCTACACATCAGCGCACTCCTGAGTCCCATGAACAATGCCCAGCATCAATGCCCGGCTATGTGGACTCCCTCTCCCTCCCTCCCTCTACTTATTCTGCATTTCTCACCTGCTCTGTGGCATAATACACCTGTGAGGAGTCTCCAACTTTGAGTAGGTAATGGCCACCCCTGGCAGGGAACCTCAGGCCATCACCCTGTACACTGGCCTAGGGTCTGGATGCTGCAGCTAGTAAGGGGTAGCCTGGCTTGATGCACCTTCAGAAAAGCACAGTAAATCTGAAAAGATTAAATGACCAGGGCAGTATGAACAGAGGTGTTTTTTCATCCTCTCTGACTTCAATAGGTAATTGTTCTATTTTCTCCAACACCCAAAGTACAAGCATCTTTCTTAAAGAGCCCACATCTCTGAGTTCTTTTTCTCAGGGTAATGACACCATTGCAAACCATTCTTTTCTTTCCTCTCACCAAGGCTGTGAGGGACAGAATGCAGCTCTGCCTTCATGCTAAGTGGCACCCACACGATTCAATTCTCTCCCAAATGGTGGATTGCTCACGTTCAGCATCAGCAGAAGCAGGTGGGATACACAACACAGGGTCAGCAAAGAACCCTCTGCTCGGGAGAATCCGGTTCCCTACAGNATCAAAAAAGATGCCTAGGGAAGGTTTGACCAATTTCTCTCTTTTGTTCTTCTTCTAGAATTTGGAATTGCCTTGTACAATCTAGGCAGGTGCTCTACCACTGAACCACACCCCCAGCCCCTCACTGGGGGATTCTAGGCAGGTGCTCTACCATTGAGGCACACCCCAGCCCCTCACTGGGGGATTCTAGGCAGGTGCTCTACCACTGAGCCACACCCCAGCCCCTCACTGGGGGATCCTAGGCACGTGGTCTATCAATGGGCAACACTCCTAGTCTCTCACTGGCAGACTCCAGTTTTGCTTGCTTTAGCACTAAGTTACATCCTTAGCCCTCTTCACTTTTCCTTTTGAGATAGGTTGCACTAAGTTGCCCAGGATGGCCTTGAACTCACTCTTTTATCCAAGTAGGCCTTGAACTTGGGCTACTACTGTTTCAGCTTCCTTTATATTTATCAACAGAAATGAAGGCTTCCATTGGCTGAGATGGCACTTTGACCCAGGTCTATCCTCACAAGCTGGTTCTGGGTTGTAAATCACCCCACTTTTCCTCTCACAAATCACACTGCACAAAGCAATAGACAGATATTCCTCAACTGATAGCTTTGCANAGTCTGAGGGCAACTTGAAACTGAGACATCATGTTGACTCTTCAGCCACAAACTGCAAGTAATCAGTCATATTTATATGCCACACAAGACCTTTCTTTCCTCAAGAACCTTTTACCTGAATCACAGGAAGTGCTCATTAACCCAAAGCTGATGTAGGCTCAAATCCCTATCCCTTGTCCACAGGGTCATACATGGTTGGAGCAGTTTCTAACATCATGGGGCTCCGTATCTGGGGTCCATATATATTCAGAATTTGTATAATGACTAAGTTCATGTGAAGACAGCCAAAATGAGACATTATAAGACTTTTGCTTCTCACATCTTTGCCTGAAAGGTATGTCCCATCACACACAGAAATGAGAAGACATAATAATTGCTCAAACGATGGGTGGGAATTTCTATCATTTCATCACCAGAGAGGAAGTCATAAGCATTTCGTTTTGGAAAACATTTAAAGATTTGATACTCCTTNATAGCAAATCAGAAACAACAACCANGCCCCTGCCAAACAAAAACAAAACNGGTGCNTGGCAACAACAAGAATCTTCCCAGTAACTCATGGTTTTATTTCATGGGTAAAATGCCAATCAAAGAAGACCATTTAGAATCTGGNAAAGCATTCCTTTATGCTCTTGGTGAACACTGCATTTGGGCAAGCATAGTTGGGCTTGGACTTCAAACAATACTCAGTAACGTGTGTAAAGAGACTAAAGTCAAATGCATGAATACAAGACTGAGTCTAAAAGAGTACCATATGCACAGGGCAGTAATGGCTTATGGGTTCTGACTTTTTTTTTATAGTTCAAAGAATTTTTAAATTATATGTATGTGCCTTTGAGTGCAGACATCTGTGGAGGCCAGAAGAGGATGTCAGATCCCACGGAGCTGGAGTAATAATAGGCAGTTGTGAATCACATGACCTAGGTGCTGGGAACCAAACTCAGATCCTCTAGAAGAACACCAAGTGCTCTTAACTGCTGAGCCCTCTCTCCAGCTCCAGCTTTGACATTCTTAAGATACTTACTCAAATTAAAACTGGTAACATAAATAAATAGATGGGCAGAATGCATGTNGAAAGTACCAACTGAAGCTGGGCATGGTGGTGTATGCCTTGAATCCTAATACCTGAGAAGCAGTGGCAGGAGAATCTCTGTGAGTTCAAGGCTAGCCTAGTCTACACAGAGAGATCCAGGACAGCCAGGGCCACATAGAGAAACCNTGTTTCACAAAAGCAAAATGAATTAACTAATTAACAACAAAAGAAAATACCAACTAATTCTTGGTACAAGTAGGAATCCAGCAATTTTGGAATCTGCCAAAGGATTAAGATCAAACNACATGTGCCCTTTGGGGACTACATGTGACTCTTGTGTGCTCCCTTCTCCTCAGGAGAGCTTCCCTGTGCTCTGTTTCCTCAGCTGTCAACTTCTTGTATCTCCAGAGTGATGGTCAACTTCCCAGCTTTTACCTGATTAATGTAATCAGAAGAGTGAATTAATAAGCTGTTCACTGGGGGTGGAGGTCAGAGGAGCTTCTACTTCGAAAGATCAAGAAACACACAGTGTGTGGCTGGGAAGATGGCTCCATCAGCAAAATACCTGTGCACAAATATAAGGACCTAAGTTTGGATCCCCAGAACCCATGTAAAGAAGCCAGGTGTGGTGGCACATGCCTGTAAACCCAAGTGCCAGTGAAGCCGAGACAGGTATAACCATAAGGGTCTATTATTTAGGCAATCTAGGCAAATCGGGAAGTGCCAGGTTCAGCGGAGAGACCTTGTNGATAAATTTAACTGGAGATCGATAGAGGATGTTGACCTCTGACCTCCACATGCCCATTCGTGCATATGCACACATACAGTGGTCACCCATACAGTGGTTGACTCAATGGACAGAAAGGTGCTCAAAGATGCTTGTTNTACACACGCCAGTGAGGAAGACAAGGAAATGATTTCGAGCTGGAAGTAAATTTTAAGAAACAACACCACATACTGGAATGGGGTGGTGGTCAGATGTGTACTGGCAAGTTTTAACTGTTAACGGAATGCAACTGAGAAGGACCTGGGGGAAAAATGTTTCAATTGAGGGACTGTCTAGATAAGGCACGTCTGTGGAGGATGATCTTGATTGTTCACTGAGGAAGAAAAACCCCACCCTGAGGGTGGGTGACATCATTAGGTGAGTTGGGCTGTGAACTGTGTAAGAGTGAAGAAAAGGTAGCTGACCATAAGCAGCAAGCAGGCAGCATGGGTGCCTTCACTTCTCTCTGCTCAACTGTAGATGGGGTGTGATGATGACTGCTTAATTTCCTGCCTTGATGTCTCCTCAGTGATGACCTATGACCTGGAAGCATAAACCAAATAAATCCTTTCTGTCCCACCCTGCTTTTGGTCAGGGTATTTTATCATAGCAACGGAAGTGAAACCAGGGCAGAGGCTAAGTCCATTCGCTTAGGGAAACCAGGAACCTCCATGTCTTACAGTATTTCTGTTAGTATCTGCCTTACTTCAAGCCGACGGCCGTAGCTGGAATTGAGCAGCTAAGAGGAAAACCGTGCTCTTGCACCGAGTACGCTTAATAGTCACGGTGCAACTTTCTGCCAAGTGAATTATTTAAAAGCAGGGTAGCACACAGCTTGGCTAAAGAGACACAAGTATAACTTGAAACAAACATCTATGACCACTCAAAGTGGTTCAGGACGATCCAAAGCTGCCCTTCCTACTGGATCCCCAAAGAGATGGTTTTAACTCCCTTTAGCAGGCGGGTTCCTACCTTTGCTTTNGGGCCTTCTTAGANTCCATCTTATTCAGAACTGGGATTTTAAATTACACTGTACTGGACAAGAGTCTTTATTATAGGAGAGCTTAAAAAAACCAGCCTCCTATATCATAAATAAGAAGGGTAAGATTACCATAAATTGCCTGCAAGAAAATACAAATTGCTAAGATAAAAACACCCACCAGCCTGCCAGTCTTGAGTTTCCTGTTTTGACATACTATATGCGGTAATTTGGTATCCACAATCTCTTATTAGAAAATGAATGTGCTAGTTTTCTGAATGCTGCAATTACAATAATTGAATTTAAAATGGGGATTGAGTTTCTCTATTTGGAGGAAAAGGAATAATTGTGCATTTCTGATTAAAATCAAGGGTACTGAAAAGAGCTTGTGAGGAATTTCAGCCTCAGGTCTTCCCAAGTGATTCCTCTGAGGCAGGCCAGAGAAGCNGTTAGCCAGAGAAAGGCGAGAGTGGAAGGGAAATGGACAGGACCTCAGCAGCAGGCTGTATCTCTGACCTCATTTGCCTGTCTCCTGGCCCTCAGCCACAACGCCCCTGTGACAGGCAATCACAGTGCCACTGCACTGTTACATTCTAAATGGTGGCCGTGCATGAGTTCCCCACTGCGCCAAAAATTAAGAGTTAAAATGCAGGGAAAACAAACATGTCTTCTGTCTCTTATACACATCTAGATGTGTATAAGAGACAGGTTACATTCTAAATGGTGGCCGTGCATGAGTTCCCCACTGCGCCAAAAATTAAGAGTTAAAATGCAGGGAAAACAAACATGTCTTTGTGTTGAGAACGCAGGTCCCCTTTTCAGCCTGCCAATATTTGAGTAACCTTTACTTTTCTTCCCCAGAACCTCTCTTCTGGGGTAATGGATGAGTGGGGGGGGCTAACACTATTGTCTGCAGGGCTGCATTTCTTTGTTTTACTGAAAAATTACTTGAAAAGCCCCCTTAGGGTTGAGATGGTGGAAGGAAGTGGGGCAGAGCAAGAGGGCTAGCCTGATGTTTTGATGCCTTGCTGNTTAATTTTNGGGTTTCTCCCAGTCTTCTGAAACCACCATTATCTAGATGTGAAGGGGAAATTTAGCCTCCTAAATCCTGTAAACATTCCCCACAACAACGTTTTCCGAGAAAATTTCCAGAGTGAGAGATGCTCTCTCTTTATGTGGCTTACTCTATTTTTCNTTTTTATTAATACATTTCCTCAGTTCATATGGTAAGATTTTTATATTTACTTATTCCGTGTGCATATGCCTCAGTGCGCATATGGAGATCAGATGACAGCTTTTCATGCGCCAATTCTTTCCTTCTCAGGGATCATCAGGCTAGGGNGCAGGCGGCTTTACCTGTGGAGACAGCTTGCCAGCCCCCAGAATGACCTGAGCTTCTGCATGACNCTTCCTAGTGCTGACACTGCCTCCTTCCCATTTTCACTGGTCCCCTACCACCCNCAAAGCTCCTATTCTTCTTACATTTCCTACATATACGGACGTGGGTATGTGTGTGCACAGGCCTGATGTGTGTGTGTGAGTGCATACATGAGAAGCATACATGTCACAGCAGGAGTGTGGCCAACTGCGTGCAATTGGTTCTCTCTTCCCATGATGGATTCTGGGGATGGAACCGAAGTCATCCAGTTTACACATTAAACACTTTTACCTGATGAGCCATCTCATGGGCCCCATCCTTTCTTCTGANGCATGGCTCTTTTCTGTTTACCAATAACTCTTCTGAAACCTCTATTATCTAGATGTGACTCTCTTAGCCACTCATTTGCTTGCTGTCATTATATATACATATATAAAATATATGTATATATAACATATTATATATAAATATATTTAAATATTAGATAAAGACACACACATATATTTTTCCTAAGATGTTACATGAATTGCCCAGTATGGACTATATTTGTCTGGTTACTTTCACTCACCACTTGCTGCTCTGACCACTAATTAACAAGAAGCTTCCTGGCTTCAAGGCACAAGGCAGCCAGGGTTTACTGCCCTCCCCCAGGAACAGNACGGATTACTAGGTCTCACTCCCTTCACAGGCTTTATNATGTACTTTAATAATCAATACCCACTTCTATAGCAGAGGGTTTATTTTGCCCCATAAATCCAGAAGCAGAGAGCGCTATGAAGACATCAGTATGGATGGGCTCTGCTGCTCTGTGACGCCATGAGGAGAGAACCTGAACAACGAATTTAAATATGGGAGAGCAACTCACAGCTCCTGGCTGGATGGCAGGGATCGTAAAAGACTCTGGCAAGATCTACAGCACGGCCGCTGTGACCCAACCAACCGGATGCTGAGAACGAGAAACCCAACCTTGAGCAGGCACATCCTGGAAAAATTATAAGCACAGGCTTGTGGGCAAGGTAAAAAGCCCCCTCTCAAAAATCTGAACTATTTCTTAACACAACAAACGGAAAGGCAGAGGACAAGCGTTGATTTCTAGTTGGCAGTACAGAGCTCACTGTGGTTTAGGAACAAGCCCTCTATGGTTCTGGCCTCAGAGTCCCAGGAGGCCCTTAACTCTCTCCCCTGCAACTCCCCGCCCCAGGGCTCTGAGATAATTATCACCGTAACATCTTTTCTCCAGTGGCCCTTAGAGACTCATCCTTCCTTTCAAAAGCAAAGAGGTCAACTCAGGGAAGAGAAAATACAAATGGCTAATAAACAAATGAGGAATAGTTCCACCTCACCGGTAATCAAAGAAAGGCAGATCAAGAGGAGACAGGCTGCTGTGTTCCCTGTCAGTGTGGCAGNGTTGAGATATACTATGGGCAGGACTACTGAGAGACAGTAACACATACTACTGCAGGATGTCCATTTCCTATTTGGAAAATTATTTGGAACCAGAAGATGCATTCATCAAGAGCCTTTGGTTTTCATACAACTTATTTATTTTTGGTTTTTGAGAAAAGGTCTCATTATGTACCTGGGCTGGACTGGAGCTTGCTATGCAGACCAGGCTGTCCTCAAACTTATAGTGATCTGCCTACCTCTGGTTCCTAAGTGCTGGGATTAAAGGCATGGGCCACCACACCTGGCTAATTTTCATACAATTTAGTTCAATTTTTCTCTGTCATGTACACACACACACACACACACACACACACACACACACACACTCAAGACAAAGAGAAAAGTAAGAATGTGTTTTAGCCAGATGTACTGGCACCTGCCTGTAATCCCAGCACTCTGGAGGCAGAGGCTGGAGGATTACAGTAAGGTTTGAGGGCAGTTTCATCTAAAGAAAGAGTTTCAGGCCACCTAGGGCTACATAGCAAGATGCTATCTCAGAAATCCAAAGATGGCTCAGTTGGTGAAGTGCTTGCCAAAGACAGATTTAGGACCTGAGTTTGACCTCACTACCTATGTAAAATTGCCAGGTATGTAAAATTGCCAGGTGTGGTGGTATGCATTTGTAATCCTAGTGCNGGGGAGACAGAGACAGGGGAACTCTAGGGCTCATTAGTCAACCAGTAAAACTCCAGGTTCACTGAGACACCATCTCAGGAAATGAGGTGGATGGGGTCCAAGGAATAACATCCAAGTTCAACTCCTGGCTTTCACATGAACCTGCACACATGCCTACCCACACACTCATGAACATGTATGCACAAGCTCACACACACACACATACAAACACACAGAACACACACACACAACTCAAAAGAAAGTAAGTATGTAAGAAATGGATTCAAAATTACATGAGAACATTAGAAAAACCAACCAGGAATACATTATTTCTATGGCTATTGTCAGCATATACTAAGGACCAAGAAATAAACTAAGATATATTTTATATATATATTCCAGTTTTCAACTTTATAATAGGTTCCAGCCTTCAAGCAAAAGGTTTTAGCATTTCTTCATCTTTTTTTTTTAAATTAAAAATCAGGGTTAGGGGCTGGAGGGATGGCTCTGTGGTTAAAAGCACTGGCTGTTCTCCCAGAGAACCTGGGTTCAATTCCCAGTACCCACATGACAGCTNACAACTGTCTGTAACTCAAGTTCCAGGGGATCTGACACCTTCACACCAATGCACATAAAATAAAGTTAAATACACATTTAAAAGAAAAGTCAGAATTAAAGTCATGAAGCAACTTTCTCAGAGTTCTGTTCATAAGGGCAGNGGCATGGTTTCTGGCACTTTAACCTAGGTAACTCTAATTGTGAGTCTCTGTAANAATACACAGACTTCATGAACCTAAACGTCCCCACTAGGAGAACAGGTTAATGTTACCAGTGTTGTGCCCATTAAAAGAGCTAGAGACATGGCTCAGTGCCCAAAATGCTTGCAGTGTTAGTGTTAAGACCTGAGTTCAAATCTCCAGAAGCCACCTGTGTTAATTTACTTTGTGTTGCTTTGATCAACAACATAATCAAAATCAACCTGGGGGTGGTGGTGATGTGTGGCTTCTCCTTCCTCATCACTGTCCATAGCTGAAGGAGGGCAGGGTAAGGCCTCAAACGAGCAAGAACCGGAAGCAGAAACCATGGAGGAATGCTGCTCACTGGCTCGCTCCCTGGTTCACACTTATACAGACCACACCCACCTGCCTGGGGACATTGCCACCCACAGTGGAATGGATACTCCCATATCAATCACCAATGAAACCAATCTCTTACAGACACGGCCATAGGTCAATTTGATCTGGGCAATCACTCAGCTAAGGTTCCCTCTTCCCAGGGGACTTGCTGCTATGACAAGCTGACAATAAAATATAACCAGCACACCATGTAAAACTGGCCATGGCGTTGTGTAACGGCAATCCTAGAGCTACTATGGTTAGAGACGATGCAGAGACAGCATCATCCCTTGAAGCCACAGAGCCAATAGTCTGGAGTGTGCAAAGGCACACAAAAGACAATGCAATAAACCAAGTGGACTGTAAGAACCAACTCCTGAGGTTGTCCTTATCTCTTCTCCTATGTAGAGGTATATAGGATTCACATATGCATACACAGTTCACTCACACACGCACCAACAGAAACATCATAAACGACTTCATTGTAATGGAAACACGATTATGTTTATGATTAGTTGTGGTTATGTCAAAATCCTAGAAATGAGTTTGAAGGTTCAAGTTCTTTTATAAACACACACACACACGCGGACAATCGCATGCCTGCACATGTGCCACCACCCGTGGTGCTCTTGTGGAGATCAGAGGACAACTTGCAGGAGGTGGTTTTCGACTTCCACCATGTGGGTCCTGGGAATCAAATTCTGATTGTCAGAATTGGTGGCAATGCCTTTACCTGCTAAGCCATCTTGCTGACCCCCCTCAAGTTCTCCTTTTAGGGCAATGGAATAGAGTGACAGTATCTGCCTCAGAGGGCAATGATAAGAAGAGGAGCCGTGAAAAACGCTATTATCATTGTTCCTCCACAATGAAAGGAGCAAGACATATACAATTAGACACACCAGATTACTTTAAGATTGCCAAACACACAGAGGAAAAAAAGACTTGAAAGAGATGGACCAAATATTGACACTGTGGAGATTCTTTTCAGCTGTACTTGTTAATTTTCTGTAGCTTTCTCGTGTGTGTGTGTGTGTGTGTGTGTGTGTGTGTGTGTGTAGGTCAGATCTGAATATTGTTTCACAGGCACTTGTTTTATGAGACAGTGTATTCATTGGCCCAATGCTCAAGCTGGCTGGCCAGTGACCCTAAGGGATCAGCCAGCACTGGGATTACAAGTACATGCTACCATGACTGGATTTCCTNCTATGGTTTCTGGGGATGAAACTCAGATCCTAATGCCTACATGATAAACACTTTACTGCTTGGGCCATCTCTAGCGCCTTTCTGTGATTTTTAAATCTTCTTTAAAAATTACTTTTNTCCAGTTAGAGGAAAAATAGATAAGCATAAACACAGTGACATACAAAATGTCAGCCACATCACGGGGTCCCTGGGGTCTCATTGAATACTGATCTCTGGACACAGAGAGCACTGAATGTGTAAGAATAGCATCACTGCTTTCAGANAAGATCTCTCTCATCTGTCTAGGCTACAGTGTTTTCCATTGCTCATGGGTCATAAAGATACTACTATAGACTTAAATTGTTTTTGTTTATTACTGTGGNTGGTTTTGAGACAGAGTCTCATACACACGGGCTTTGAATGGGCCATGTGGCTGAAGATGACCTTGAACTCCTAATCCTTCTGCTTCTACCCTGAGTGCTGGGATTATAGACTTTCACCACCATTCCTGGTTTATACTGCCCTAGGGACTGTATAGAGGATTTCTTCCATGCCAGGCAAGTATTCTCCCAACNATGCCTTATCCCCAACCTAGATTTGAGTTCTAATGCTTTACCTGGTGCTTGGGAAAGCTACATAACCTTACCAAGACTCAGTTTCTCTCCTTTAACAAGTGTGGATGAGGACATGTAGCTTCTCCATTTGTGTGCATTTTCAATGTGAAAANGCATGCATTTAATTAAGTCCTTTACTTGGCCACAGTAAATGTCCAATATGCGCATTCATCCTGCTATTAACGAGTCCCATCTCTTTGTTCTATGTGGTATTGTGTGAGCTGGCCATCAGGGTGAGGTGCAGGAGCCTACAG
>LZPO01031192.1:1680410-1681617 GCA_001675575.1 Neotoma lepida
CCNCATGTTGGGGTGACCCCCTCAACCATAAAATTATTTTGTTGCTACTTCATAACTGTAATTTTGCTACTGTTATGAATCATAATGTAAATCTCTGTTTTCTGATGGNCTTAGGCCATTCCTGTGAAAGGGTCATTTGACCCCCGCCCCCCAGGTTGAGAACCACTGCCTAAAACAAAGGGTAGGCAAAACCATTTTTGACAGAGCCATTGTGGTTAGAACCTGTCTTTTGGGCAGGGTATGGCTGCTGCTGTCTTGAACTGGCAGTAGCTGTGATTATCTGCATGAGATGCTGAGGATCTATAGACAGCATCTCCTGGTAGCAGAAGGTAACAAGGCTCACCCCTTTCTGAGCATACATAGGTTAGCATTTGTTATNGTACAGTGGCTGAAGCGGGCCCCATCCCTTCCTGAGTTAATAGTCCAGAGATGGGCAGGGCTCACAAAGCCCTACCCTCTTCTAGGGCTCTATATGCAGTTAGCAGTTGGGAGAGAGAGCCATTTCCTTCAGTGGTGTAGCTAGCTATCTTAAGCTGTCCATGCTCCTGTAAGTAACCCTCATTACATTCACTGGTGCACAAGCTAGATTTGGGTATATTTGTTTCTTTGGTCTGTCCTCTATTTGGGCTAGTGAAGAGAATTTTGTANCCCTAGGAAAAGTTCATATGACAAGTTCAGCACAACTGAAATACCATATTGGCTTCTGTTATTCCAACTGGGGACTGATGAAGGTCTAGTCTGCAATCTCATGGGAGAGATCAACCTTAAGAATCTGCTTCTATCACCCCACATATCTGAACAGTGTTTGAAGGACACTTGCAGGGCAGTTACATCACCCCATGTTTGAGGCTGTGACATCAGGCAATCAAGGAGGCTTGCACTATGCAGTAGAGGTAACTGAAACTTCAGAGGGGTGTACCCTACACAGTTCATGGGGGACAGAAACAGGACTAGAAGGTAGGCTTCACCTCAGTTTCATCTTGGAAATGAAGGCATTTTGGGGGACTAGTTGGGAGAAAGGCCATGAGGAGGTCTAAGCTGGCTTTACTGTAGGCTGAAAGGTTAAGTGAGTGGGCCTCTCTCAGAGGACTTTTATCTATTGAAGGTGAACACACTGAAGAAGAAACAGGCTTACTCCATGGGAATATGCAGCCATGTTGTAGCAGTAATGACATCACAGTCCCCAAACAAAAGATCTGCTCCCAAC
>LZPO01031192.1:1704279-1715667 GCA_001675575.1 Neotoma lepida
ACACACACACACACACACACACACAAAATCTCTGGAAGACAACAAGTTGCCAAACAATGGTGGGCTGTGAAAGCTGGACTGTCAGCAGACAGTCTTATCAGAAGGACCCGCCACCGTTAGCAGGCGGAAGCAGGCGGAGCACGTATCAGTTGGTTTTCAAAATATGTTATTTCCAATACTCAACAGATGTTCTTTGAATTCTAATGTGAAAATACAGGCTTTTATTTTTTTTTTCACTGACAGACTAAAGTACACTTAATATAATAATCTTGCAAAGTCCAAAGATTATCTCACAGTTTGGAAAATACTATGTTGAGTCATTAGTCCCATGACTCAGTATTTTCAAAACTCACCAGATAAATATGGTATGCTAAGACTTCCTGGTAACGACCTCCTATTTTTGCAAGAAAAAACACAGCAAGACTTCCCAGAAGCCTCAATTAAATCTGGAAAATGTTTGTAAGATATTCTCAGGCACAGAACTCGAAACATGCTGAAATGTTTTGGGAGATCATGGCTCTGGGATGAGTTTGTGCTGTCATTCATTTAAAAAAAAATGGAGCGCCTCCAATGGGTTGGGTAGTTCCCTAGGCTGAGAGAACGCAGAGTGAGGCAGACGGCAGGACAGACCTTGCCAGCAGGGAGCTTCTGTCTGTGGGTGTACAGACAGCTGCAGAACTGTNAGAATGAGCTCCAGCAAGGTTGGCAGGGCTAGGATGCTGCAAAGACACCTGACTAGCTCTGAAAGTGATCGTGCAATTAATCAGGTCTTTAAAAAAAAAGAAAAATTCATGGTTTGTGGACTTGTGAGATGGCTGATGAGGTAAACGTGTTTGACATGTGAGCCTGGCAAACCTGGGTTTGATTCTCAGAACTCACATGGTAGAAGGCGAGAACTGACTCCAAAAGGTTGTCTTTTAATTTCTGCACATGGATTACTGGACGTATACGCACGCACACACACACACACACACACACACACACACACTTTTAAAAACACAATTTATTTCATGCATATATGTGTGTACATATGGAAGTACACGTAGTGGAGGTCAGAGGTCAGCCTCTAGAACAGTCCATCTTACTTTTTGAGATGAGGTCTGACACTGGAATCAGGGTTCACCAATTCAATTAGACAAGCTCTCCAGTAAGCCCTAGAGATCCACCTGTTTCTGCCTCCTTCTCGCTGAGAGTATAAGTCTGAGATATTTACAAGCTTGAGTCACTGAACTTGCTTTTTTTTTTTCTTAATGTGGGATCTAACTCAGGTCCCTGTGCTTAAAAGGCAGACGCTTTACCAACTGAGCTATTTCCTCAGCACCTCAATCATACCACAAACCAGTGAAATATCTCCAGGGAGCAGCTTTATTAGGGAAGCTTTTGGTGGTATCTGCATAGTACTGGGACAGATGAGGTTCTCAGGGATTGAGGCAACAGGACCAGACCAGGGAGGAAGCAGGGTTAATGAAAGATACTTTGAGTGACNGCAAAAGAAATTCTAGGTGGAAACTCGGGCAAATCAAACCAAAGGAGTTCTCTTTGGCTCCCTTTCTAGGTGTGGTGGTGTGTGCCTATAATCCCAGAACTAGAGCTGGAGGTATAGGATCAGGAGTTAAAGGTCATCCTCAGATACATAATGGAGTTAGAAGCAAACCTGGGCTCCATGGGACCCTGAGTCAAACAAAACAAAACAAGATGGACACCTATGTGGATGCGGCGGTCACACCGGCAAACTCATAAAGACTCACAACCTAGAAACACTGAGAATGTCACAGAGTAGAGGTCAAGCTTGACTTCTTGGNTTGTTTTGTGTTTTGGGGCAGTACTAAGGATGGAATTCCAGGTCTTATATATGCTAGGCAGATGTTCTACCCCTGAGCTATGACCCCAGCCTATCACCAGGGAATTCTAGGCAGGTGCTCTACCACTGAGCCACGCCCACAATTCCCCTCTGAGGGATTCTGGGCAAGAGCTTTACCACACCCTCAGCCCCCCAGCATGCATTTCCTGTGGCCTCCATGGGACTGTGATATATACCAAAGCCTAAGAACCATCCATTTTTATTATACAAAGTGACTGGGACTTCTGACCACACATAACGCAATGATATGTCTATTATTCAGTTTGCTGGTGAGTTTAAGGTACACTGGAAGATCGGAGGAACATTTCTGAACTAGTGTATACTTTGGAAAGAATCCCTACATCAAGATGAAAGTGGGGGCTCTCTTTTATTCCTANCCGCCAAGGAAGACCTGGTGGTAATGGAGAGCTATCTAGATGAGGCATGGCCCTCTCTGCATCCTTCCTGTTGGTTTCTCCACAACTCTATCTGCAGGCATTGAAACCCTGATGAAGAATTCCAGTCTGTCAACACTGCACTCTTTTTTTTTATTCCTGCTGAAGAGTTGCTGTGAAATAGAAAATGAAGTCTTTCACTAGCGCCAGCCAAACCTACAAAGTGGCTCCTTTATGATGGATTCATGAAAAAATGTAATGTTATGAGAGGAGGGGTATTTACAGTGTCTGAGCTTAGCGAGGTGGAGATGCGAGCCAAAGTATGATTTCTTCTTGGCTCCCAAGGCATGTGGCACACAGAATGTTTCTATAAAGAAAAAAAAATGCAGATTTGGTTCTGAGTTTAGTGAAATATCACAATTTCCATGTGGCTGTTTTTGAGGCACTTGCCTTTTGGAGCTCGCTGGAGTCACTCACCTCCTTCCAGCAGAGGGAGACATGTGATTCCTAGGTAAGACAGGGCTTGANGCTATGNCCTGAACACCAAACTGGAGAGGCCAGGCTGGACCAAGTCATTGGTTAAGCCACCCAAACTCCCCCAAATGCACCTTCCCTCATTACTAATTGAATTATTAGCACAACTTTCCTTTCTTAAACTTACAGAACCAAAGGGAGGACCTGAAGCATATAGAACTATGGAAAATCAGGTGACATGGGAAATGTCACCTTGTAATGGTACACCTCCAAAACATGGGTATTGCAGAGTGAGGATGTTGGCAGGTCCTCTACCATCCATTCAACCCTCGTACCTCAGCTGACTAAAATATGAGTTCACACACCATTCAGAACCATCTTGACAGTAACTTAAAAGACTGCCATCCACCAAGTTCAAGTTTTTAAAATCTCTCTGAATTTTACAGAGGTGAAAAAAAATCATTCTCCCAAGAAGTACGTATTTAGAGTACACGACATTAAAGACACACTATTGCTATATTAGGAGATGTGACAATGAAAAGACACAGCTCCTACTTTTGGAGGACCACAGGAAACAAGCACTTGTAATAACAGCAATAGAAGAAAAAGTGTGAAAAATCCAGGACAGCAAGAGGCTCAGCAGGTAAAGCTTGCTGCCAACCAAGCCTAATGACTTGAGTTCCAACCCCATAACCCACAGTGTGGAAGGAGAGAACTGACTCTTGCAAGTTGTCTTTTCCTCCGTATCTTCCTCCCCAACACACACACACACACACACACACACACACACGGAATACAATTTAAAAGAACCAAAAGTCCTTACATGGTCTTTACACAAACACACTCACAGGAAATTCTGGAAATCCAAAGGAGCAAGGAAATCTAATTTAAAAAGACCTCTCAGAGATAAAAGAACTTAACACCTAAGAACTGAGGCAGAAATAAATACCNCACCATGGAGTGGGAGGGGTTCTTGAGGCCCCACCTCTCCCTCCTGAAGATGTATAGACAGTTCATGGTTGNCAGGGAGGGAAGGGGCTCTTACAGTCCCATTCCTTTCCAAGGATCTANAGANAATAAACAGTTGATAGAGGGATAGGGCCACAGGCTCTTCCCTGAGGATTTATGGGTGGTTAAGGCTAGCTAAGGGGAAGCAGCTCNTAAGGNCCTGCCCCTTCCTTAGGATCTTCCTGACAGTTAATGCTTACTGGGGTGGGGTCATTTTCTTGTGTAAATAGCTTGNGCTCATGTAAATGAGCCCTCACCATGCTCCTGTNAGCAACCCGAGATAAACTTATTAGATCACACACAAAAATAAGACAGGAAAAGTAGAAGAGGGTGGGAAAGGAAGGGNGTCAGAGGAAGTGGAAAGCAGACAGGAGAGGGTCATGGGTGGCGAATATTATCATAATATATTCACATACATATATGAAAATGTCAACAATTAATATATACAAGTCAAGAGTCATATAAATAAAGGACATCGGTTGAGATTANAGATCCAGGATATGTTGGCGCTTGGAACTGAGGAACACAGTAAGGAAGGGTCAGAGTTTTGCTTATGCTACAATGCAGAGGCTATGAGGAAGAACGAAAAACAAAGTTGGAAAGATTTGAGGTGTGGAAACTCATGACCCAGTTAAGGAGATCAGAAAGGCTTGAGGGATTTGAAAAAACGTTGATTAGGAAAACAACATAACAAGACATTTGTTGGGGGACGACTGCGACTTGGCAGCCNTGTTAAGATGGAATGGAACAGGGTGAGAAGCGTGTCTGGTGACAGTCTGGAGCACAGGAGTGAAGGCTGGGACTTGGATGAGGGCAAGGAGAAGCAGAGATGATGGATGGAGAGCCTCAGCCAAGATGGAACCCAAGAGCTATTGAGTACACGATGGCTGTCATCTTTGGCAGGCACGGAGGTGATAGATGTCCGGCTTCCGACGTGGGTTGCACTGTGGCAGGAACTCAGGAAGACAGCGTCTGCCAGGGTGTGAGCTCTGCTGTAAGTGATGAGTCTGANAGCTGGCAGGACATCGGAGTGGAGAAGAGATTCTGGACTTTATCCACACAGAGAGGAACCATATGGCGCCCTGAGAACTGAAATGGAGAAAATAGAAAGACGGAGAAAGAAGTGGGCAGCTATATTTGGGAAGGCACTGAACACTGGAGTCAAAGGTGCAGAAGCCAAAGGAGAAAATGCTTGTCAAAAGAGTTCTGTGCCACCTTATAGTCACGAGGACAGGAATGAACAAAACTGGGATTTAGAATTTTANAAANGCCATGCACTGCATAGAGAGAAATGATAGTAAACCAATGGNGGTGGAAACAAGAACCTAGGTAAGANTGGGAAGGGAAGAAAAGCACCCCAAGAAAGCAAACTGCTTCNTAAAGACCTGATGGTAGAAGGATGGGGAGAAGAGGTGGGGGACTCAAAAGGCCATCAGGAGGGATGCAGATGCTAAAAGTTGTGAATGTGGAGTGTTACTCTAAGTGGAAGAGAGAAAGCAAAGACATAGGCAANGGCCAAATCCAGAGAAGGCAGGCTGGAAGGACCAAGGGGCACAAAGCAAGGGATCACCTAAGACACAGGGCTACCCTGGGATTATTCAGATGAATGAGAAGAAAGTAAATCTGAGAAGGATCATAGGAACATCATGCTTATTTATCCTGCAGGTAGGCTGAGGGCAACACTGTGAGTTGGTTAAGTGGGGGCTGGAGAGATGANTCAGTGGTTAAGAGCGGATACTGCTCTTGTAGAGGGTTTGAGTTCATTTTCCAGCACCCACATCCAGTCTTTCACAGCTACCTGTAACTCCAGCTCCAGGAGAACTGATGTCTTCTTCTGGTATCCATGGGCACCTGTACTCAGGTGCACATACTCATATGCAGACACACATATACANAGATTAAAATAAATCTTTAAAGAGAGAAAGAGAGAATGAATGAATGAATGAATGTGTATAACATCATAGAAAGGCTGAAGAATAAAAACAGAGAGCTGGGGAGATGGCTCAGTTGGTGGAGTGCTTGCCACACAAACATGAACTTTCAAGTTTGATCTCCCTAGAACACACATAAAGAAGTCAAGTGTGGTGCCCACTTGTTATTCCAGCTCTGGGGAGGTAGAGACAGGAGGATCNCTGGGTCTCACTGGCAAGCCAGCTGAGCCACATTGGTGAGCTCTGACATTAACCTCTGGCCTCCACACTCATACCATACATTTATAGATGTACATGTGTACACATGTCATACTGGTTCTTTTTTGTTCACTTGACACAAGCTAGAGTCATTTTGGGGAGAGAACCTCAATTGCAAATAACAGCCCTACAAGAATGGCCTGTGGGCAAACATTTTTCTGATTAATGATGTGGGACAGGCCAGAGCACACTGTAGGCTGTTCATCCTAAGTGGTTGAAGAAGAGAGGCTGAGCAAGTCCAAGAAACAACTCAGTAAGAAGCACCCTCCTCCATGGTTTCTCCTTCAATTCCTGCCTTTAGGTTCCTGCCTTGAATTCCTGCTCTGACTTCCTTTGCTGATGAACTATGATGAGGAAATGTAAGCAGAAATAAACCCTTTCCTCCCCAAGTTCCTTTTGGTCATAGTATTTTATCACAGCAATAAAAATCCCAACTAAGATACTCATGTACACACAAAAACCAAGAATGCAAGCAAGAAGGCATGAATTCATGTTATACAAGCGGAATGTAAGTTAAATCGGAAAAAAAATGGAGTTTTTCTGATCAAAATGGCCTGAAACTCTGGAGCCATCAATGGATTAAAGGACGGAAACACAGATGTTTAATGGCATAATGGCACCGCACTTGTGCTCAGTCAACTTAGAATATTTGAGAGAGGAAATGTGCAGAGTAGGAGCAGTCAGGTACGAGGACGGAAAGCAGACTGGTGGTTGTTGGTAGGGGTTGGTGGGGTACAGGGGCTGGGTGTGATTAGCAAGCTTAGGATAGGTAGCTCATTAAAAAAAGGAGAAATAAAGAAAAGAGAAAAGCCACAAGAGTGTTTCCTTGTCATCGATGCAGATGTTCAGGAACTAAATAGCGTCCATGGTCATTTGAGCTACAAAATGTCTGAATATACTAACAGTCACTCAACTGTGTGTTTTTAAAAGGTGAACTTTATGGTATGCGAGCCATCTCTCAATAAAGCTATTTTCCAGAAAAATAATATTCCAGGAGTAGAATTTATGAACGTGTAAGTGTTCTGAATGAATTTTCTTTCCATACATAAATTTTTTTTTCAAGGCACTTGAAGACTCCTCAGAACATCCATCTAACACACAGTGAAGTTTTAAAGGCAGCCTGTCTGAGAAGGAGGAGTCNAGAGGACTCTGTCATTACCCACACCAGCACATGCNCTGGGCTGAGTTTAACCATGCAGAGTTTTAATCAATACTGCATCCAGACAAGTTGCACTTATGACTGGTTGAGTACCAAACAAATACAAACTNGTCGTCTCTACCATGTGCCTCACAGTATCAGAAGACAGAACAAGTCTCTCTAAGTCAAAGGCCAAGGAGATGGTTCAGTGAGTAAGGACTCTTTGCATGAGGACCTGAGTTCAAATCCCCTATGCTCACGTAAAAAGCTAGTTTGGGTTACAGTTGCTTGTAAGCCAGGCATTGTAGGAGACAGAGAGAGGAAGATGAACTAAGGTCAACTTTATGGTATTAAAAATAAAGTTATTTCCCAAAAAAATAAGATCACAGGAGAAGAATTAATGATCATGTAAATGTACTTGAATGAATTTTCTTTCCATACATAAAATTTTTCGAGCTTTATATATGGGACTTGCTGGCTGCTAGCCTGGCCTCAGCTTCAGTAAGAAACCCTGTCTCAAGGCGACAAGGTGGAGAGTGCTAGCACACAGGGCATTTGATGTCCTGTTCTAGCCTCAGCACAGGAACTTGCAGTTGGAAACATACATGTACATACACCACACAGACATACTCAAGAAAGAAATAGGAGTAAAGAAGAAGCAAAAGAACACCAAAGTATGTTTTAGTGAAACTTTCCTAGCTGGCAATCAGCTGTGTCAAAACCCTCCATACTGCTGAGCAGACACTCCAGAACGCGTGGCAGCTGCTAGAGTAGATGGCAGCTACTGCAGGGGTGTGATGAGACCCAAGTCCCTCACAATGATGGCTCTGAGCCAGGCCATCCGGAGCACAATTCTCTCAACTCTAACTGCTACATCTCATATTCCTAATGGTCTGCTTCGTGATTCCCCTAGTTAAGAAAATCTTAGGTGTCATGTGGACATTTTCTGTTCTTTTACTATTTTTTACTCAAGGCCTTGCACATGATAGACAGGAGCTCTACCACTGAGCCACACTCCCAGCCCCTCACTGGGGGATTCTAGGCAGGTGCTCTACCACTGAGCCACACCCCAGCCCCTTACTGAGGGATTCTAGGCAGGTGCTCTACCACTGACCCATGCCCCTGTTCCATGACTGGTGGATTCTAGGCAAGTGCTCTACCACTGAACCATTCCCTTGTGCCATAACTGGTAGACTCTGGGCAAGTACCTTACCACTGAAAGACATTCCTGACCCTCTTTTTACTTTTAGTTCTGAGTCAGGGTCTCATTAGTTTCGCTAGGCTAGCCTTGAATTTGTAACCTTTATACTTAGCATCCTGTGTAACTAGGATGACAGGCCTGTGCCACCAGATCCATTTCATGAAGACATTTTCTAATGTGCTCTAAGGAAGCCACTTCTACTCCAGCATGAGAACACTGTCTCATGCATACTGGGCTAAGATGATACTGGTTTTCTTGTCTGGTAGAACTGTAGTCAAATTAAACCCTATACCACTCAGTTGTAACTTAATTGACAATACTAGGAGAAATACCAGAAACAGAGTTTGTTAGAAGAAAGTAAAGGGGTAGACAANGAGAACTCCACAGTGGCCTTCTGTCTAGAGGCTGCTCTCCTGGGAGTGTGCATCTTCCTTCACTATTCCTTCTGTTTCTCCTATAGGGCTAGNAATTGGCTAAGCATGGAGAGGACAGGTACCCTATCTCTGAGGACAGCTGAATAAAGAATCAGAAATACACTAATGAGGACATGAGGGAGGGCTGATAGGAAGTTTTAGTTGTCAAATTAACAGAGTCTACCTGAAAAGAGTGTTTAAATGAGGGTTGGCCCGTGGGCGTGTCTATAGAGGATTATCTCTGTTACATTAATTGAAGTGGGAAGAACTGTTCACTGTGGTGGCAGTCCTCCCTAGGCAGAGGCCCCTGAGCTGTGTAAGATAAAGTGAGCTGAGGAAAAGGGAACAAGCAAGCACGTGTGTGTTCTTTGCATTCAGCTCTGGAGTCTGGATATCACGTGATATCAGCTCCTTCAAGCTCCTGCCCTTGTGATTTCCTCACCAGGACAGAATGACTGTAACCTGACTGTAAGCCTTTCTTGAGTTGTTTTTGTCAAGGTTTTTACACACACACACACACACACACACACACACACACACACACACACACACACACACACACAAGGATGAAAGGTAAAGGATGAGTCAGCTGGATGGGAGCACAGCAATACAGACCATGGAAAATGAGGAACGTGGACCATAACTCTGAACAAAGATAATCCTTTGGGGACTAGTACAAAAAGCACCATCGCCACTCTACTTCTGGGGACTCTGGGAAGGCTTGTTTTCTGTAAGCAGTGTGGTGACAGATTTCTCCTTCATGTCGTTGCCAGGTAAGTGAACCTCCTTCCCACAGGGACACAACCAGGCTTGTGGCACTAAGCCGCATTGCACTTCGCTCATGGACTGCAATATCGGTCACTTTTCTCTGTTCTGGGAACAAATACCTGACAAGAGGGACCAGGGTTTGAGATGATACAGTGCATCATGGTAGGAAAGGCCTTGTTGCCGAGTATGAGCAGCTTGCAGGAAGCAGAGACAGATGAATGCTGGTGCTTATGTTATTTTCTTTTCCTTCTCATTTTATCGATTTTGGGATCACAGCCTATTGTAGTTGGTGCCACCAACATGCAGGGTGGGTCTTCTCTTCCTTCCTCCGTTAAACACCTCTGGAAATGGCCTCAACAGACAAGCCAGAGGTGTATCACTTAGGTGACTCTAAATCCAGTTAAGTCAACAGTAAAGCTTTACAGCTTGGCATAGCGGCACAAGCCTTTAGGATCTGGGTACCTGGAATTGAACCCAGATCCATTCAAGAGCAGCCAGTGCTTTTAGCACTAAGCCAGCTCTTCAATCCCTAGTATCTCCTCTTGACAGTGACCTGATGTCTCTGCTCAGAGGCTAGCCTGTCCACTAAATTCCAAAACAAGCTCTCTGACCTCTTGAGCTCCCATGAGAACTTTTGGAAAGCTATGACATCATCCACTGACCATCCAGGGGTTCCTTTGTCCATCATTGCAGAGTGCCAATGAACCAAGAGAAGATCTAAGAACCAATGGCTGCTTTCCCTGTCGAGTTGAGCTCTGGGTAACAGCCGCTGCCTACCCAGCTGCCTGCAGTAGATAGCTGGGACTCCAGTCATCTTGGTGCCATGAGAATGGTACTCTCTAGTAGGCCCACCTTCTGTTAAGATGGCTAAAGGAGTGGCCTGTCACACAGCCTTGCATCTCAGATCCCAATTATGTATCTCAAAAATATCACCTCTTAAGACCCAAACACTTTGTTAGTTGGTTGCAGCCCTTCGAACAGGTTACCATGGATTTACGCTGGCATAATGGGCCCGCGTGATATATGTTCCCTGTCACCGCTGAAACAACAGTCAGTGTGTCTGAGCGGGCCCACCTGCCAAGCAATATGTTCTCAATCCCTCAGGCAGAGCGGTGTGCTGCTCGGCTAAGAAAACGTCCCCCCACTGAGCAAATGGCAGAGCCATGGAACGCAGGCGACTGTGAGCGCCTGCGTAAAAGCCTTGGCTGGTCCCCCTGGCAGGAGCAGCGGGAAGGGGCAGTGGGGGGTATGCTTGACAGGCTTCACTTCACTGAGACGAGCAACAAGCATACAAAATCAGGGGCTGCCTTCCCTCCCTGCCCTTCTTTCCTTCTCCTTCCTCCATTTCTCCCCCTTCCTCCCTTCCACTTCTCTCTTACCTTTCCTTCCCTTTTCCCCATTCTCTCTCTTCTTTCTTTCTCTCTCCTTTTTCGCCTCTCTGTCCTCCCTTCCTTTTTCCCTCCCATGCTCTCCTCCTCCTCTCTCCCTCTCTTCCCCTCTCTCCCTCCCTCCCCTTTTCCTTTTGTTCTTTCTAATGAACTACCACGGGCTGCTATGCACAATCATCAACTCAAGGGGCTGGAGGGTAGGCGCCTGGGGCCGATTGTTAACAGACCAGTGTAACACACTAGTGGCTTCTCTCAGCTGCTGAGGAACTGTGCTGGTATCCAAAGGTGCTGGCTGATGCAGATCCTGCTTCCCACAGGATAGCAGGCTGCAAACAGCCAGTCACCCAAGCTCTGTGGAGGTCACATTTCACCACACTGCTTCCTGCAAGAGTCCCCACCACCCTGACACTGCGTGACACCTGCAGATGTCCCTAGACAGAAAGGCAGGCATCACCCTTACCTTGGATAAGCGGACTATTTTTGCACAGCATAGGCACTGGGGGTTTGGGTGGGGAATGCTGTGGCTAATTAGTGCTAGCAGGAGGTCTGTGCTGTGAAGAATGCCTCTGAGGTG
>LZPO01031192.1:1762204-1772923 GCA_001675575.1 Neotoma lepida
AACATTTTCAGGAGAAGACTTCCAGAATGCTTACAGGACCTTCCGCTACATCACAAGATTTTGCAGAGTCTGTGCTCATCAAACGCACAAACAGGAAGTGTTTCCAAAACACAGTTTTTAAAGTGCATTTTTCACCTTTGAAGAAATTGCAACAGAGATACAGCAGACGCTCTATGGAGAGGAGGCGACATCATTCTCCCTCCAGAACAGCATACCTCCGTAAAAGTAATATTCCAGAATGTAAAGAACAATCTCTGTCATCTTGAAAGCTATCACTTGCAACATTTTATCCATTTAAGTCAATAGCCTATTAGAAATTCTAATTGAAAGTTCAATAGTCCGCTTGCAGCCTTACAATAGAGGTTGCCTTTTGGAAAGCCATTTAAAGTCTTAATCTCTTTATCATTTGGTATTTTGAAGCCTAACTTTGTTCTTGTTAGGCAGATCAATGGTATTAATTTACAAAATGGGGGAAAATGTCACCCTTCATCCTTTAAGTCTCAGCACTGGGAAGAGCCGCACAAACGAATCTGATCACCGCCTTCCCATATTAGCAAGAGGTGCCCTGGGACGCTTGACCTACAAATTTTAATTACTGCATGAAAAATTCAGTTTCTGGAGAGGAAGGGAGCCTTTAGGAAAAGCGGAGGTCTGCCCTGTGTGTGTGTCTGCAGAGTTTCAAGTTTCCAGGGCTGGGTTTCTGAATCAGTCCCTGAGGCCGCCATCAATGAAAAGAGGTGGGCTATATTGAAGGATGAGCCACAAATCTAAAAACAAAGCAAGACCAATACAGTGACACAATGGCAGATGAGTACAGCCATGGGAGGAATATGTTAATAATTTAACAAGCAAAGATGGACTGATGGGCTGTACATGTGCTTAACAAGTGACAAGTGACAAATATGTGACTATAAAGCTAATGAAGGGGACCAGGGAGATGGCTCGGTCAGTTATATGCTTGTTGTACAAGCATAAGAACCTGAGTTTGATCTCTAGAACCCACAGGAAAGCTAGTGGGGTAGCAGGAAACCCCAGCACTGGGGTAGGGTGGAGACAGGAATCCCATGTGAGCAAACACCCAATGCAAGGATATTTGGGCTGGCTTTTGTGTTTTATGTGGCTATTTCTTTATTGTTAATGTTGATATTTTCTTTTTAAAGCAATTAACATATACCAATTTCTCAAGTGTTAACAAACCAATATTAAGAGGAGGAGGAGGGAGGATGGGGCTGGAGAGATGGCTCAATGGTAAAGAGCACTGGTTGTTCTTCCAGAGGATCCAAGTTCAATTCCCAGCACCCACATGGCAGCTCACACCTCTCTGTAACTCCAGTTCCAGGGGGCCTCACAACTTCACACCAATGCACATAAAGTAAAGTGAAATAAATTATTTTAAAAAAAAAGAATCAGTTAGGNAAGAAAAAATATTAAAAAAAAGAAGAAGAAAACGAGGAAGAGAGGGAGGATGAGGAGGATCTCAANTTGATGTTCTGTTACAAAACACTGTCAGTCTTTTTACAAAGTTAGATCTGGTTTTGTAATGTTAAAAATTAGTATTTGTTTACAAAATCTGGAACTCTTTTTTTTTTTTTTAAAGAAAGCCTNAAACTAAAAGAAAAGAAAGTCACTGAGTCATTTACTTCTGAGGTTTGTGGCAATTAAAGGGGTCCATGAATCAGCAGACCTTGGCTAATCACCTTGCATATCCATACTCCATTTAACTATGGATGTGTTCCTCCTGTGTATGAGGGTAAAAGGGACCCACAGTGTGCCATGATCAGTACTGATGTGTGTGATGGTCCTCAGGAAACTGTTCTTGCAGCAATGTGTGCTTTGATGCTGCCATCAAAAACCTGGAGGTCAAATTGCTCTTTGCTCCCATGGTTTGAGACAGGGTATGCTATGTAGTAGAGGATGGCTTCGAACTCCTCATCTTCCTGCTTCTACTTCCACGGCACTGGGTTTACTGAAGTGAAAAACCATGCCCAGTGATTGTGGTGCTGGGTATAGAATCCAGGGCCTTGTACAAGTTAGGCAAGCACTCTATTAACTGAGCTACCTCCAAAACCCCACAACTAGCATCGTGGTGACTGAATTCTATTCATCCTTTCCTTTCCTTTTTTCAATAGATACCCATGTTTTTCTTAAGAGACACGTTGCTGTCACCTTCTAACACTGGCAGCCAGNACCATGTGATGAAGTAGCCTAATTAAAAGGCCATTAGCATCTGTCCCAGGTTTTTGCAGAGTCCTGTACCTGCCTGTAATGCATTTCACTTAATAGTTTAAGCTGGAACATCTCCATAAAGGACAACAGCTCCTAGTGACAGAGCTAAACAGTATCAGCTTTGATCTACTTAGCCAGTGACAGGGGTGGGCTGGTCCTGAGGCCATGATCTGCTCATTGTGGAAGCCTTTGGAGGAGAGGGCTAACTAGAACATGGGTAGGGTCAGAAAGGAGCAGGCCTAAGGACTCTGCAAGACAGATCANNCCATGAAGCCAGTCCCCGCACACACATAGCGGTCCAGCCTCTGTTGAGATTGTGGGAGCAGTCGCAGGGACTCACACAACAAAATGAATGTCACAGAAATGGAAAAAGCATACATGTGCACAATGGCAATGCCTGAGCAGCAGAATGCAGCTTCCCTGGAGTGTGGCATTTTCAAAGCCTACACATCCTAACAGCTTGGAATCCTGAGACGCCTAAACAAGAACCCCTGAGGTTCCATCTGCCTTGCTGATGAGGTTCCAAGCTGCTGTCTGGAAGAGGGCTTGGCAGGACCTTAGGAACCCTGAGGAGCCAGGGTTGTGTAGTTCAGTCTTCCCTCCGTGATAATCTGCAGCCGTCCTGACACTAGCTGTTGGCTTGNACCCAGGTCTTCCTTTGTGCATGGCTAGAAATCAAATACCTAAGAGAATCAGGTTGTTGCTTAATTTTGTGTTCACTTGTAAATTTAAAAAAAAAATCAGAATTTGGGATGCAACGCTATTGATAGTTCCTGCCAAGCATGCACAAGGCCCTGGGNTTCATCCTTAACACTGCATAAACTGAGCATGGTAGTACATACATGTAATCCCAGTACTCAGGGGGCAGAGGTAGGGAATCAGAAGTTCAAAGTCATCTGGGGCTACACAGTAAATACAAGGCCATCCTGGGCTACCTGAGGCCCTGTCACAAACAGACAGCAAAGCCATATATTTACTTACCTTGCTTAAAAGCATTTGGGGGTGTCTGAGAGATACCTCAGCTCTTAAGAGTATTGACTGCTGCTGCAGAGGACTGGAGTTTGGTTCCCAGCACCCACACTGGATGGCTCACAACTTCTTGTAACTCTAGCCTCAGAGGAATCTAAAGCCCTCTTCTGTTATTCTGTAGACATCCACAAATATACATATAAACATATATACACATAAATAAAAAAATAAATGTTTTCTTTTAAAAGCATTTGGTTCTCTATTTTATGAGCCTAATTGTTAAAAATCCTGCATGTTAGAATGTCCTCCCTAGGAACTAGTTTCTGCAGTAAGAATTCTATAGTAGAGCCTACTCTATTCAATCCTACAGTGGNTGAAGTACCAAGGACATGCAGTTAAATTGCGTGTCTGAAACCAAGAGTCCATGGATGTAATCATAAGGTTTGCGGAGTTTTNCCNCTGTATTTGGAAAAGCCTGAAGTGGGCCTCCATGAGGCTGGAGAGCGAGCTAATTACCAAGTGTNTGTGTTTCAGAGTCATCAGATCTCAATGAGAACATGGAGCTCAGAAGCTACTAGAAGAAATGAAGAGAAAGGATGCCTGAGGTTCACACAACATCACACCAAGAATGTCCAAGGGGCAGGTGACACACACAAGAGATTCTTGGGCAGAGGAAATGGCCCAGTGAGTAANAGCACTTGTCATGACTCTATTAGGATCTGAGTTTGTANTCTCAAGACCCACNTAAATGCTGGATGTACAGCACATGTCTGTAACCCTAGTGCTCCTAAGAAGAGATGGGACTCAGCGATAGGAGAATTCCAGAAGTTCATGAGCCAGGTATCCTGGCATATGCAGCAGGAAACAACAACAAACACAGCTGTCTTAAGCAAAGTGGAAGGCACCTTAGAGTATCCTCTGACCGCTATACATGGTCCTCCACCCCAACTTCCAGGAGATTCTTTCAATTAAGTGGCTTAGGCCAACCTCACCTTTTTTGAATATTAAAAGACATGGGGCAATGCTCAGGACTTCCAAATGCACGCATCCCTGGGTGCAGACAAGCTAGCCTCACGTTTTTCGCTCTGAACGGAAAATTATCAGATGAAAGTTCTAAGGATGTAAAACATTTTGGGGAAAAAAAAATCACGAGTTATCTTCTGCCATCCTCTAAATACTCAGGTGCCCCCTCCGTGGGAGAAGAAGTGTTCCCAGGGCAATTTTCTCTGGAAGAACAAATCTGTATGGTGCCATACATGACGGATGTTCTTCATTTCTTTTCCTACCATAACTAGCTCCCCTAAATCTCATGCAAGAGGCTGACAGATAAGCATTCTGAGGAAAGCAAGAGCTCCTGGGGATATTCAGAAGGCAGCGCCCATTAGATAAAGGGGCAGAGTGGTACTTTCTGCAGGAGTGGGGCCATAGAACTGGGGGCATACAGGCTCCAAGCTGGAACCCACACATGTCCCATTGTCCTCATCATGAGGTGGGCAGTCTGCTTTCTGCCCACTGTTATCCGACTGTGTTTATACAGTTATGACCAAGCGCTGTGGTGGATTTAAAGGTCTCAATCAGCATGTTACAGGCATTTAAAGACTCAACACCTCCTTGCTGCTGCTGCTCCAATACGTGCACTCATTTACTTTTTGTCAAAGGAGTCCATGAGCACACCTGCAATTCTAGCACTCACGAGGTGGAGGCAGGAAGATTAGGAGTTCAAGGCCAACTTGGGCTACAAAGGGGAGTTGAGGACAACCTGGGCTACATGGGACTCTGTATCAAAAACACCAAATGGGAATAAAAATCCAACCTTAGTTAAAGAAGTGACTTAAACCAAATAGATCTCACCTCTTAGAAGTGACCATGGGCATTGCATTTGAGCAAATGAAAGACAGGCAGAAAGCGCGCAGAACCTGGACCTGCACCCTCTTCTAGCCAGCCTAAGTTCAACAGGGTTGGTCCTGGTGTCCACTTCTTTTGTGTTTCTACTCCTCGGAATTCTGGAGCAGAGGAAACAGTACCTATAGCAGTACTGAGAGGCAGAACTTTCTAGAGTGTTCATCCTGGCACTATAGGTGTGTAAGTGTACAGTGGGAATCTTAGGGATCAAAGGGACCAGAATTGGGAGGGCAGAGAACAGAGCTTTGAGCCAGCTGGAGAGTGGCTGCTTGGAGAGAAGGGAAGAGGCCAATCAATCCCACAGGGGACTGGANGGGAGGAGGGGTTTACAGAAAAGGTACAGGGAGGAAAGCAGCAATCAGACCCTCTAGAGAACCTGGAGAGGCAATCACCAGGCTTTNGAGAGAATGCATCAGCGGCCTCTAGGGGGGTTCCTTCAAAGGGCTCTTTCAGGGACATTCTGGGGCTGATTGCCTCTTAATGCTGGGCTNAACTTGATGCAAACTAGCAGAGGAAAGNAAAAAGAGNAGGGGAGCTGGGGAAGGGGGAGAGACAGACAGACACACACACGAGAGGCTGAAGATTCAGTGACTAAATGAATCGAACACATGTGCATAATAAAAGCCACCAAAAGAGATGCCTCAGAACCGAAGTGCTGGGTGTAGGTTGAGGTAGACAGTGAGTTGCCAGCAGGGCTCAGGGATGGGACANTTTTCTCCACCTCAGGGTGCCACAGGCCTATTCCTGCAGCAGTTTGATATCTTTGTGCTCCCATTCTCACACAGGCTTCAATGGCCTCTGAATTTGTNTATCTATCATGTCCAAAGTCAACCAGCAATTTCCTGTGTGTGGAAGAGGGCTGACTGACACTCAGGACTCTGATTTGTATAACTCTTATTTTTTCAAATCAATTATGTGCAAAGTTTTGGCTACTCTTTTAGTTTCATTCTAAGGAAACCCTCTAACCAAAAGAGATTTGGAGAAAACAGAACTTATTTGGCTTACACTTGCAAGCCATAGTCCACCACAGAAGAAAGCCAAGGTAGGTACTTGAGGCAGAAACCTGGGGGTAGGAACCACGGAGGAATTGCTTGGTGGCTCCTTCAGTGGCTCATGCCCAGGCTCACACTTATACACTTATACAGGCCAGGACCACCTANGCCCAAGGAATGCTGCTGCTAAAAGTGGAATGGGCCTTCCTGCATTGATATCAGTCATGACAATTGCCCTGCCAAGGCATGGCCACAGATCAATCTAATCTAGACAANTCCTCAATGGCGGCTTCCCTCTCAGACAACTCACGATTCTACTTCTTATCATCCCCCAGNATTTTCTCATCTCCCTCTGGAATATACTGTCTTTAAGAAGACTTGGTTTAGCTAGGCCTNGGTGTGCAGGGATACATTCCAGTACCTTGGGAGGAAGAAGCAGCAGGATTCTAAGTTGAAGAATAAATTGAGATACAAGTGTCTTAAGAAAAAATAGGGGAAGGAGGAGGAGGAGGAGGATAGAGGCTGTCTCTTATACACATCTAGATGTGTATAAGAGACAGGCCATGTGATGCAGTTAATATCTCAGCTTGTCCTTAGTCAGACTTCCACACAACATCTCCAGGGACCTTCCAAAGTTCCCATGCAGAGTATCAAGCATGTTCTCACCCCACTAGGAGCTTGTAAATGTCATGCANAGAAACACAACAGCAAGGGTACTTGGATGTGACAAGCACAGCGCATTCTTTTCAGTAAGTACAGAAGTATTTTCAGCGCCAGTTGTTCGAGATGTTTGATCTCCTATGTTAATTTCACTAGAATATTTCTGTACTATGGATCTGTAATATCCATAAAAACCGAGACTTCCAATATCTTAGAGTAAACACAACTATATCTAGCACAATCAGACTCCATTCCAAAGCTACATCACACATGGTTCCTCAGGACTGCCCAGTAGCCACGGTGTTTGCATACACTCTTGCTAAGAATTCTGCACAGGTCTGAGGCAGGTGAGTTTAAGGAGAGTTTAGCAATTTGAGACTCCACTCAGCTTGGGCTACATACACAATGCTTTACCAACAATGCACTTAGCCACTTGGGTCCCCACTTGTATTCAGCTGCATGGACATCTCCAAACAAAGCAATTGGGTCACTCTGATCGACAGCTCCCTATCAATCATTAGTAACTTCCCCTTTGCAGCCAAACACATCCAGAAGCATTTCCTGCAACTAGGGACATTTGGTCTAGACTGATCCTGGGTGCATGTACAGTAAGGCACCCTATGTCCTGAAAATAAACTTTCAGGGGAAAATCCCTACTAGCCTACACTGATTATGTTATTGTGAAATTAAGTTTAAAATTTCAACTTGCCAGTACTTAAAATAGCTTGAGAGAAAACAGCCTCAACAGAAGAACTGTCTGGATCAGGTCAGTTTGTGGGAATGTTTATGGGGGCTGTTAAGACTGTTAATCAATTCAAGAAGACCCAGCCCACCATTGTGGGCACCACCATTCCCTAGGCTGAGCCCTAAACTATATAAGAATGATAAAGGCTAGCTGAGCATGAGCGGCAAGTAGGCACCACAGGTGTATTCATTTTTCTCTGCTCTTGACTATGGACAAGGCGGGACAGGGCTTGAACAAGCACACGTGATTAAAATCAGATGTATCATGGAAAAGGACATAAGTATCAAACAAAGGCTTACATACTCCCAGCCCATCAATCAAACAAAAAACCACCCACAGCTCACTCCTAGCAACTGACTCCCCTTCTCTGAGGCCCACGAAGGGAACCCCTGGGAAGCAACCAGATGTTCTTGGGGAAATTTCCCTCAGAGTCTGCTACTCCACAGCAGCTTATTATCCATTCTGTCTGTTTATTCAGTTTTTTTTTTTTAAACAGAATCCCTATTCATTTTGCTGTGTAGGCTTCTCTGAGTCTTTCAACAAGACTCCAAAGATCTGGAAACATTTGGTCCTGATAAGAGACTACTGGTAACACATTTTAGCTGAGGAAGCCAAGGCCTGTCCCCTTGGTTCCCAACTAAACCAAAGTATTAATGGCCCCTCTTCTGTCTGAGGAGGTAGGAGATGGACAGCTGTGACTCTTATCCCCCATGTGTATGCTATAACTGCAGGACTGCCTTACTTGTTACACACACTCACCTCTGTTTTTATCTAAAGACTGTGGCTCAGTAAGACTGTATTTCTTCTGTTGGACTACTACCTCCTTTGGATAGGGAAAATGGACCATTTTAACGCCACCAACAGGATACATTCGACTACCTCACATAACCATTCTTCTTCAGAAGGCACTGCCATCTGGCCTGAGAAGTTAAACAAGCACAGCTATGCTATACTGTGGCTCATGAAATTAAAGGTGACATAGATGCACCTCATGAACAGAATTCACATCTAGCTATTTGAAAGTATGTTTTCTTCATTGAAAAACAAAATATGCGACTTAAGAAACTTGGATGGTGTTGTGGTTGGCTGACTTACCTAACAGAGGAAGTGATTATTCACATCTAGGTCGAACAGGGGAGTCTCCTTTCCAGCACACTACACTCTATGCCCCCTTTTAATTCATCTGCAAACCCTGAAGGCTTTCATCGCTGTCTCCTCTGAGAGACCTGATTCTCCGAGTTCCCCAAAGCACTTCCTTCCGACTCTACATCTGCTGCCGTCTTTATCACCAACCCCTCAATCTTCCAGTTCCACTTCACCGGTGTGTTAGGCTTGAATCGGGCCATGAATGGAAACCGACACCAAACAGACACCCAAAGCACATTAGTGTCAATGCTATCTCTGCCCTTTTCACTCACCAGAGAACCAAGCCGTCATAGCTCTGCTTTCTTGTACCTACAGACATCTGCTGTTCCTGTCAGCTCAGTCTTGGCAAGAGGGTGTCCCACTTTCCCCTGAGGAGTATCTTCTACTTGCAATTTCTGAAGGATTTAACTCAAACTCTGGTTTCAAAGGGGTCTTCAACTGGCTTAAATCAGAGGGCGGTTGCTGGAAGACTCCATACAGAACCTGGGTTTGGGATCAAACCAAACGAAGGTGATTCATGCAAACAAACAAACAAACAAAAACAAAACAAAACAAAAAACCCAAAATAGACTGGAGGATGAGGAGGAAAGTATTATGGCTCTTCAGATGTGTGGAACCAGCAATCAGCAACACTTTCCTCAGAATTATCTTCCATGGGTACAAACTATTGAGAACATCCACAAAATTGCTCCTGGCACCACAGGTGCCTAAGCTTCCTGTATGTAACCTTGGGGTTTAGCCTCTCAGATTCCCTGGATGTGTAGGCTAGACCAACACCCACAATTTATGTCTTGCTTGGGGACAGGACAATCTGTCTACATAGCTTTTCTATAACCATCCATTGTTGCCTCAGTATCAGCACCTATCCTGCATGGTGCCCATCTGTTCATGATACTCCTTGTGTTTATGAGCTATGTCTTCAGGCTTGCAGGATGAGATTGTAGAAGTACTAATGATAGCTACAGTTTACCACGCACTCCACGTGACAGGACATTGGGCATTTTAGCATATGCTCTGGTTTCTTTTGAGTTGCTATGCAAAAATATTTTGACCAAAAGTAACTTAGGGTAGGAAAGGGTTTATTTGACTCATTCTTTCAGGTTAGAACTCAAGCAAGAACCTTAAGCAAGTCTATGGAGGAATGCTACCTGTTGGCTCTCAGGGCCTCTTGCTCAGCTAGCATTTTTATTGTGAATCATTTGCCCAGGGAATGGTGCTGCCTACAGTGGGCTGGGTCCTCCTTCAGCAATTAAAAATCAAGGTAACTACCCAAAGACATAGTTACAGGGCAATCTGTTCGAGGCCACTTCTATATTAGGGCTCTCTTCTCAGACGACTCTAAGTTGTGTCAAGGTAACAATTAAGGCTACATACCTCTCATTTTTTAAATTAGTGTGTGTGTGTGTGTGTGTGTGTGTGTGTGTGTGTGTGTGTTTAAAGAACATGCCGCAGTATGAATATTGAAGTCAGAGAACAACTCTGTGGCAACAACTCTTTCCAAATTCGTGGGTCTCAGTAATTGAACAAGTCTTCAGGTTTGCACAGCAAGTACTGTTGGCTCTTTGAGCCAGCCCTCTCAGGTCTTCTAAAAGACAGGCTTCCCCACTTTTGGATAGGACGGTAAACACACAAGGCTGGTCCTGGTGCTGAATAAAGAATGTTTTTTTAGGGGCAAGGAAGATGGCTCAGAAATTCAAAGTGTTTACTGTACAAGCACAAGGACCTGAGTTTGATCTCTAGAATCCATCTGTGAGGAGCCAGGTATGGTGGTGCATGCTTGCCATCCCTCTGCTGGGAGAGAGGGTGCGGAGACTGGAGGATCCCTGGGGATCAGTCAGTCTAGTCTATTCGGTGAGTTCCAAGGAAGTGAGAGGCCTTGTCTCAAAACTGGGTGGATAGTGAGTGCCCTGAGGAATGACAGCCATGGTTGACCTCTTGCCTCTATAGTATGTACAAATGTTGATCACATGTACACACACACACACACACACACACACACACACACACACACACACACGGAGAGAGACAGAGACAGGGACACTATTCTTCTATCATTACGGATTCCTGGGGACAGTTTAA
>LZPO01031192.1:1783187-1830225 GCA_001675575.1 Neotoma lepida
GGTTGAGGGGTCACCACAACATGAGGAACTGTATTCAAGGGTCCCAGCATTAGGAAGGCTGAGAACCATTGCTGTAAGCAATACCACAGATTACTTCTAGGCCACAAGCAAGTTAACTCCCCACCATCCAAATGAGATGGTCTGTTTTCATTTCCCTTCCTCCTGTTTTTTTCTTTTTTTCTATTTTAAATTTTTATCTTGTATTTGTGAGACAGTTTTGTGTAGCCTAGGCTGGCTCAAACTCACTATGTACCCGAGAATGACCCTGAACTACTGATCCCCCTGCCTCTACCTCCCCATCACGACAGGGCAAGACAGTGCAGAGGTTCCTCCATCTTTCAATCTCGTTGAGGCCATTTTGTAACTAGAATTGGATCTCCTTGATGAAGAATCCCAAGGAAGACTACCCAACTCTATTCTAAGAACCTAGGATTAAGATGATCCAGCTAACTTAGCTTCTGGTAAACCGTCTGCTTGTGCAAACCTCTCTCTTGTAGCTACGCAGCAAGATACCGGAATGTGGTTTTTGACTCTAAAAACCATTCGCCCTAAACATTCAGCAGTACATGTGGGTCCCAAATACCTGAGTGTAGTGCCATCCAGTTGGAATGAAGACTTTCAGTTGGCTATAACCTATGTCTGAGTGGTTGTCTCTGNTGGGCTCCCCATTAACACTACTGCTAGAAACACAGGCACGTGCCACCATGCCGTATCTACATGGTGCTAGAACTTGAAGCCAGTATTTTGTACACAAAAGTAGCTGTTTTGTCAACTGGTCTACCTTCCCAGTCTCTTCCATCTTCTATTGAAAATGACTGTATGACCAGCTAAGAAGCAGCCATGAGCAGATAAATTAACCTTCTACCTTTCCCCCAATAGAAACAAACAAGTCATTATTCTGGTCAAAAACTAATGAACAATTCTGACTTAGTATTGGAGATTCTAGAATCCTTAAATTAAATTATATGAACTCAGTTGGTGAGATGGCTCATTTTATTAAGTGCTTACCTTGCAAGCATAAGGGCATGGAATGGATTCCTAGACTCCTATTAACACACACACACACACACACACACACACACACACACACACGGCAAGAGAGCAGGTATGGTGGCATGACCTTATTAGCCTACTGCTGGAAAGGTGGAGACAGGAGGAGATAGTCTAGATGAATAAGGGAACTCTGGGTCAGTGAGAGACCCTGGCTCAAAAAACAAGATGGATGGCATCTAAGGAATGATAGCTGAGGTTGTCCTCTGTCCTACAAATACGCACATATACGTGTGCATGGGCACACGAACGCACATGCACTCACAGGAATAAAGCAGGCATGTGGACATAAATGATATGAAGTTAATTTGCCTTAGGACTTGATTAGTTTTTTCATGCATTTCTTGTGTGTGAGCACATTCATGCCACAGTGGAGGTCAGAGGACAACTTTGTGGAGTCAGTTCTCTCCTTCTACTATGTGGGTCCCAGGGATCACACTCAAGTGTTCAGATTTGGTGACAGGTGCCCCTACCTGCTGAGCTATCCTGCAGGCTCTGCCTCAGATCTACAATCCTCCTATCTCTTTACCTCTCTAAGCTACGGGCAGAACAGCACCAGAGGCAAAAAGCTACCAAGCTGAGCCATGTTTCTCAATCACTGAGGAGTCGATACGGTCTTTAAGAAACAGGACTGAGTGGAAAGAAAAATGGCTTCTTCTCCTACAGATGCACTCACTTAATAAATTTACCATAACTGTAAACCTTCATGTTCCCTATTTTTAAAGACCACATAAAAACAGTAGTAACATTTTAGATGTAATTCATGGGTTTTACTAGACAACAGAATAATGATTTTTCTACCATGCTTGCTGTACTACTTGCCAACCATTTAAAGTAACCAGAGCTTTGGGTGCTAAGTGGAGTGCCTGAAGACTCTAGAAAAGGGCACTGGATTTTGGGGAGCTGGAGTTACATGTGGTTGTCAACCACCTGACATGGGTGCTGGGAACCAAATTCAGGTCCTCTGTAAGAGCAGTATGTGCTCTTAACAGCTCAGTGATTCTTAAAGCCCTGTTTACCAACTTTGAAGGGCTCTTCTATCCATGCAATGAAGAGCAGCTGGAAATGACGGCAAACCAGACACTTGCTGGAGTTTTTGTAAATTGACGATTTTGACGATTCACTCCGCTTACAGCCTGTCATCCCTACAACAGCCATCTCTATGGAGATGAAAGCAGAAGTGACTTTGATATTTTTACTTAATGGCTTAGATANATCCTTGTAGGACTTTAGGTTTCAACAGATAGTGTTAATTTATTAGTTAATTAATTGTTTGTCTGTTCCTTGTCATAATTTTAGAAATCCAAGTGTATGTCTCCACTCAATAAAATGCTAACAGAATTACTTACTGAACTTGAGCCTTCCCACTAAGAGAGAAATTGGAGAGAATCCAGATTCAATATTTTTATAAACTCGAAGATGTGAACCTAAATCATCATGAATCATGCACAAGAACCGATTTTTATGTGGTGGAATGACTTTTTGTGTCACAAAGGGGAAACCAAAGAGGTGTGTGTGGCTTTTCAGGGAGCACCTTCATAGATCACGTGTGGCCACATAAGCCAGGGCACTGTGAAGTGAAACTTGACAATCTACAGCACATTCTAAATGGNTTTTTTTTCCTCTTTTTGAGTGATCTTGTGAGAAATGTATTCCAGAGAAATAACCACCAAGATACATATAACATTATTCATAATGAAGAAGTGAAAAAAAAATCCAAATATCTGAAAATGGGTTAGATAAATTATGGAATGAGTATCACAGCATCCTGCACAAGCACTAACAACCATAATAGGGAAGTATACTTAGTGAGCTTGAAGGAAGTTTCTATGAGGTACACTAAAGACTGGAATGGTTACAATACATGTGAAGGTTAGTGTTAATCATCAACTTACAAGATTCTATAATGACAGACATATCTATGGTGGATCATCTTGTGTTAACTGAGGTGGGGAGATCTGCCCTGTGGTGATATTTTATCTGTGTTCCCCAATAAAATTTATCTGAGGATTGGAGGAAAAACGGGNAGCCAGCCACTAGTAGTAAAACAATAGNCATGCAAGTTAACACACGCCCTTAATCCATTTGGTTCTCTGTGACTCCAAAGTCACATTAGGAAACTAGCGGAAGGAGGTGGTAGCACACGCCTTTAATCCCAGCATCAGCCATAGAATTCTGGAGGTCCATGCAGACAGACAGGAAGTGATGTAGCCTGATGAGGATAGGAAATGAGTTAACAGAATGGACAGGCATAAAAAGCCAGGTTAGACAGGAAGTCGCTCTCTTCTCTTCGCTTCACTCTTTGAAAGTAGCGACAGCGTTGGTGATGTGAGGCTAGCTGGTGGCTTGCTCCTAATTCCTCTGATCTCTGTCAGATTTTCACCCCTATTTCTTGTTCTGTGTGTTTATTAATAAGACTGGTTAGAAATCTGTCTTACACTGCCCACTGTGGGTGGTTCCATTCCCTGTCTCTGGGATCCTATACTGACACAAGCAGAGACGCAGCAGAGACACAGCATTCACTCTGTTTCCTGATTGTGGATACAATGTGACCATTTGCTTCAAGCAGCCACCTTGACTTCCTTGCCCAGGTTTCATGATCCTTCCCTGAGGTAGCTCTAAGTCAAAAGAGAAGCCCCTGCTTTCACTGACATTGTGACCTGAAGGCTCTCCCATGCTTGGGGTAGAGAAGCAGCATACAGTAGTAATGAAGAGTACAGGACCCCATGAAAATGGCAAGTCCTAAGGCCNGAGAAGGGTGACATGCCAGCTGAGTACGGTAGTCCCAAACCATTACCCCACAAGNGATCTGAAAGAGGGCCCTGGTGAAGAAGACTGGAGTCAGGCCATAAAGAAGCTGTGTGTGCATTCCCTTGCTAACTTAAACTGAAGGAAAAAGAAAAGACAGAGCATCTGTCTAAAGGAAGAGTAAAAAGAAACACCTCTGTCGTTCTTGTGTGGAAGGAGTGGGGAAGAGAGGGGCAGGGCACTGGGTACCTGCACACGCTCGGGCTAGGCGGAAACGTGTGCTCTGCAGATTAAAAGGCTCAACCCTCAGCGAATTGCTGGGGCCAGAAGGTGACCTTTATAAATCTCTGAATTAGACAGCATTCTCTGGGGTGTCTTCTATCTAAAGCTACTGACACCCACAAGGGAGCTGGAACGGACAGAGTCTCTGCTTCCCCTCTGAGTTTTTGTGCTAGAAAACCAAATGGAGGCTCAAGAAAAGCACGGAAGCCAGGAGGATGATTACAAGATGTTCTTGAGAACTGAGGCAGGAGATTGTGTGTGTGTGTGTGTGTGTGTGTGTGTGTGTGTGTTTATCCAAGTACCACTCTCCTAGCCCCAGATCAACCAAAGCTCCTTTCTACAAAACAGCACTCACGTGGGACTAGCAATCAGCAGCACCAACTGGGAACTGTTTCTGTCCTTCTGTAGGTAATCGAGGGGAGCACACTACACATCCCTGGGGCCCCTGTCATGGGAGGGAAATAGAGGGCTCAAAAGACTTTAACTAAAAGCTCACAAAATTCTAGCACAGGGGAGACACTGGGCTTGGTAAAGCAGAGTACAAAGCCAAAGCAGCTAGGTGCTGTCACCCCTACAAAGCAAGATTTGAAGAGAGCTGTGTACTGGTAAACACCATGCTCCAAGTAAGCAGGGCAGGGTCCTTTCCTACTTGGAGACTGTGGGAAGAGGCCACTTCTAAATGAAAGCAGACTAGTAGATCAAGTCCACTACAGAGCCTACTGGGAGCACAAAGAGAAGGNAGGACAGAAAGATGGAAGAAGGGGGTCTTCAGGATAGAGCNCCTCACTCCAGAAGCATCTCAAGGATGGGCCATACACACTGCCCCTTCATACCACTGANCTGGAAAGATGTTGGGGTCCTTGGTCACATCCATTCACCTACTCAGCTCAGATGCCCATGCATACAAACACACACACAGGTATCCCTAACAACAAACGAATGTACGCACCAGACAGAGCACACAGAACATAAAGAAAAATGCCATCCAGTCCACNGAGCTCTGAGACCCAAACAATCGCGACTAGGGAAAGAGTTAAGGAAGATGACAGGATGTGGAATGACCTTTTGTCAACTTACTTCTCTAAGAGAAGAATGCATTTGCATTTTCATTGAACTGATCAAATGTTCTCTAAGAACTGCTTAATTGCCTTAATGGTTTAATCCTATCTGCTGCCAATCTGATTAGAGGTGTGTGTGTCTGTGTGTGGCACCCATGTGGTTTGGCACTAGATGGGAAGGTGAAACCTATTACTGAAAGAACAGCAATGTGAAGCTGGGTGCCTTCCAGTTAATTGAGAAACCACAAGTGTTTCGAGGAGGTCACCCTATCGTTTATTTTAATTCTCTTCTCTCCTGTCTTCCCAGTCACTTGATCATCCCAGGGACAGCCTTAGATTGGGGACTGCTAAGAGCAAGTGTTAATTTGGGTTAAGGAGGAGATGAGCCCAGGTACCACTGCAGAGTGGAGGGGTTTAACAGAAACCAGAATATAATTTAATAGTTCCTTCATGTCTGAGCCATACATGGCTCATAAGCATTGGGGTATTGCTTTACAGAAGTTAATGTGTACATTCATTAGTCTCCCTCAGGATGAAGTCTCTTAAGGCCTTGTAGCAATGTATAACCTACAGGAATAAAAGTCACCTCTTTCAACCAGCCAGGGCACGCCCAGCAANACAGCTGTGATAGTTGCCTCCAGTAGGCACACGGTTACTGAACTTCTGTTTGTGAACCTTGGGCGAGGAAGCCACACCCTGTCTCTTTGTCTCAGAATCCTTTGTCTCAAACTGGAAGAACTAGTTTTAAGTCAGTTCCACAAAGAAGTGTGAGGCATAAGGCATGCCTCAAGACTTGCACAGGAACTTGAGGACAGTTGAGCAGAGCCATGCGCAACACTGAATTGTTTATCTGCACCAACCACACCGAGATGAGCCTGCTTTGAGAACATCTTTGCTATGCTTGGCTTATACATGGANGCCGGGGATCCAAACGCAAGTCCTCATGCTTGCTTAGCGGGCTATTTATCCACCAAGCCATTTCCCCGGGCCAAGACACTCATCTTGGAGAGGCCACTAGAATAACTTTTAACAGACAGACCTTTGTTGTAAAGCAGCATGTGAGAATGATGACGAAATCCACCTAAAAGGACCCCTCATTTAAGAGTTTAAAAACTAAAACNATGTCTAGGAATGTAGCTCAGTTGGTNAAGTGCTCACTTGACATACACAAAGCCTGGGTTTGATTGCCAGCATGGTATAAAAACTGGACATAGAGAGGACTGGAAAAACTGTTCCACGGTTAAAAGCCCTACTGCTTTTATAAATGACCTGGGTTCAGATTTCAAAACTCACAGAGAGGGGCTCACAATGGCTTGTAACTTGAACTCCTAATCTCNTAAGTGACCCCATGCCCTCTTCTAGCCTCTGAAGGAACTGCCCTGANATCCACATAATCACACAGAGACANATACATAGTGTGGTGGTTTGAAAGAAAATGGCCCCCCAAAGNAGTGGCACTATTAGGAGGTGTGGCCTTGTTGGAGGAAGTGTATCACTGTAGGGGTGGGCTTTGAGGTCTCTTTTGCTCAAGCTTCCCTCAGTGTGNCTCTCAGTCAACTTCCTGTTGCTTGCAAGATGTAGGACTCTCAGCTACTCCTCCAGCATCATGTCTGCCTGCAGCCACCAGACTTCCCACCATGATGATGATGGACTCAACCTCTGAAACTGTAAGCGAACCACCTGAATTAAATGTTTCTTTGTAAGAGTTGCCATGGTCATAGCAATAAAAACCTTAACTAAGACACACAGTTAAAAATAAGATATTAAAAACAAACAAAAATTGGCTATATTGTTGAATCTCAGCACTTGGGAGGTAGAGCCCAGAGGATCAGGAGCCCAANGTCGTCCTCAGCTACAGTAGTAGTTACAGGCTAGCCTGGACTACAGGCTCAGATAGACAGACAGACAGACAGACAGACAGTCAGACAGAAAATTATTCCACATACTACATTTCTGTAGACTTAGTCTTACACACAATTCATAATTTAATTTGGAAGGAAAAAGAACGGCATTCACCAACTTTGACTGTTACTGACCAGTAAAACCAGAATGTATCAGAAGGCTCATCTCCCATCACCATTGGATATCAAAGTCCTCCTAGCTACATGTGTTCCTATCTGTCTGTCTAGAGCAGCTTGCGACCGAATGGTGCTGAGCAAGAGGAAAAGGTGGGGAGAAAAAGATCATGGTGGGAGCATCAGGGTGTTTTGGATGCAAAGCAGAGACATCTTTTTTACTGTTGTGGCTCCAGAGAAAATCAATTTTGACACAGAACTGCCACTTTACAAGCAAATAACTATACTTTCCAATAACCTAATCTGCACGAAGCCTACTGAAAATTCCCTAAAGAACCAGTAGTTAAAACCTCCATTAAATCAAAGGGTTTAATATGGGAAGGGAAGAGAAGATGCAGTTTGACTTGGGAATGTAATGGACTCGGTGGGGAAATAAATACGTTGTTTTATGTGTACAGTTACAGAATATGAGAACGTGCACTCATTTCACAGGGAATTCTCTTGCTGTGCAACTTATTCCTAAACAGATGTGATTTTTGCTTATTCAAAAACATTTAGGTAACAATTNCAGCATAATAAATTATAATTGCCTTCATCTTCCAGCCATGTAATGCCATCTACGCAAACACAAAGAGAAGGCAATTATGCAAACTGTGAGACCTATTTCCAGGTAGATTCCCTAGTCAAGGCTCAAATAATATACATTGTTCTCACATAAACACTGTATTCTGCCATATAGACACATCCTAAGCTGTGTGGAAAGTACCTACTGAGAAACTGAGGTGTGTTCGTCACAGGTTGAGAGACTCTACAGCCAGGCACATCTTCTAGGCTTTAGATTTCTGCTTTTATCATGGGCATCTACTAGCATGGAACAATCCAAGAAACTCAGTGTCCACTCACTGGTCATTCCCACAGGAAAGGAAAGATGCAGCACAAGGGTATTATTTTAAATTAAAAAAAAAAAGAATAAATTGTTCGTTTCTTCCTTTNTGTGCATGTGTGTGAGAGTGTCTATGTGCTACACTGAGCATGTGGAGGTCAGAGGACAACTTGGAGGAGTCTCTTCTCTCCTTCCATCATGTGGGTCTTGTCCTTACCCACCGAGCCATCTCACAAGCCCACTTTACAAGTTTTAAATCAGAATGTAACTTGTGTGTCAGATCTTCCATGGGGCACAGCGCTGAGAGCAGGGGGAAGGAGGGTGGTGTCCAGATGTCCTGATGGCAAGAGGGGCCAGGAAAGGAACAATGCCCCTGAGGTTAGTATACCTACATGCATTCTCAAGGAAGAGAGGGAGAGTACCAGGTAAAGAGGAGAGTGAAGATACTCAGGGCAGAAATAAGGTTTATAACCTGCACAGAGCCGCCCATCCTTCTTCTGTGATTTAATGAGGGAAAAGCTGTCAAGCCACCCTGGAGTGGAGACACCTCATTCACACAGAGCCTGCCTCCACCTCCCAGGTTTACTGTGAAATAACTATGGGGAGTAGAGGAACCTGGGTGTGAGCTGGTAGGATGGCTTACCTCCAGGTGAGTGACGGATAAGCCAAAGGAAATCAGTAGCAGTGGAAGCTGGGAGTCATGAGTTTGACTGGAACTATGGAAGTGGCTTATGGTCCTGTAACTTCCAAGTTGCTCAGCGCTAATCTGCATTCTTAGAGCATCACAAGTTTGTTCTTTACAGGAGCACAGANGAAAAGTGAACTGTGCACACACTGACCCTCAAGGTGCCCAGCTGACAGGCCGTCAGGGAGATGCAAGGACACAGGTTTAAGCATTTGGGGAAGAACNGCTCAGGGACCATATGCCGGCTTCCAGGGGTGTCAAGAGGGCTCTGCAGAGTTGGTGTCATGTTTTGATGGATAAGGAGGTGCTTGCTAAGCAGATGAGGTAGGGAGAGAGGACATGAGAACAGCGCGTACAAAGACAGTCTACAAGGCTAAGGCAAGGCCAGTGATGGGGCTTTGTAACTGTGAGAAGCTTCACATAGTAGTATAGAAGCATACACAACAGTATGCTGCTGCTGCTCATNAGAATCTACACAGGGGGCTCCCTCACTCACAGGAGCACTGTTCTGATGTCAGCTGCCTTGGAGGACTGTGACTAATTGGAAGATGATCTATTCACTAAAGCCTTTTGAACTCTGACCCTTCTTAGAAGACAACCATCTAACAGCCGTAATTAAAACAAACGGAGAGCAACTAAAAAGAGATACTGTGTGTAAAAAAGAATACCTGTGTGTTCCTTCAGTGTTTCACTGTTAAAGTTTACAGTGATCCACATCCTGTTCACACATCATATATTTTGTTTTTACTATCACTCCATTCCTTTTGACAAAACATATTAACACTCGTGTGTGTTTGTGTGTGTGTGTGTCTGTGTGTGTGTGTGTGTTTGAGGGATATAACATTTGTGTACTTGGGGGGGGGCAGCATCTGTGCACGTGTGTATGCAGAGGCCAGAAATCAATGTCACATCTTCCTATATTGCTCTCCCAAATGATTTTTTGAGAAAGGGTCTCTTAGCACTTTGGTTCACATGAGTGAATCCAGAGTGGTGAGGTAGAGAGAGGTATATCCCTGGGGCTCCCGGGACAGCCAACATATCCTAATCAGGGAGTTCCAGAACAATGAGAGACCTCATTTCAAATAACCAGATGGACAGATCCTGAGGCATGGTAAGGTAATGTGTGTCCTCTGGTGCACACATGCATCTATAAAGGAATCTCTCTCACCGATACATTGTATATTGCAAGCTTACAAATTATTTCTCACTGAGGTGGAATACAAACACGATGAACAGAGTATAAGAAAAAAAGGCCACATCAACTGAAAATGCATTGGCTACTTAAGCTTCAAAGTGACACCTCTATTCTTCATAAAGGGATANTTAGGATTGAGGTCAGGAACCTGAATTTTGCATTTGAATTTTCAGAGAATCTGCACCAGGTGGACATCAATGATACCCTTGCACAAACTCCTAAAATTTAAGTGATACATTTTTCTAAGATATTAGAATCATGCAAAACTACATTGTTTCCCCTTGCTTGTTCTCCAAAATGAAAGGAAGAAGTTAGCTACTGTTTCTCGAAATGAGGCCATCAAGGTGTTCCATTATTAGGTATTAGCAACCTCAGTGCCATTTTTTAAATTATATGTTTGTGTATGTATGCATGTGTGTGTGTTGATATGCGGGTACATGTATGCAAATGTGGAGGGCAAAGAATGTCTTCTGTCATTCCATCTTACTACCATGAGAGAGGGTCTCTCACTGAGCCTGAAGCTTTCCATGTTGGCTAGGCTCACTGGCCATCGAACTCCAAGGATCTGCCTGCTACTGCCTGTGAATGCTGGAGTGATAGGTGTGACCAGCCACACTTGTTTTTTTTAACCTGGGTTCTGGGATGTTTGCAAAGCAAGTGTTCTTCTGCACTAAGCCATCTCCCCGGCCCCTCAGCCGTTCTAATTTTATAATCAATCTTAGCAATACATCCCCATACATGTACCACCAAGTCATTTTCTCAACTCTCTCCTCTGGTACTCATATTTATTAAATCTGTATTAAATTATTTCAGACTTCTCCTTGGAAAAAAAGGATAAAAGAACTATAATAATAAATAAAAAGAGGAGTTTTTTTTATCGAGTCCTCAGATCTGCTCACAGAATATCCTTCGGCTCTCTACAAACATAGGAATTATGAAAGGTAATGTATGTCTAATACAAGGACATATTGTTCTTTGGGGCAGAGAATTCTGGTTTTCAAGACAGAATACCTGTTACATAACTAATTTCCACCTATAAAAAAGCTTCGTGTTGTAGAATGTTCCACTGGAGAGAGAGAGATTTAGCCAAATTCAAACATCTACTGCAGACATAAGACATACATAGTTCCACAGCCAAGTGCCTTTCTGTGTAAATAAAGAAAANAGAGACATGATAACACACTGGCCATCTAGCTTTTGTTTAATGGTTTCTAAAACCTAGAGATGGCATGGATTATTTCAAATTTATTTTAACTGCCTATTATGTTTGGCTAAGTAGATTCTTATAGCAACACATTGGAAATATACGTACTGTATAATGACTGGGTTTGTTGGCAGGAGGTAGCACTCTTATAAATCTAATTTATTAGAAGCAATGCTGAATCACAGCTCACTGCCAAGCAATTCCAGACAGGAGATAATCATCAAAAGATCGGACATCTCAAGCATGATAAGAGGAATAGAGAAAAGAAAGATGGATGAAGGTCCCATACCACACACTGGGGATGAGAAGGGAGTCGGGCAAAGGGTGACCAACAGCACCATATTANAGAGTGCTGGCATTCAAAAGAGAGTGGGCAGACAAAGTTAAGTGACAGCCTTGACCTAAATTCTCCACAGAAAAGAAACTCCTTATTTCTAACATGGGCTTCCTGACTGATACACTTCTCCATTTCTAGATGCTGTACACACGTGTAAAGGAAAATCAATTATTTCTGAAGTCCGTAAGATAAGATGCCAAGGATATTAAGTAAAAAATATATTATCACAGGTTTATTAAAGTTTACATCAGAAATAATTGATTTTCCTTGACACAGAAAACAGAAGAGTGAGATTAAACCATGAAGGAAACTGAAAATTGGTCTTAGTATATACACCCCCACAGTGTGTGCTGAGAAGTCTTCTNTGAGTAATTTGTTTGCATGTTCATATTTATTTATTTATAGACAGGGTCCATGTATCCCGGACCATCACAAGCTCACTATGTAGTCAAGAATAACCTTGAACTTATTTTTCTGAGATAGGGTCTCATTATATAACCCTGGCTGTCCTGGAACTCCTTATATAGCCCAGGCTATCCTTGAACTCANAGAGATCCACCCTCATTTACCTTTGGGATTCTGGTACTAAAGGTTTGTGCCATAATGTCCTGTAACCTTGAACTTGTGATCTTCCTACCTCTACCTCCAAGTGCTAAAATGACACCAGGTTTATGGGGTTCTGGTAATGAAACACAGGGCTTCATACATGCTAACTAAGCACTCTACCCACTAGGCTACACGCTCAGCTCCCTTCAAAGGCTTCTNAAGGGAATATTCACAGATTATAGGGGGGATTCTGGAATATATAACACTGCTTTTGAATCTGCACACTACAGCCTAACTCTGTGGAGTCCGATGAGTTTCTGTACTGTTCACATTCTGCCCTATTAACAGTGTTCAAACGAGGAGACATGCCCAATGTCCTCTGCCTTCTTACCCTTGAAGTGACAGCACACTCCACTGGGTCTTAGGTAGATAAAAAGGTATGGCTCTCGGGTCGAAGGATTCTCCGTCATTCATGATGTATTATGCTTAGTTTAAATGAGCGAGTCCCACTTGCACGATTGCCTATTAATTTACTCATCATTGATTTACACCACTTTGGCTGGAGATCCTCCAGCAGACACTGCTGTACAGCACTGCTGCAAGCTCTCCTCCCAAGCTCTCCTCCCCTTCGGCCTCCCTAGCTCATCCTTCTCGCATTCATCTTCATTTAGCCATTTTTCATCTCCCTCCTCCTTTGTTCCTCCCTCTCTTGCCTTCTTAACAGTCTCTTCCCTAGCTTCTCTATTTCCTTCNCCTCTGGCCTTCCCCTCTTCTTATGTTAGGACACCCAATAAATCTGCAATTAGAGGTTAGCAACACCCAGAGGAAAGATGTCTGTCTGCTCCGAAATAAGTCAGGAAGGAGAAAAAATGTTCAGACAAGGAGAAGGCATGTGGGAACCTGAGTGCTCTCTGTGTGCATGCGCGTGTGCAGAGGTCAGAGGCCAATGTCAAACATCGTCCTGAGCTGCTCTGTATATTGCTTTTTGAGGCGGGATTTCTCACTGGGACCTATGGCTTACTGAGTAGGCTAGATTGGCGGGTTTAGTGAGTCCTAGCGATCCTCCTGTCTCTACCTCCCTAGCACTGAGTTAGAAGTGGAGACCACTAGACCTGGCTTTTTAAAAATGTAGGTTCTGGGACTCAAAATCAGGGCCTCATGCTTGCAGTCATAAGCACTTTAGCAGCTATGAGGTATCTTTCTCAGCTAGTGAAATATTAAAATCTTTTTAATATTATTAAATTCAGTACTATTGTGTGTGTGTGTGTGTGTGTGTGTGTGTGTGTGTGTGTTCAGCCGTGCACATGCTGAGGTTATTATGCATAGGACAGAGACAAGTTTGCAAATGAGTTCTCTCTTTCCATCATGGATTCTGAAGATTGAACTCAGGTTGTCAGGCCTGCATAGCAAGTGCTTTTACCATTGAGGCATCTCCCTGGGCCAAGTATGAAATTCTTAACAAAGAGAACATCTTTGATGAAAAGATGTGGGGGGTGGGGTTGTGCCCTTCTACCTCCTTGAAGCCACTTTTAGCTCAGTATTTCCTTCCGGGTCTCCTCTTTAAAAGGATATTTCAGTACTTAGCTAAGAAGCAGGAAAGCCTGTGCTTCAGCTGTACGGAGCTAGAATCAAACCAATACATTTGGGAACATCGGTGAGCAAAACACCATTAGGAGTATTGAAGGCTAAGATGTAAGTCCTGTCACTAAACTTCCATGCACAGGCTTCTAAATCATAATACAACATCAGTCTGCCAGAAAAAACAAAACACAACAACAGACATTGTTTTTTCTTTTTCATTGGAAAGGCATCTCTTGTTGATTCCCTACCCTTCTTCATCTTCAAGACTCCTTTGATATACTTGTCCCGGCAAAGATAGGGGAGATCATAAACAAAACACGTATATTAAACACAGATCCAGAGAAAGCATAAATGATAGATAACATCCTTCATCTTCCTATCTTGTATGAGTGAGAATGCTGATTTCAATCTGGGACTTTTACACTCCACCACACGAGCGGATAAAAGAATANGGCCATCTATAGATTGAACTGCCACAAGGAGCCACATCCTAGTTTAATGTTGCTGGTTCCAATCATTTGCTAATGAATTGAATAAAAGCTGGATTACTGACTCTTTCCTCTTTCCTTCTTTCCTTCTTTCCTTCCTTCCTTCCTTCCTTTCTTCTTTCCTTCCTTCCTTCCTTCCTCCCTCCCTTCCTTTCTTCCTTCCTTCAAGACAGGGTCTCAAGTAGCTCAGGCTGGCCTGGAACTTCCTACACAGCCAGGGACGACCCTATACAGATAGAAGATCCTCTTGCCTCTACCTCCCAAGTGCTGAGATTTCAGGAATGCACCAATACACTTACTTGACTTACATGGTACTGGGTGTGGATCCTAGGGCTTTGTATATACCAGGNCAACTCTTGACCAACTAAACCACGTCCACAGCCCCTGATGGAGATCCTTAAGGGATGCAGAAGGCACTACTGGTGCACAGACACAGCTGAGGAAGATTTCAGTGATAAAGAAGGAAGCGACACCAACACGGGTCAAGCTGAGTACTGGCAAATTCACTATCCTGCGTGATTTAACTTGTTCAAATGTGAGCCACATCTACTTTAGGTTGGCTTCTACTGTTGAACATCATCCTGCCTACTATAAAATACACCCTGCCTAACAGGCAAGGCGGGGCCTGAAGGACAGAAGGGCAGATCCTAAGGCATAAGGAGCTGATGTGTTCTGTGGTTAGGTAGGTCTCTGGTGTCTATATATCCAGAAACAAGCTCAAGCTGGAGTACAGGAGAATTTCAGCAAGTTCGAGAAAAGCCAGCATTCCTTAGGAACTTACAAAACTGGGTCCCATCTGCCAGAAGGAGTCATTTCCCTTATCTCTGGCAGAAGGGACCTATGGCTACCTATGGCTGTATATCAAAGCCCACACTGGCCTCCAGGATTCCTCAATCCCTACTAACAAGTACTTGTTAGACATTTCTAAGTCCTTGCTAGCCTCCTGGCCCTTCCCTTCCCCTAGCTACTCATCCTCCATATAACCCAGCTACTCTCTCTCAATGCTCTATTCTCTATCTTTTGCTATCTTGCTATCTCGCTATCTCCACTATTCCCCCCTGCTATGCTTTCTCATGCTTTCTTGCTTCTATTACAAACAAGGCCCTGGCCANGTCCAGTCTACTGCTCTTTCTCTCTGCTTTGAACTCTGTCAGGTGCCTCTGGAAAAGTCTCTCTCTTACTCAACAATAAAAATCTTCTCCCTAATAATGGAGTGGTCATGCCATCAATTTCTCTGCTACGCCCCCTCACACACAATTCCCAAGTGGGAATTATTAATTGATCTTGTTACTGGGTCATTGTGGTGCTTGAAGATGACACAGATATGTACTGAATAACAATGTATTGATTTATTCCAAATATAATCCCCAGGTTGGTTAAAATGAGAAGAGCTTCTGATATCACACAGGTCCACAAAGAAACCACCCAATGCATGCATCCCTGGGAAAGAACCACCCAGGTTCATACTATGCAACTTTATTGGTAACTGTTGCAATATCACAGTGTGCTGGCTAATTTATGACTTGACACAAGCAAGAGTCATTTTGGAAGAAGGAACCTCACTTGAGGGAGGAAATGGTCTCACCACAGTGGCTTGTGGGCAAGCCTGATTTGCATTTTTCCTGATTGACAACTGATGTGCATGGGCCCAGCTCAACTTGGGGGAGAAGAGAGGAGGGAGATGGGAGGATCTTCCGGTTCCCAAGGTAGAATTTTTCTCTAGTGATGGACAGGAGACCAACCTAACAGAGGTTATGCTGGATCACATCTTGACATTACAGAGATTTTATTAATTTATTTTTAAAGATTTATTCTTATTTATGTGCAAGTGAATGCCTACAGGTATGGATGTGCACCACATGTGTGTCTGGTGTTCATAAAAAAAGTGTTCTAATACCTTGGGGCTGGAGTTATGGAAAGTTTTGAGCTGTCTGATGTGGGAATTGAACCTGTGTTCCCTACAAGATCAGTACATGCTCTTAACTGCCAAGCCATTTCTCTAGCTCCAGATTTTAGTTTTTCATCAGCTTCCTGTTCTTTAAATACTTAAATGCTCTTTATGAAACTTAAACACTTAAGAACTTTGAGTGAGTTTCTTCCAAGCCTCGCAGGTACCAGGTACAGTGTTAAAGTCTGTTGACAACTGCCTCTTGTGAACTTCTGTTCTTTTTCCTGTCAAGGATCACACTGCAAACATCAGAGATGTACAGAGGGGCTCAAGGTCAAGTATAATTTGTAAAATGTTAATTAAAACTAAATGGGATTAAAGTCAAAGTCAGGTTGATGTGAGGAGAAATGTTTAGAATCCTGTCACAGTGAAACAGTGTGAGGAAGGTCCCTTCCAAACATATGCAGTGACTATTTAGCCTCTGATCCAGCAATCTAGTTCCTAAGAATTGGTCCTAAAATGACCATCAGCTATAACTAAAAAAAGGTAATAGTAGTCTGCTACTCAAGTGAAAAACTTCAAACAATCTAGACATCCATCAACACACAAATGATGTATTAAGCACTTAGTATATGACATCAATATTATTATATGTACTGTTAGTTTTGTGTTATTTTCTGGTGAGCACATAATAAATTACAAAATGACAAAAGTAAATGTGGTGGTTTGAACGTCATTGGCCCTCATAAACTCATAGGGAGGGGCACTATTAGGAGGTGTGGCTTTGTTGGAGTAGCTGTGGCCTTGTTGGAGGAAATGTATCACTGTGGTGGTAGGCTTTGAGGTCTCTTATATGCTCAAGCCATATTCAGTGTCTCAGTTCACTTCTTGTTGCCTACATATCAAGATGTAAAATTCTCAGCTCCTTCTCCAGCACCATGTCTGCCTGCACATCGCCACGTCCCACCTTGATGATAATGGACTGAACCTCTGAACTGTAAGCCACCCAATTAAACCTTTTCCTTTATAAGAGTTGCTGTGGTCATGGTGTCTCATCACAGCAACAGAAACCCTAACTAAGACAGTAAAATTTGGATGAAGGAATTCACAGAGGAGTGATAACCATCACAAGAGAGAATTATAAGCCACATACAGTGGTTCGTGCCTATAATCACAGTATTGAGGAGGCAGGGCAGGATATACTTGTGGATATGACATACTAAGAATGACCAACTTCTTCCTTAGAAAATGAAGATGGAAATTCGGTAGCATATGCTTCAAACATATTTTATTTTTTAACTGTAAGTATAAATGTGTGTCTGTGTACATGTGTGCAAGTGCTGGTGGAGGTGGATCTCTGGGTCTGGACTTAAGTCATTGGTGAGCTGTCTGATGTGGGTGCTGGGAACTGAACAGGAGATCCACGTATCACAGCACTATGCAGTCTTTACCATGAGCCATTCCTCCAGCCCCAGCTCTTCAGAATGGACTGTAGGAAAATATTATTTTAAGGTGTGTTACTTTTGTTTATGTTGCATTTGTTTAACTCTGTGAAGCTGTGTTACTTTGCCTGTCTAAAACATCTGATGGTCTAATAAAAAGCTGAACAGCCAATAGCGAGGCAGGAGAAAAGATAGGTGGGGCTGGGAGGCAGAGAGAATTAATAGAAAAAGAAATCTGGGAGAGAGACCTAGGAGAGAGAGAAGGAGGAGGACATCAGGGGCCGGGCACCCATCTATACAACCAACAACAGAGTAAGAAAGAAAGGTCCACAGAAACAGAGAAAGGTAAAAGCCTAGAAGCAAAAGACAGATGGGATAATTTAAAGTTAAGGAAAGCTGTCAAGAAACAAGCCAAGCTAAGGCCAGGCATTCATAATTAGGAATAAGCCTCCGTGTGTGGCTTATTTGGGAGCAGGGTGGTAGGCCGTCCAAAAGAGCAAAACAAACAACAATAGACACTTCTACCCTCCTTTTTCAATGTTGCTATTCCTTTCTTAGGCACATCAGCTTTCCTGTGTCTGACCCCTTTCCTGTTTGAAGGCTGGAGCAATGAGTGCTGCCAAGGGACTGATCTAACGAAGTCTCCAAATTCCTATCATGTTAAATGATCTGTATCAAATGCCAGTGGCAACTTTGAAGGATAAGTGGAAAGCTTAAGGTTTAAAATGGCAAGCAAGGGCCAACGTGATAGCTCAGTAGGTAAAGTTTGCTGCCAAACCTGAGAACCTGACTCGATCCCTGGTGCCCACATGGTGGAAGGAGAGAACTGACTCCTGAAAGATGTCCTTTGACAGCCACACATACATCCTGGTGTGTGCACACTGCCCATCCCCCACACAGAATAAATAAACACGTGAGATTAAAATACATAAAATCTGAGGTAAAATGAGTAAAAGCAATTCAAAATATTTTTAAAAAATATAACCACACAGAACAACACGAGGAATGTGGACATATATGCAATATATACACATATCATGTGAAAATTATATACAGTATGTCGCTGATGGCAAGACACTTTTACACATTTTAATATTCCTGAAACAGGAATGTAGTTTAAAATCAGATCAATGCCATGTACGTTTTATTATTTTGTATATGTTCATGATATGTGTATGAAACATAGGCATGCATGTGTTACAATCCATGTATGGAGGTCATATGACAACTTCCAAGGGTCCGTTCTCTCCTGCCACCCTGGGACCTGGAAAGAGAACTCAGGTTGTCTGGCTTATGTAGTGTCTGCTTTTATCCACTGAGACTTCTTGTCGGCCCAAATGCACATTTGTTGCAGCATTTTCTTGGTGGCAGATAACATAAAATTACATGTTTCAAGTGACAGCACCTTCAATGAAATGAAACAGACTTTGACAGTTCATTCTTTTGATGCTGAAGGGAGGGCAGGTAAATAACTTAGTGAGTCCAAACCATCCTTCCATTCACAGAAGAAAACATAAACAAAAGAAAAAGACCATTACTATCATCTCTGGGTAGAACAATTTCTCCCATCCTACCCTTATCTAAGAGAGTTTCCACAGCGATGGCAAGATATCCATCTATATATTTCTAGTCACGACACCAGCTAACATTCTGAGTGGGATTGGCACTCCATTTTTTTGAGAACTTCAAATCCTTCTTTTATTCTTAATATATAAATGGTATGTGCCTCTTTAATAGCATAAAAATTTTTATTGTATCCATACATCTACGTTGGGATGATTTCAACAAGTTGGTCTGATTCTTTTAATAGCAAAAAAGGTTTAAAGTGATCAAGTCACAATTCCTCTAAAATAAAATATATGAATCGATATTGATAGCTAACACATCTCAGGGAAGGCAATTTGTGTGTGTGAGAGAGAGTGTGTGGTATATGTACCCTGTGTGCACAGGTGTAAATGCACCAGTGCACACACACACACAGGTCAGGGGAGGATGTTGGATATCCTGCTCTATCATTCTACACTGCACAGTCTCTAAATGTACCAACCTTGCTTTTTGGCTTCTGTAGTTCTGCTTCTTGCTAATTGAAGTGTGACAACCAGGATGTGGTTTTTGTGCATAAAAGACAAAGAGCTGTAAGGAATGGGGCTGCAGGATTTGGGCAAGTTTCCCATGAGGCACCAGCCAGCAAAAATGACCTTCTTCTTGGCTTTAAAAGTGTCCATGTGGTGGTCCCTGGTGGGCTTACCTTGAAACAACCATCTTCCCTGACTTCACATATTAGATTCCTAACTCTCAAGGCAATGGCATGAGGAGGTAGAGCCTTTGAGGAAGATGATTAGATCATGAGGGTGGAGTCATTGTGAATGGCATTAGTGCACTGTGGTGGTCTGAATAGGTATGGCCCCCAGAGACTCATGTGTTTGAATACTTGGCCCATAGGGAGTGGCAACATTAGGAGGTGTGGTCTTGTTGAAGTAGGTATGGCCTTCCTTGTTTGAGGAAGTGTGTTACCATGGAGGTGGGGTTTGAGGTCTCATATGCTCAAGCTACATTTAGTGTGGGACACAGTCTACTCATGCTGACTGGGGATCAAGATGTAAAACTCTCGGCTCCTTTTCCAGCACCATCTCTGCCTGCATACCACCATGCTTCCTGCCATGACGATAATGGACTAAACCTCTGAAACTGTAAGCCAGCCCCAATTAAATGTTTTCCTTTATAAGAGTTGCCATGGTCAGGGTGTCTCTTTACAGCAATAGAAACCCTAACTAAGACATGGACTTATAAAATAGGCCGTGGTGAGTTCACAGCTATCAACCTGAAAGGATAAAGCCACTAGATACTGTCTCTGCCAGCATACTAATCATGGAGCTCCCTGCCTCTAGAACCATGAGAAAGAAAACCTGTGTTGCTCCAACACTACAGAATTTATTGTGCTTTGTTATAGAGCTCTGATGACTAAGGCAAAGTTCGTATAGGGAAGAGAGGATTTCCTGCAGCAAGTAACTGAAATGGCAGTGGGCTGGTTGAGGCAGGAAGAGTTTTGAGGTGCAAGTTAGAAAAATCACACCTGGAAAATCAGTCTGATTCTATAATCTCTTTTCATAAGCTGGTACCCATATGGTGAAAGAAGGCAGTACCACCAGGGTGGCATGTTTGGGGAAGTTATGGGTGCCTTTGGTAGCCATTTCCCTTCTCCCTGCCCTGCCAAACACATGCACACATTTACAGGAACAAACACAGAGGTGTAATGAAAAGGGAAAAAATACAGTGATATAACTCAACACACACTAGATCCCAAGGGCTGAAGAGAAGCAAAGTCCTAATGGATCTAGTACATTTATATTCAACTTGGATTCATGTCTAACAAAAATACTTTTATACTTTTTAACAATTAAAGATCTGGTATGTGACAAGGAAGAAAAATCAATGTATTCTTCTCATCAGGGAAGTAAAATCTGAACCCAATTGACAAAATACTTCCTAGGCAAAAATGTGTCATTCTTCACATCAATTTGTTGATAGGACAGGCAAGTAGGGGGAGCTAGGTTTTGTATTTCTTGTTGAATGTTTCTTTGAGATGGTGTCTCACCATGTGGTCCAGACTATTCTGAAACTATGTAGCCCAGCTGGCCTAGAACTCATGGTTTTCTTGCCTCAGCCTGTGTTGCAACTTCAAAATTCAATAATCTTAGATGACTAAGAATGATTTTCTTGGTTGCACTTTAATAGAGAAATGGAGAGCCAGATGTGGAGGCACAAGCCTTTAATGCTAGCACTCAGGAGGCAGAGGCAGGAGGATCTCTCTGAGTTCGAGGCCAAGCTAGTCTACAAAGTGAGTTACAGAACCCGACTGTTAAAGAGAGAAACCCTGTCTGAAAAAACCAAGAGGAGAGTGCATGGAGAAAGTTCTACCGTTAGAAATGCTTTCAAAATAATCCCAGCACTAAGAAGGAAAAGATCAGATAAAACCCCAGGGCTTGCTAGCTAGCCAGGCCTACTCAGTTCCAGGGCAATAAGAAACCATGTCTCAAAAACAAAGTGGACAGCACCTGCCTCAAGAATGGCAGTTTGGGGCTGTCCTCTGGTCCCTACACATATGCATACAAACATGCACACAAACCCAGCACACCCACCCACACCCACTCACACCCATGAACATATACTCAGGGAGCCCAACCTTGCACAATGATTAGAAACAAACAATCTTTGAAATCACTCTCCTTCCCACCACTGAGATGGCTGATATCTTTCTGGGCTGATATCTTTCTGGGCTGATTAACTTGCTGTGATGAACTTCAGAGGAGACTGCCGTTGAGCAGAATATCCATCTGATCTTTAATTCTACTGTTCCTTTCTTTCTTGCACGGCACACAATTCTCTCAGTCCCACTAGAGCAGCCTCGCTCAGGGTCTGCATCAATACCTTCAGAGCTGAATTCGTTTCTGTAGGGAGTCCGGTACGTCTGAACTTTCCAAAAATCATTTGGCCCCCATTACCAGTAAGCACTGCTCTTAAATAGGACATAACTTCAGCTAACAGTGTTCATAATCACAGCTGAGGCGAACAAAAGGGTCCAGGGGAGAGCGGTGTCAGTCACTTCCATTCCCATCAAATAGGCTTCGAGGGACAGAAACTTTATGATTTCAGATCAAGTGCTCTCCACCTGATCCTCCGGGCTTATCAGGGATGCAGATGAAGAGGAGGAAGAGGCTTACTAAAAAGTGTGCAGGGCCCCAGGACTCCGATTAAGCACATTATTGTAAATATAATTTGAAAAGACAAAAAGGAAAGCGAATTCCACAGCAACGCCTTTGAGTTTTAACAAATTTCCTCTCACTGGAGACTGAAGCACATCAAAAACATTCTTCCAAAGAGGGTCTCATGCCAGGCCTATCTTCATGATCCCAGCCCTGGGAAGGTAGAGGAGGAAGGATCAGGAGTTCAAGGTCATACTCAGCTACAGAGGGAGTTTGAGGTCAGCCTGGGCTTGCTGACAAGATCACTCGGCATGCAAAGGTGCTTCCCATCAAGCATGATGACCTAAGTCCTTTCCCTGACACTCACATGGTGGAAGGAGGGAGCTGATTCTGGCAAGTTGTCCTCTTACCTCGACACATGTACTACACATGTTGGGGGATATTTGTACATTTTGTGAAGGTGTATTGCTGTGATTGGTGTAACAAAAAGATGAACGGCCAATAGCTAGGCAGGAGGTGTAGGCAGGATTTCTAGGGAGAGAAAGGTAAAGGAGGAGGAATCTAGGCCCTAGTGGATAATCCAGGACACATGGGAGAGGAACATGGGAGAGGAATTAGGAGGTACAAGATGAAAGACATGAAACACCATGTGATAGAACGCAGATTGATATAAATGGGTTGATTGAAGTTATAAGAGGTAGTTAGGAACAAGCCTAAGTTATAGGCTGAGCTTTCATAATTAATAAGAAGACTCTGTGTCATTATTTGCGGGCTGGTGGTCCAAAAATATTCCAACCGGAAAGCCTGCTACTCTGACAAGTGTGTTTCTCCTCCTAAACAAAACACATGCATACACACAGACATTCATTAATGAACGGTCTGGAGAAGTGGCTCTGTGTGTAAGACTGTACTGCTCTTCCAGAAGACCCAAGTTCAGTTCCTAGCACCTGCAATGGGTAGCTTAAAAATGCATGTAACTCTAGTTCCAGGGGATACCTGAAACTAGAGGATATCTGATACCCAATTCTGTCCCCTGCGATCACCTGTACACATATATGCATATACATACACAGACAGACACACATGTATAGACATTCATAATTTAAGTTAAAAACAAAAAAATCTTAATAAAAGTAAATAAATAAATTGGATGAATTTGTTACAAAATTTCTTTTGGAGAAAAACTGAAAATAAATTTAAATAGTGATTTTTATGTTTATACAAATATGAGATGATTTTATATTCTACTTAATATTCTCTAGGCATTTTATTGAATATGTCATATTTATATTCTTAGAAGTACTTTATGAAAATGCCTCTTTGGCTAGGAGCTATTTCTATCTCCGATGAGTTTCATATGGAAAGCACTCAAATGTCAGGAGGGAAAATGAAATGAGAAAGGGAAAAGATGTAAGATTCAAAAACATCAGTCTAAAGTGGATGCTGGGGAACATTCAAAAGCCAGCTATACACACGGAAGGAAAGGACTGAGACACTCTCTGAAGGCTGGGAGTGTTTTCATGTATAAAGGAATGTGTGTATGGTGTATGTGTGTGTGTGTGTGTGTGTGTGTGTGTGTGTGTGTGTGTATGGTGTATGTGTGTACACCTATCTGTGGTGTGCATACATATATTTGTGTTATGTGTACATGCATATATGTAAAATGTATGCTCTCTTTATGTGCATGTATATGTGTGTACATGTGTACATGTATGCACATGTAGATGGATGGTATATGCATATGTGTGTACTTGTGTATGTATTTATATTATGCATGTGCCTGTGTACCTGTCTATGTGTGAATGTGTGTTTGAGGCATGGTAAAATATACATAGCATACATTTGATCACACTAACTGCATTTGAGTAATACATAGTGCTTTCTCATTGTCATTCAATCATCACAGACATCCATCTTTCCTCAGAAATAATCACATGTGACATTATCAGTCAGATAACTCATATCCACATTCAGAAGCCCTTTCTGAGACAAGCAAGAGTAATATAAAGCAGATCTGAACTCAGAGAAAGAAAAGGAGGCAGAGGATTTACCTCACCTGGTCCTTTCCCTGCCTTTATTACCTATCTTTAAAATCATACACTTTCAATACTCCCCAGCTTCCACTTTAGACTGAAGGAAAGATCCCATGGTCCCTGAAGTTCCATAATCCCTAAGAATTCAAGAACATTTTGCTGGCAGGGCCACAACCGCTGTATGCACAACCTCTGCATGAAAGCAGGGACCTGCTGTTAGCCTTTCTCCATACACACACAAGTCACCAAGTTTGTAAAAATGATTAAGAAATTGAAGATGGGCTGGGGAGATAGCTCAGTCAGTAAAGTGCTGGCCTTGCAAGCATGAGAATCTCAATTCAATTCCTAGAATCCATGTGGAGGGGGAAAAAGGCAGGGTGTGGTGGCATGTGTTTGTAATTCAAGCACTGGCGGGGAGGAGGGACTCACGGCCCGTAACCCTAGGCTTCTGTAGGAATTTTGGGTCCAGAGAGATGCTGTCTCAAAAAACAAGGTAGATGACACTTGAAGAACAACACTGGAGTTTGTTCTCTGGCCTCCACATGTAGGCACATACATGTGCAAGTACACAGGCTCACACAAGTGCACACATCTACATGCATGCCCATACATGTGTATCTGTGAGTACACATATCACACGCTCACAGAGAACCCAGCCCTGTATCATCTGCTTTCATCATATCTTCTACCCTGTGAGAAACTAAACAGGTGTAGATCTGTGGTGCAGAGGAGAGACGCATTCTCAAAAGATGCCACTGAAAGTAGTCATGGGACTTCAGAGGTTCCGCGTGGCACAGCCCGTCAGGAGTGACACCGTCTCTCTCTCTCTCTCTCTCTCTCACTTTCATCTACGGGTTCATTGAACAAGCTCCCACTTTCCATCACACTATTTTGATTAATGTGTGAATGGGTGTGAGAAGATGAAAAAGAAATCTAAGGTGACTGGGCCTTCAAATAAATAAAAAAGAGACCTCTGGCTTAGCCTTACTGCATTCTGTGACTAAAATATCTCCTGTATTATTATTATTATTATTATTATTATTATTATTATTACTACTACTACTACTACTACTACATGTTTTCCCTGACTTGGGTTTTGAAGTAATGATATAAAATTCATTTTATTTCTTTTCCAAGCCCGACTCTTTCACACACAACATCAGACTTGTCATATCTGAGGAATTATTAAAATAAGATGGAGCCTGCTATTTCTGAGCAGAAAAGCCTCTTTGAGCCAGCGTCCTCAGGAGAGACTCAGCCTCCATCTCATTAGTCGGTGCTGAGACACGTCCTAGTCTCCGAGTTCAAGGTGATGAAAGATTAGGGCGTTGGGCCTCATCTCATTCTGTATGCAGTGTGAGTCCTTCCCTGGCCGTGAACACGAAATTACATTGAACCTGGGGAGTCTAACTCCATTAATTTTAAATGGAAGATTAATTTAACAATATGCGGCAGGTATTTGTTACAGACCTATCATGTAAAAGTGACAGTTGGCAATAAATTGTACCGACTCACACTGGCCACTGGCCCTGGCTCGAATAAATCAGGAGGTATTTCCACATAATTGCTGTTTTTTAAGACGGGGAAATGGGTGATGTGCTTCTCTGATGAAAGACCAGGCAAGCCCATTGAAAGAAATAGTGGCGGATGTGAAAGCCACACTGCAGCTATGGAGGGAAATGCTTTTCAGGGGTATTTCTACAATACCTAGGGACGAATAACACATACTGTACTGATACAGAGCAGTATTAAAAAACAAAAACAAAAACAAAAACAAAAAACTAGTAATTCTGTTGTGTGAAATTGTCGTGGTTTTTTTTTTTTATTTTTTATCAATTTCCTTGAGGTAACTGCAGTAATAATACCTCAGAAACAAGCATTTGCAAGTGATAAAGAGAGGATGGAAAGGGAAGGAGAGGAAGAAATGTCCCACTGCTGATAAGGACAAGAGATTCTACCTTTCTTACAGGAAACTGTGATAATAAATACACATAAAGAGCTTGTAAGACCTGGGGGTGAGGAGGACAAAAAGGGAAGATTGCAACAGAAGTATNCCATTTTCAGAAGACAAAAGCAGGAGGTTTTCTTTCTTCCTGCANTGTTGTAATGATTTCGGAAAGCTCTCAAAGCAAATACTCATCTTCAAGTAAATGAGAGGAAAAAGGAAAGAGACCCACAATGCCTCANTGCTTAACTGCTTGGAGGTAAGCCAGCAAGAGAGAAAAGAATGCACGAGGATTGGGGAAGGTGAGGTNGGGGGGAGCTTATGGCACTTATCCGGAGAGGCCACATGTGGGAACGGCGTCTGTNACGAGGGTCCCTCTGCCCTCTCCCTGCCCTGTCATCCTCACCTCTCATCTGGAAGCTGCTAGCTGGCCAGCACTCAGGGAAAGGATGCTCAAGGACTTCTGTCTGCAGTGGAGCCCAACATAACTCATTCAAAAGATGAACAGGGTAAGGACCGCGCGCCTTTCCTCCACGAACCCTCTCCATGTACTCAAAGGATCACTGGGAAGTCGGCTCAAAGATCTGCCTCTCAGAAGCACAGCTCTTCTCGATGATGTCTGCTAGTTAGTAATCTGAGGAGCAGAAGGGGTTAGGCGGCTCTTGAAGCATTACTTGACACGTCCCCTGACTCTATCCTCCAACTCCTTTCCAAGACACNCTNCCTCAGAGCCATCAANGTGAAGGACCAATCATGCCAGAGCACTTTCCAGCCGTAGCTCCTTCAGAGACTTCTGGCCACCCATGAAGGATTATGTCTAAGCCCCTGGGGTCTCCGGGAAGGGTCTTCTCATCAAGCCACTGCCAATCTTATTCTGTCCTCCTGAATCATGAACTCCTGATGGGAAACCTAGTGTCCTCTGGAACTGGTGAAGGAGACCATCCCAACTTTCCACATGCTGTTGTCCTGGTCTAGAAAGTTCTTCTCAGTCCTCCTTACCTAATAAACTCCAACTCATCCTTTCAGAGCTAAAACCAATTCTGTATCTTCTGTGAAGGAGTCAACACCTGGTTTAAGTGTTCCCTGGAAGAAGTCTGCCATACTCGCTTTTCCCGAGGATCAGATCAATAAACATAACCAACAGACCTTGGTTAAATTCTTAATAAGCAGATTAGCTTAAAGGAAGTATTTCATAAGACCTGACAGCATGGTTAGGGGAGAGGAGATTAAGAAGAACAGGCTAATGTACCTCATTGTCTTTTATTAATACATTGTGTAATCAACAGTTTGGAGTTTATGTATTATTATATATTTAATATATTATTATATTATTATATAGAGAGAACTAAAAGGTAAATGATAATATATGTTGGGGAACAAAGGATAACAACAGTAGGTTCAGGCGGGGACGATGACTCAGTCAGAAAAGCACTTGTTGTGCACTAAGTTCAATCCCCTGAAATCCACATTTTAAAAAGTTTGCTATATCACTGCATGCCTATAAATGCAAGCTCTGGGAAAGTGGAGACAGGACCATCTTGTGGACTGAATGGCTAGTTACTGCAAAAAGCAAGCTTCAGGTTCAGTGAGATACCCCATCCACCTACCTTCTCAAACAAAAAAACCAGTGGACATTGACCTCTGGCCTCTACTTGTACACAGACACAGACACACAGACACACATGGGGGGGGTGTATTCATCTTTTATTTATTTTTTTAAAAATTTTTGGGGTATCAATCTTTTAAAAGTTTTGCCAAGTTTATAGAAAAAAATGTTTAGTTAGATTTATATAAGAAAACCAACCAAAAAGCTTCAGTAGCTCTGTAAAAAACAGTGATGGGCTAGAAGACTAGCCTGGTGGTAGAATGATTACCAGGTCCTGAGTTTATTTACCAACACCAAAGAGGGGCAAAAAAGAATGAAAAGGCAGGCCTGGTGGGGGAANCTTGCCCTCNCAGCTACCCAGTAGGTTGGTAGGAAAACGGAAAGTTCAAGGCCTGCCTGGCCTACAGAGTGAGTTCAAGACCAGCCTAAGAATTGCAATGAGAAACTGGATCAATATAAAAAGTAAAAAAAGAGGGCTGGGATGTAGCTTACCTATATAGAAACTGTCTCTTATACACATCTAGATGTGTATAAGAGACAGGCCCCAGATTCAATTCCCTCACTAATAACTAAATAAAAAGTAAAGAGCCAGGCAGTGATGGTGCACGCCTTTAATCCCAGCGCTCTGGAAGCAGAGGCAGGCGGATCTCTTGCGTTTGAGTCCAGCCTGGTGTACAGAGTGAGTTCCAGGACAGTGAGGGCTGTTACACAGAGAAATTCTGTCTCAAAAAACAAAAACAAAAACAAACAAACAAACAAACAAACAAAAAAGTCAAGAGCCATGAGTTAGAACGAAAGAAAGGAAGTGGTGGGAATGAACAGCATATNAGCACAAACTGCTCTTGCCCAGCAGACCTTAAGTTCTCAGGCAATTTATGCTAAGGCATTTGATTTATGATCAAGAATCTCTCGAATGTCATAAAGGTATTAGAAGTGCTACTGACCAGACCAAATCATATGGGAAAAAAGAAAAAAAAAAAGCAACCTGCTGATGTGCTTTATAGTTTGCAAGGANGAGCTAGAGGCTGAGGGCAGGAAAGCTGGTACAGAGGCAGCGGCTTCCCTTCATCATCATAGAGACGGGGGATGCTGGCAATGGATGCCTCTAACCAGTTCTCTTCTGTGCTTTAATGTTAAATTTCTTATGGGAGTGCATCACCTAATTAGAGGAATTGATAACTGCACTGTTCCATAATGAGGCCAATACATTTCAAAGTCATTAAAGATAACCAAGGCAATAAGTCTGGGTTTAAGCGGCGTTTCCTCAGATTTCACAGTCTGCGTGTTGCAAGTGTGGGGGGAAAAGCAATCCCTGCCTAGTCAACTGTAAATGCCGGGTTATTGGAATCTTTAAAACAGGCAGCAAGGAGAAAATTACATGGCCAAATCTCCTTTTTCCAGTTAATGAAGAATTAAGGCTCCCATTTACCATATTAGAAGGTTCATCGGGGGTCCAGGCACTCCATAGCTGGTGTCTGACAGTGCTGTCAGTTTATCGGAGTCCCAATGCTGGAGTACATGACAGAGGATCATTCATAACTGTCTCATCTACTTACTGATCTCATTGTCACATGGCTAAGGGAATTCAGGCTGTGGAGCTGTCTGCCTCTGTGTCCCCTCTCAGCCCTGCTCCATGAGAAAGGCATTCCAAGGCTCATTCACATCCTATTATCCTGTCAGCACATTGTGAGGGGAACAACAGAGTNAGCTGGCTTCCTGCTATCTCAGCATCCGGGGAAAGAGACATGGTTTCACTGGGAGGAACATTCACGCAATGGCATGTGGTGTTAGCACTCAGAGAAAGCCCTTTAGAGTAATGGCCCAACAGCGAAAAGGGGTGTGTGTGTGTGTGTGTGTGTGTGTGTGTGTGTGTGTGTGTGTGTGTGTAGGTCTGAGGTCAACATCCAGTGTCCTCCTCAATTGCTCTCCATCTTCTTTCTTGAGACAGAGTCTCAATGAACCTGAAGCTTGCCAATTTGGCTAGTATGGTTGACCATTAAGCTCTAGGGACCCTCCTGTCGTTGTCTTCTGAGTGCTGAGATTGTATGTACTACCTTTTTAAAAAGTAGGCTCAAGGAATCAAACTCAGGTTCTCATGATTGTATGGCGAGCATTGTATTGACTGAGCCATCTCTCCAACCCAAGAAAATATTTTTTTTTTTTGATGGCGTTACAGCACACAACACCGACACCAAAAAGAAACTTTTAGAATTTTTCTTTGGTAATGAGAAACGATTTNTTGGGTGCTAGAGGGCTTCAAAATGAAGTTTGCTAGGGNAGGGAAGCTGAAATAAAGATGTCTATAAACAAACCAATCAGATTTTGAAGACAGCATATCACAAAAACAAACACAGTATAATTTACAAACATTACTGCCTAAGTAACATATCTGCATAAAAGCAGCTGAGTTATTGTGGTATCACCAACATTAAAAGCCAGAGTTTCTGTGACGAAACCTCAACACACTCTCAGACAACAGGCAACTTGCAAATGGTAATGTGGGCTGTGGCTCACAGNGGAACCCAAAGNGTAGAGCATTGGCCTCTATATCCCAAGCTCCCTCCCGTTAAACCAAAGGACACTTAGCAACTACCCAATGCTATTTATAATAAGTTCAAAGCCAGCCTGGTGTGCACAGCAAAGTCTAGGACAGACTAGGCTACGTAAGACTCTGTTTCAAAATATCAAAACTCAAAACAAAATGCANAGGAGCAGGGAATATGATCATAGATTGCAAAGAGTAGAAAGAGGGAGAGAGAAGGAGGAAGAGAGAGGGATGTGAGGAAAGTGGGAGAGGGAGAAAGAGAGAGAAGGATAAGGAGGGGGTGTGCCTCATTCAGCTTATTACCAGAACCCATCTACAAAGTTCAGGCAAAGAAGGCATGAAGCCAAGAACAGTTTCTTCCCTTCGGTGATTACTTCCCTAGTCAAATCTCAACTTTTCACTATATAGCTCATTTTGAATAGGCCAATAGCCAGACAGAAAAATCTACTACTTTATTATATTAGGAAAGCAGAAAATATGGAGTGAATTAAAAAGAAAATTGGCCAGAAACAGCTCCACTCATGAACACAGTGGGTTTGNGAGGACAGCAATGGGGTCCTGCCAGAGGAAGGGTATCTATATACTGTGCATTCCTGCTTCAGGCTCTGCTCACTGCCATACTGGATAATTAGTAATCAAGCCAACTGCTAATTATGAATTAACTCTCAACTTTTGAATTTTCAGATGCAAAGACTGAAAGGCCCTGCTGTTCTCCAGTAGTCCCAGTTAGGGTTACTACTGTGATGAAAGACCATGACCAATGCAACTTGGGGAGGAAAGGGTTTATTTGGCCTACACTTCTACATCTTAGTGCAACACTGAAGGAAGTTAGGACAGGTACTCAAACAGAGCAGGAACCCAGAGGCAGGAGTTGATGCAGTGGCCATGGAGGAGTGCTGCTTACTGACTTACTCCCTTTGGCTTGCTCAGCCTGCTCTCTTATAGAGCCCAGGACCACCAGCCCAGGGCCAGCACCATCACTAGTTAAGAAAATGCCCAACAAACTTGCCTACAGCCAGAGCTTATGGAGATTGTTCCTCATTTGAGGTTCCTTCCTCTCAGATGACTCTAGCTTGTGTCAAGTTGACATAGAAAAAAGTTGGCACACCAGTTATGGCAAAAATTGCTATTAAAATCAAACAAACAAACAGCATTAGTCCTAAGGAATTAGGTTCATTTTGGAAATATGAACAAAACAGAAGGGAAAATGTCATCTTAAATACAGTCTGGCATGAATCCAGAAAGAATANNCTGCCAGAGTAGGCTGCAACTTGACCTTNAACTTACTCCCACTTCTTAGAGGTATAGCACTTACCTTTACAGGAACGGAAGGACCTGAACACTCCTGCTCTTCCTCTGGGTTCACAACTGCAGCCCTGTCTCCATCATCACAGGCACTCTCCTCCATCTCCCAACTCAGCAATCCTACCTCTTTTGAGTGGTGCTGAGGAAGGAATTGAGGGCCTTGAATATGCTGGGTAACCACTCTACCATTAGGTCATGCTTCCAGCCCCTCAATGAGGGATTCTAGCAGTCATTCAACTACTGAGCCAGCCTCTCAGCCCCTCACTAGGAGATTCTAGGCAAGTGCACTANCACTAAGCCACACCCCCAACCCCTGGTCTGGGGTGGAGGGTAGGGGAAGGGTAGGCAGGTGCGCTACCACTGAACCACAAGCTAAGTCCCTCACTAGGAGATTCTACATAGGGGCTTTATCATGGCCCATACCCCTAGTTCCTCACTAGAGGATTCTGNCCGAGGGCTTTACCACTGACACACCTGCAGCCCCTCACTGTTGTATTCTAGATGAAACAAGAAATGATACGGGCCCATTTGGGGCAGCAGGCTTGCTGAAGAATTCCAACCTTCACAAGTGGGCCACGAGTTTAAATACAAAGACAAAAACACCTCTATAAAGAAGACCTTATTTAGAAACACCTCTATTCTCCCTGACATGAAAAACAGGGGAAGAGAAGGGTGGAGAAAACAACATAACCAACTAGGTCATTTTCCTAAGGGAACACTGTCAGGCCATGTGTCTTTAGACAAAGTAAANAATAAATAAATAAATTGCATGACTCCCTGGTTACTTCCACTAGAAGTTACAGGAATAAATTGTCTGTCTCAAGCTGGGTGGAATATACATGGAGATTCAAGCTCTTGAGAGAAATTATTAAGGAGAGTCATATTAGCTTTCTCTGAAGCACACTCGTTTTCGGTATTGGCAGTGTATAGACCAATTATGATACCTTTCCATGCTGAGAAATGATTGTTCTGCTTATGCAGCTCCAGGAAGAATGGGAAGCAGTACATTTTTAACCTTGGGGGATTTTTGTTACGGCTGCTCCCTTGCCAGTTCCCTCAGATGGAAAACATCTCCCATTAATTTAAATGCAAAATTTGTTTCAGGCTTCTCCAAAGTTACTTGAAAAATGTTACGCACAAAGCAATAAAGTTTTTATGCTCTTAAGACCACTAATGCTTTGAGCTTCATATTCATTTTGCAGAAATGAACATTTTATGGTTCACAGAGGAATAGCTACATGAATAATGTCGGAGATTATAATGCATCTAGCAGAAAGAGATTAAGTTTATGTAAACTATTTAATCAGACGTGAAATTTTCTCAAGGGGATAAAAATTCTGACCTATTTCAGTTTACTTTAAAAATACCAATACTGGGTTTCTATCAGTCTCCCTATTTNTATCATGTAACTATTCATTAAAGATGGATTTTTTTATTTAAAAATTTTTGAGAATTTTATACATGAGCACTGTATATACAATGTCTCACCCCATCCCTCTTCCTACTCTAAGTCTTCCCATGTGCCCCTCCCAATTCCTCTCAAATTCATGGCCTCTTCTTCAATTACTGTTATATAGATAGACAGACAGACAGACAGACAGACAGACTTGAGTGACTACCTCCTACTCAGTCCATTTGAGTTTGCTGGTATGTGTATGTGTTTAGGGCTGACCACTTGAGATTGGATGCCTAAGAGATGAAATGGAAGCTCAAGTTCACAAGTAAAAACTTCAACCAGCGAGTCACCATTTTAAGTGACCAGTGCTAGTAAAGCCTTTGGGAACAACACAGTTGAGTGTATTGTGCTAACATCGTTCTGCTGTGATCAAACAGATCTCCACAGATAACCCTTACACAAACACAAAGGACTTCTAGTGAACCAATTAGGNTTATTGCATACTTACCAATGTGCGTGCACACATATTCCAAGTTAATTTCTTTGAAATTATTTTATTTACTATACATTAGTCTGTTTCTAATNTTCATACANNTGGGCTCACAGAGAAGGTACTTCCTTACGTCTGATTTACTGGACTCAACACAGTGCTTCTGAAATCCATCCGTGTTACTGTGAATCAATAGTCTCATTTCAGAACTTAGCAATAACCATCATCTGCACATACCAAAAAATTTCCAAAAGAAATGGACACTGCTAACTTCCCTCCTGGTTTGGGGTGTTATGAAAAAGCTACTATGAACATTCATACCTAAGTGTGGGTTATGGTTTTTACTTCTCCTGGCTGAACTCTGAGGAGTAGAAGTCCTTATTCCTTATTATCCTGGTGTAGGAAACATAACACAAAACAAACAAACAAAAAACCCACTTCATCAAAAATACTACAAACTCTAGGAAGAGAATGCCGAGTCAGAACCCACCTCTTGGTTCACNGTTTGGATGAAAAGCCATCCAAACAAGAAAAGAGCCATCTTTTCTTGAAAAGTTGAACCAGATATCTTCCTCTGGTGCTAGTCACGATCCTCAGACACACCCACACTTAAGTATCATTTATTCTGACTTCACTCAAACTACTTAGCATCTATTTTTCCTCAATAACAAGAGGCCAAGATATAAATGAGTTGCAAGCTTTATGAGATTCCAGTCACAGAAGAGCCCTGAGGAGTCTGATTCGACCTGGAGTCATGTCAACACTTGCTCTGGAGAGAAGTGCTCTAAAACTCTCTCCTCGGCTCTTTCCTGGTCAAGTAGTCAGAAAAGAGGAGGCATCTGCTGGGTGGCTGGCGCTGGGTCCAACTCGTCATTCTGTCAAAGACTCTGGCATACACACCACNGCCCTGGCATGGACATGGGCTGTCACGCAATCTGGCAAAGCCATCATTGGGAAAGGGTTTAAGATGGTGAGGACAGAATGTACAATATCCCCCATCAATAGGCTCAGCAGCCTGTTGACATGAAGAGCTGGGCCAATGCCATTCGCTGGTTGTCAATTCAATCACAGAGCTCTCTGCTGATGAGGTAGAATGTACGAGCAACCACATCTAAGAATTGAGTGGTGCACGTTCATGCCTGTGTGTGTGTGTGTGTGTGTGTGTGTGTGTGTACACTCACTGTTGTCTAATTTATGTATGTATGTATGAAATAAAAGATGTTGAAAGCAGAGGTTAGGTATTTCAGAAAGAAAGGTATCTGGTCACAGATGGAAGCCTCTTTGGTAAGGCATGGGACACACTGTGTTCATCAGTGCTCTGCTTTCTCCCATGACTAACTGGATATAAATGTAGATTTACTGTCCCTTCAGAGGTGCTCTCACAGGTTAACTGCTATGCCTAAAACTGCTCTTATTTTTCTGCACCACCTCTTGTGAGCTTACAGAATGAATCATACAACACAGTGAGTTTCTATGAGGAGACTCACAATATGAAAGACCATGGAGCCATCTTGGACTTGCACGGAGGTAGCAGGGGTTGAATTCTCCTTCTGGGACTGTCTGAGCAGTCCACCTTAACAGATTCCTGGGACCAAAATCAGTAATCAATATTGCTATGGTTTACATGGCTACAACTTCAAACGTCATGCTGAAGGGACTGGGAAGATGGATCAGGGGGTAAAGTGTTTATTGTGAAAGCATGAGGAGCTGAGTTCAGGTCTCCAGCCCCTACATAAGAAATCTGGGCTGGGTGTGGTGGCGCACACCTTTAATCCCAGCACTTGGGAGGCAGAGACAGGCGGATCTCTGTGAGTTCGAGGATAGTCAAAGATACACAGAGAAACTGTCTCAAAAAATGAAAAAAAGAAAGAAATTTGGGCATGCTGGCACACATCTGTACAGAAGTTTGGGGATCAGGATGTTCGCTAACCAGCCAGTCTAGCAAAAACAGAGTTCCAGGTTTGGTGGAAGATCTTGTCTCAAAAATGGAAGACACTTGCTGCCAAGNCTGACAGATTCCTGAGACCCATAACGTAGAAGGAGAGAACTGGCTCACACAAAGCTGCCCTTTGACCTCCACATGCACACACCATGACAGGCATTCCCACACCCCATACANGCACACCATAAAAAAATAGAGAACAATGGGGGAAGATATTGGACACTGTCCTCTGTCCACCACACATGCATTCATGCATGGGCAAGTGCACACATACACCAGTATGCACACATGCACATGTGTTGGGAGAGGTGGCACATCAGTTTTAATCCTCCATGTATCAGTCTTAAGATGGAACCTGCAGAGCTAATCCAGTGGTGGGGCTCAGCCCTTATGAACAGATTAAGCTGTTATCTCATGAGTATTTCTGAAAAGAGGAAGTTCCATTCTGCTCTCTTTGTCATTCTGTCTGTCTGTCTCTATCTTCTACCATCGCTGATCTTCACCAGAGGCAAGGACCTTCTTAGCCTCCACAGCCAAACGAATTTCTTTTGTTTATAGATGATGGAGTTGGTGGCAATCTGTTATTAACCGGGAAGTCTATTATTCAAAAGTCTGAAGCCAGATCCCCTAAACCCATACAAAACCGAATATAAGCCAGGCAGTGGTTGGTACACACCTTTAATCCAAACACTCAGGAGGCAGAGGCTGGTGGAGCTCTGAGTTTGAATCAAGCCCGGTCTACAGAGTGAATTCCAGGACAGCCAGGACTACACAGAGAAACCCTGTCTTCAAAAACCCCCAACCAACCAACCAATCAACCAACAAAACTGAATATAGTAACAAGCATCTGGAATAGCAGTGTTCTCATGGCCAGGTGGGAGATTGGATTTGAGAATCTCTTGAAGCTTACAGGCCCAGTGTATAGAGTGGCAAGCATGACAACGTCTCAAACCAGAAGGATGCTGAAGGCTGACATCTGACTTCCATNATGTGCCATGATACATACACACCTACACAAACACACATAGATTCATAAACACATATACATCATACACATGCACAACACAGATATTAAAAAAGATTATTAGGATCATTTTGTCCTATAGATCATAGAAGAATTTCTAGTCACTTTTAAAGCTTATAAGAATTTTATTTCTCATCACATGCCTGGCTAGAATTTGGGGAAGTGACAGTGGGGGAAAAGAAGTGTCAATGTAGTCCAGGGTCTCCATGTAGTCCAGGATGGCTTCAAATTCTTTATGTAGTTGAAGATGACCTTGAACTTCTGATCCTCCTGTCTCTGGTTCTGTAGTGCTGGGATCTTCCTTCCTTCATTTCTAGAATGCTGGGACCACATGCATGAGCTGAGCTACCACAGCAGGTCCTGCTAGCTAGAAACCAATGCCATGTTCCTGGGCACCACCACAGAACTGAAGGTGGGCTATAGTGTGGTCCAGCACAGTAGGCAGACACTCACTGGATAAATGCACCTAAAATAAAATCTTAGGAAAATGGCCCCAAAGGTCATATTACAACATTCTTTAGCTATCTCAAGAACTTTCTGAAAGGTTACAGGGGATGTGGGGGCAGTGTTTGGGGTTAGGCAAGGAATATGGGGGGTGGGTTAGACAGGAGGTGTAGGGGGGAAGGAGTTGGACAGGGTCATGCTCAGAAGAATTTACTCTAAGTCAGAAATGTGTTTCTATCAGCAGCGGAAACAATACTATTCACAGAAAACAACACGATTACAAAAACTATGTGAAAAGATGCTCTTTTGTGTCACGTGCCACTGTCCTACTTGGCATTCCCTCCCCACGTGTCATCCCCTGAGAGCAGGGCTCCTTTCAGGTGCCCTTTCCTGACCTCTACAGTTGTTGCTGTTCAACACAAGTCCAGTCTCAACACTGTCAGACCACTTCCCGGTGACGCCGCCGTTTGTCTCAGGCAATGTTAGACCGTCGCCAACAAGGAGCGAGTAACCTGTGCTGACAACGCGTTACGGCCCTGCCATAAGCAATCATCGTCTCGACGGAGCAAGATGGCAGTCGAATTAGAGCTGGGGATGTAACAACATGCATAGAAAATTGGCATAGCAGCTTGCTAAACAGAACCAGGGCAGCAGTCACACGAGACAGGCCAAGGAACAACTGGGCTAAACGTCTTGGCTCATGTCAGCCAGGAGTGGAATTGTGAAGAACTCCCCCCCACTAAAGAAATGAATGGAGACCCTGTGAAGAACTCTGCCCCCCCCCGAGAAATGAATGGAGACCCTCCGTCCTTCCAGTGTTCTAGCCTATCTCCATCCCTCCATGATGCTAGAGTTNGGGGTTCACAGAGGAGGAGGAGAATAAGTCTATTCCAAATTCAAAAGCATGGGTAGGTAGCAGGAAGGTCCAGCCACTCAGCAAGAGCTGGGAGGAAGGCCTTGACAGTTATGAAAGGACTGTGTTCAACAAACAACTAGAAGACCAGAGAAATGGGTCACTTGGTAAAGTAATTGCCATACAAGCATGAGAACCAGAGATTCATTCCCAGAACCCAAGTAAAAAGCGAAGGCTTGGTGATGGGCATGTGGAGTCCCAGGACTAGGGAGGCTGAGACACAGGGATCCCTGGGGTAGCCAGATTGGCCTCAAGTTGCAAGCTTCAGTTCTCAGGGAGAGACCCTATCTCTAAAAGCAAGTGGGAGCTGGTGAGAAGGCACAGTGGGCAAGAACACTTGCTGTGCCTACTTGACAAGCTGAGGATGCTCCTTACAACTGACAGTGCANGGGGAGAAGTAACTCTTAAAAGTTGTCCTCTGACCTCTACATGTGCACTGTGACACACATGTGCCCTACACACAATATAATAATAATAGTAGTAGTAGTCATCATTGTCGTTGACAGGCAGATGGCTGAGACTTGCTGGCCAGGTCAATCTGGGGAATCCCAGGTCAGGGAAGAGACCTTGTCCCCAAAAACAATTTGAATAGGCACTAAGGAAATGGCTCTTTGGGTAAAAATGCTTGCTGTATAAGCATGAGGACCTTAGTTTGAAACCCCAGCACCCAAATAAAAAGCTGGCCATGGCTGTGGGTTCCTGTAGTCCCACACTGGGAGCAGTGGGAGGCGGAGGTAGACGGACTGCAATAGCTGTCTGCCTAGCCAGCCTAGTCTTCCACAACAAGCTTCCAAGGCAGTGAGGTGAAAAGTGATAGAAGATCCTAAAATCTTGTTCTGAACTCTACAGGTGTGCACATCTACACCTACTGCGATGTATACAATACACACCACATACACACACACACACACACATACACACATGCACACACACACTCATATACACACTCACACACACATACACTCACACACATACACACTCACACACATTCACACACTCACACACATACACACTCACACATACACATACACATGCACACACATACACTCACACACACACACACACACTCACACAAACATACATACACACTCACACATACTCACACACACATACACACACATGCACACGCACATACATACACACACATACACACACATGCACACGCACATACATACACACACATACACACTCACACACACACATACACACACACTCTCTATAACAAGGAGGGAAAACTCAGGATGTACTACATGAGTTTTTAAAGAATATTATGGTACCGTCTCTGGAAAGAAAAGATTCCATGTTGGCAAAATCATAAACTATAGCTGGGAAACGTGCTGTGCATGCCGGGGGCATACACACAGAATCTTTTTATTGTGGGGCTTGGGTTTAGAATGTGAACGTGCACTTGGAAAAGGGAAGGGTAATTTGTTTTCATCATTAAATCTTTCTTGTTCTTCATGTATAAAGCGACACATTTCATGGTGACATTTTCAACCACANACATCATTATACTTTGTTCTTATTTACCCCCCATTCTAGCTTGATGTATAGTGCTATGGTAAAACACTCTGACCGAAAGAAAGTTAGGGGATGAAGGGTTTATTTAGACTATAATTCCAGATCACAGCCCATCATTGGTCAGGGCAGGAAGTCAAGAAGGGACTAAAAGCAGAAGCTGTGAAAGAATGTTGTGTGCTGGCTTGAACACAGACCTACACTTAGCTAGCTTTTTATGCAGCCCAGGATCCTCTGCCTAGGGAATGGTGCTTCCCACAGTGGGCTGGGCCTATACCAATTACTAACCCAAACAATCCCCCACAGACACGCTCATAGGCTAACCTTCTTCAGGCAATCCCTCAGTTTAAACTCCTTTCTCAGGTGACTCTAGGCTATGCCAAGTCTACCGTTAAAGCTAGCAAGGACACCCTACTGCCTTCTCCCATTCTATCTTTCCTACTCTTGCTGGTCTACCTCCAACCCCAACAGATCTGACTTCTGCTTTTCTGTCATATATATATATATATATATATATTCTGTCATATATATTCCATTACCCGTCACCTTTTTTCTTTTCCATCAAGGTGATGCTGCGGGCCCACTGTATTCCACAGTGTGTTTCTGAAACTGAGCCATAACCAGCCCACCCAGTCACTCATCTGTCTAAGCACAACAATAACTTCAACTGCAATTCCAATAACGGTTTTTCAGCTTTAACACATGTATAATAACCTCTGGTTCTCTTTAATAACCTCTTTAATGCATATAAAGTATTACTTTTTTAAAGCATTGTTATATGGNCTGGAGAAATGGCTCCATGGACATAAGTGCTTTCTATCCAAATCTGATGACCTGAGTTTAGATTCACAGAACCCATATAAAAGCCAGCCACAGCTGAACACATATAACGCCCATGTTCCTAAAGGGAGATACAAGGCAGAGGCAGCAGAATCCCTGGAAGCAATAGTGAATGAACAAGAGACCTTATCGTGAACTATGTCGAAGGAAAAGACTGATACCCTAGGTTGTCCTCTGACTTCCACACACACAGTGGCATGTGCACGCCCACATTCCTACATATAAATACATACAGGCATACACACATTGTACATAATCAATCAGTAAGCATTCATATGCCAAGACAGTCCATCAAGGAAAGTGACAACTCTNCCTTGCGTGTTTTTACTNTATCATTTTCTACAATAAATGTAGAAGACTAATGCACTCTGGAATGTGAGGACATTCTACGATGTAAGATCCCACCCAGCCAATGTGCTTGTAGAGCTTCCTCTTATGGAGCTCATGAGCAAGGAAAGGATACAGCANAGTCCAAAGGAGAAGCAATAGCTGTTGAAATGTTTGCAATATTGGAACCTGCACAGTTCCAGGTTAGGAAGGTTAAGGTTATGGAGGTCAGGGCCCAGAGAGTGGGCTGGGCAGGGCCAAGGAGCAGGAAAGTGCTGGGCACAGGAGGAGAACATCATCAAGAGATTGCATTCAGATGCATCAGCAGCTCTCCAACTTGATCAGGTTACGGAGCACCCAAAATTCATGATGCTGTCTGCAAAACAAGAAGCTATTTCTGGAGCCTTCCAGAATAATGAAATATTAATCTCACTTAAGAAGGGAGAATAATCTGCTTGTGAGTGTATGAGAAAAGTGTGGAGTGGAATCAGTAGTTGAAATTACACTAATGTTCATATATCTGCATGTGTATATATATATACATATACATATATATGTACAATTTTAGTGATAAAAGACACAATTTAAGGTTTTTATAGACTATTCTGGTCCAGGTTATAGGGCCAGGGTTTGTCAGGAGCATGGCTGTTTTTAGCCTTAGTTCATCATGGTAGCAAGACAGTACTTCACTGAAAACAGCTGAAAAGAGAAAAAAAGTGATTTTTAAATAATCTCTTCATTTCCACATAGGACAGAAAGGAAGTAATAATCAAGTTAATAATAATAATAATAATAATAATAATAATAATAATAATAATAATAATAATAATAATAATACAGTAAAGCAAAGGGTGGAGAACACAACTTTTTACTTTTTGCTCTTACGAATACTTCCCAGACTGACTTGAACTTCAGGTTTTGTTTTGGAGCTTCGTAAGCCCAGGCACCCAGAACACACAGAGCGGAGCCCCCTAAGCTAAGAAACCTACGAGACATCTCAATGGAGAGGAACATGAATGACCTACGTACCCTCTGCCAGGAGGAGGGAAACATTCCCACTCCAGAAGGCTGCACTNGGGATCTCCATTATTGACTATTATCACTGAGCGTGATAAATGACCTTCTGATATTTCATNATGACAAACAAGTTTATACCTCGATTTTAGATAGAGAGGCTTGAAAACCCTTAACCTGGCATTATTAAAAAACCCAAAAAGGTAGTTTCTACTTTCATAAGAGGCATGAAAGAGCTGTATGTGGTGGTCTGTAATCCTAGCACCTCAGATCAGGTTGTCAAGGATATTTTATTTTAAAATACAAAAAACAAGTCAGGTAGCTGCATACAGCTTTAATCNCAACACTCAGGAGGCAGAGGCAGGTGGATTTCTGTGAGTTTGAGGACAGCCTGGTCTACATAGTGAGTTCCAGGACAGCCAGAGCTACATATTGAGACCCTCTCTCAAAAAATAGAATCAAATATATAAAATATAAATAATAACAACCACCCCAAACAAAAACTAAATAAAACCGAAGGACTGATGAACACCATCTTTATCCTGGGTGTCAAAGATGAATTAAACAGAAATTGAAGACAACTGAGCAATTTGTGATTAACAAGTATCACCAAACAAGGAAGGAAACAGAAGGATAAATGATGAAGACAACAGACACAGAAATGACTGCACATGATTCAGACACAGTAAGGAGAGCTAATGTCTTAAGGAGAAATAGAATCTTAAAAAGAGTCAACAATTTCAAAGAGGAAGGAAGGAAACAATTTCCTTTTTCACTCCAGGGCTAACACACAGTGGATATAAAATAGCATCTTGGGTTAGAAAAAAGTACTCAAAATAATGAGAGGAACACACCCCAAGGACACAGGAGCCTGCTTACATATTCTTAACACTGACCAAATCTGTGATAATACGAACAGTAACANTATTAAGCACAGTAATGAATTCAAGACTGTTGGAAAAAGATACAGATTCATAAATTCATACTGACAACATGAAGAATTTTTTTTTAAGGGGACATCACACTGTTTGAGTTCTAAACTCCTACAAAGGGAACGGAATTGAAACAAAGCAAGGTAGCACTGGCATGGACTCCCAGCAACTGGGAGCTGAAGGCAGGGGGATCAGGAATTCAGGGCCATCTTCTGCTACACTGTGAGTTCAGGCTAGACCAGGCTACATGAGATAATACACACACACAATATAGTATGTGTGTATACGTGACCAAAGCAGAAGGAGGACTATTTGGAGAGGAGAAGAGGACATGTGTGTGTGTGTGTGTGTGTGTGTGTGTGTGTGTGTGTGTGTGTGTGTGAAGGTAGGGGACAGATGCATGTATGGGGGACATCCCTAACAGGGCAATGAAAGTCAGTGTCACCAGGGAGGGCCAAGGCAGGCCCTGTTGATCTACAGATGTAGTACCCTTCAAAGAAGATTTACCTAATGTGACTGTCACACTGATTGGACTGACAGATGCCTAGGAGACTGGTAAAGCACACTGCTAGGTGTGTCTGTGAGGGTGTTTNCTGTGAGGCACATCCTGATCCTGGGGAGTCTCAGCCAATAAACTGGGGGCAAGAATGAGGGACAANAGGAAGAAGAAGAAAGCCCAGTACTGCAGGCAGCTTCCTTGCATATTCTCCAGCAGCCACAGGGGAAGCAGCCAGTCCTACTACCCCACATTCTTCATCCAGGATGCTCTACCTTCAGGGAGGCTAGAAATGGCAAGGTAGGCAAACTATTAGCTGTACTGAAAACCATTGAGTACAAACAGATCCTTTCACCTACTGAATCTTTTCCTTCAGGTACCTCTCGCAGCAATTAAAANCCTGACTCTAATACATGGAGCATTCAATCCAAGACTTCAAGACATTGACATGCATGAAGAACCGGCAAACAAGCCACTAAAGTGTGAAATTCTATTTAAGAAAAAGTTATGGGGTTGGGAGGAATGGCACAGCAGGTAGATGTGCTTGCTGAGAAGATGGGGCTGGGAAGAGAGAACGGACTGTAAAGGTTGTCCGCTGACTTTGCACACATGCACCTGTACACTTCCACACTCACATGCATCCATATGCACATGAACATGCATGAGTTCACGCTCTCTCTCACACACACACATGCACATACACACACACTCACACACACATATGCACATACACATACACGCACATACACATACACACACATACACACATATGCACATACACACATATACATACACACACACTCACACACATGCACACTCATACACATGCACACACACATGCACACTCATATACACACACATACTCACATACAGAGAAAATAAACAAAAATGACATGGAGTGTACAAACTTTTAAATAATGGATAAAAGTTAAAATGCAATACTATTCCTGAATCAGATGAAAAAAATCATGAGAAAATGCCAGAAGACTGAATTCAGCACTATGTGGAAGAGAGAATCTATCACTATCAACTCGTGTTTAACCAAGAATTACAGATTGATTTAACATTAGAAAATCAATCCTTGCAGTTTGTCTCAGTAACAGACTATAGCAACGTCAAAACAGGACCTCAACAAGAACTCACGATAAAAACTACATCTCAGTAAAATAGAAATAGAAATGACCATCCTTATTCAGATAAAAGATACCTACACACAAAACAGTAAAAACCACCAAACTGTCCTTCATAGGAGACGTTCAAGATGCTTCCCAACTCTGCCCTCATCAATGTAATCATGTCTATTGTATGCCGTGGGTCTATCGAGATGAAGACCTAGGAAGATGAAGACTGGAAAAGAAGACAAGAATCCTTTACTACAGACATACACACAGATTTTCATATATGATGTAACTGGGCACACAAATATATACGTGAAACTTAGAATAACTTACTAGAACTAGAGTTTGGCAAAAATGCTATATTCACATTCAAGGTTGAAAAAGAATCTGATCTGGGGATGGAGACTAGAGAGAGGGCTCAGCAGTTGAAAGCTCTTGGTATTCTTGAAGATGACCTCAGTTTGGTTTGGGGCACCCACACAGAGTGGCTTACAACTGCCTGTAACTCCAGCTCCAGGGGATCTGATACCTTCTTCTAGTCCCCGTGGGCACCCCACCCCCTTACACAAATATACACATGAATAATGAAATAAATCTTTACAAAAATGCTAGTTGTACGTACCTAATGCATTTCTATCATGAATTATAGAACATGTCAATTTTGTATCATAGTATGCATTAACATAAAATTCACACTGATGACTATTAGTGACATGAAGTATTCTTATAACACCCATCCATCACTAGAAATGTTTCCATCACCCCACACAGAGCCTTTGGACCCATCAAATAACAACATCGCATTTCTGCTCTTACAAGCCCTTGACAAAACCACTCTCTTCTGTCTCTGTGGCTGTAACAACTCAGGACCCTGGAGGTGAGTGGAGGTGAGTGCTAATAGGATTGACTTGCAACACCATTTCACGTATGATAATGTCCTCAAGAACAGCCCAGCACACAGCTCATTCCCTTTTCCAGCTGCATATATACACTTACCATACTCCATGCATACTGATAGGTATCAGGGTCATTTCCATCTCCTGATCACTGTCAACAGTGCAACATCAATGTTTGAGAGTCTGTTTTCAATTCTTTTGGTATATGCCTCCAAACGAAAAGTTCTATCAGCGTGATTTTTAAAATGCCACTCACAGGCTTGGGGATAGGGGTCAGTGGGCAAGGCACTTGCTGAGCAAGCATGAAGACAAGAGTTCAGATTTCCGAAAGCTAATTAAAGCTGGACTAAGAACTGTGCATATATTATCTTAAGATGGGACACAGAAATAGGAAAATGCCCAGAAGCCCAGGCAGCCTAATTAACACAGAGGTGAACAACAACAAACACCACCTTATATTTAGGCATGTATTCATATGTGTGTGTGTGTGTGTCGGTGCCACTGCATGCATGGAAAGGTCAGAGAACTTATGATAATCTGTTCTCTTCTTCCACATGTGAGTCCTGCAGACTAAATTCAGATCTTAAGGTCTGGTGGCAAGTGTCTACCTGCTGAGCTATCTTGCTGGCCCGAAAGCCTTAAAGAAGGTAGAAGGTGAGAACTGATGCCCTATGCAGTCTTCTGACCTCCACACAGACACTGTGGAACTTGCATGACTTGCACAAGACGTTCACATACCACAAACATGCATAGAATGCATACACACAAAAAAAGAAACGTACAATGGTATTTACCCTAATATTTTAAAAAAAGTCACCTAAAAANATCTAACAGAAATATACAAATATATAGTAGAGATAAAAAAGAAATCATAAAATGTTTCAGAGAACAAAAAAGACATAAACTACTTGAACAAAAAATGTCAAAGTATTAGAGACCACGACGATATCAGTTTCTTCTAAATTCTTCAACAGGTTGTGCAAATCTAATGAACCCCCGACCCCGTTTTGAGCTTGGGACTACAGGGCTCTACAAGCTGGCGGCTTCCATCATGGATGTTCAATAAGGGCCTGAAGAGTGCTAGGTTATCAGTAGCTCAGTAGACTATGCTTCAAAAGAGTGAGGCTGTGCCTAGCTGGATAGAGTTACTATGTCAAGAGTTTTTAAAAGCTGCGATCCGTCTCGATGCCTTGTGCTCACTTTTAACAGTTAAGTTTAGTGTTTCTCAGCAGCTCAAAGACGGGAGTAAGGATCAAAGCATTATTCCCTTTCCGTGAAAATTTATCACTCTTTATATGATCCAAGTGGCCCTGATTACATGTACCGAGGACGCAGAAACAGACGGAACAAAAGAGCCAAGAAGTACATCAACCGTATCGAGTGCTGCCAGGACTTAAGCGACATCAGGGCTCCCTACCCCCCTCAGTCACTTGTGAATTCTTTCAGAAGGATGGGAAACATGAGATGCTGATTAACTGGGCATTTAGGAACAGACTCCTGTGAGATACAGTAAGATAAAAACACATTCCCTTTCCTACAGGGAATGGGATTGGCTGCTGCTGGATTTCGTCTGGGGACTGGTTTTATTTTTTAAAGGCGATTTATATAAGCTGGCCAGCAGTGCCCAATTCNATAAAGGCTAACCCAAGGCTCTTTTTACTATTTTCGTTTTATGTGTGTATGATATTCATGTGCATGTTTGCATGTGTATGGGCATGTGTGTAAGGGGTGTGATTGCACACGGGTGCCTCTGCATGTGGAGGCCCACAATTGATATTGGGAATCACTCTTCTACCTTACTCATGGGGTCAGATTGAGTCAGGACCTCTCAATCAAATCCAGAGCTCACACATATGGATAGTCCTGCTAGCCAGCTTGCTAGGGGGATTACAGNTGGCCCCCATGCCCNCCCAACATTTACTACATGAGTCCGTGGGTCAGANTTCCAGTCTTGACACTTGTGTGGCAAGAGTTTTAAGCAGAGAACCATCTCCTCNGAACCAAGACTAACAAGTTTTAAAACAATTTTNTCTGAACAAAGACTTCTTGATAGACAAATGTGTGCCTCTGCAAGAAGAAAAAAGAAAGGAGAATCTAAGATCCAAAATCACATCTATGTTATGACCTATCTATGCCCAGTCTCTATTGA